>CAWUFW010015089.1:0-378964 GCA_963921515.1 Calotriton arnoldi | reverse complement strand
TTAGTCTTTACAGTGTTCCTGTACTTTTCCATATGAAGGCCCATAGAACCGTATTCCAGTGTCTCCTTGTACAACATGTTGCTCTATGTTGGTGCAGGACATGTTCAATTTATTTATTTTGCCCTGCGGCACCCTGAAAGATAATGATCAGACACAAGTAGATTAGACAATGCCACGTTGGAAAAACCATGTTTTCAGATTTTTGTGCAAGGGGCAAGTTTTGTGTATCAAGCAGAAGGGAGTTCTAGAGAACTTGCCCAATACTGTATAAGAGAAAACTTTGAATGATCAGATACTTACTGTAGGAATGATGAGGCCTCTGCATGGAGTACGGAAAGATCAAAACTTTGTGGCCCTTACTTTGAGAGTGAGAATGATGGCTTTGAATTCATATAGGTTTTTATGATAATCATTTTTTATATGGTGTCAAATGCCACACTTCCATCTTTTCTAAAAGCTGATAATAAGATGGCACTAGACAGCAATTTATGGTTCTCAATTTACTTACCTATGGAAGGACTGAAGCTGAACCCACTTTGCCAGTATTTAAACTCATCAGCTCTGGTACAATCCTTGCTTTCCTATGTGCAAGATTTTAAGGTCCAATTTCACGTGATGGTATCCTTGGCAATAGGAGATCAGTCTTGCAGCACAGATGGAAGTCTTGAAGCTTCTTCTTGTATTGTCCTAAGTGGTGTACACATTTCTTTTATCCTAGTACATCAAGCCTGCTGACCTGTGCTTCCTACAAATCTGAGCAAGTTCATGCATTTGAATCCTAATATTAAATATGTTTTTACAAGGTTATTCATTCAATACAATTTATTCAAATTGTCCAATAAATATCAGGTAAGCATGGCTCAGCCGTAGCAGCATTTTACAATACATTGAACTGTTTTCCTTTATGTAGTAATGGTGGAACAGAAACCACAACTTCAATCTTTCCTGCGGGGATAAAAGCCTTGATCCTCCTACCTTCAGAGTCTTTCACTGAATCACTACTGTTCTATGTATGCTCGTTCGCTCAGAGAAGTAAGAAGGGGAAGTTGCACCAAGAGTAGAGTCAATTCTCTCCAAGTTAATCCAAAATTTCTCTTTATTGTAGTAGATAGTAAAAAGTGGATGTAGGAGAGTAGGATCTGCCTCTTATGTTGCCCCCACTTTTTTTCTGATGTTAGCACTGGTTTCTGGCTATAGTCTGGCTGGGTCCCTGCCAATCAGGGCCCCAGCCTCTCTGTTCTCTCTAAACGACATGGAGTGCACTCTAGGTGCACTAGTGATTGGATACTGTGGTGCCTTATGAGTCCCTAGTATATGGTACCTTAGGTGCCAAGGGCATAGGTACTTCACAGGCCTACCAGGGGCTGCAGCATGTGTTATGCCACCCCTGGGAAGCAGTCTAATTCTGACACCACAGGCCTGCTACTGCAGCCTGGGTGAGGTGGTGCTAGCACCCCTCACTGAGATATAGGTTTCCTATATCTCTCCAGCACACACATATAAACCTATCAGTCACCCCTAAGTCAGGCCCTATCAATCCTGAGGGCAGGGTGCTTGGCTTCTATGTGAGGGGGTGCCTCTGCCTGAGCAGGGCCCCTCTGCAGCTCTCAGAGTCTATTCTCTGGTGCTGTTTGTGGATGCGGTTAAACCATATACTCTTAAGTGCATTATATCCTCGCGGTAAATGCTAACTTTGGAATGGCTGCATCAAAACATGTCGTGTTTGGTGTCAAACATCTTGGAATACTACCCCCCGCCAATCTTGGCGGCGGGGGTAGCATTCCACCCTTCTAGAGGGATAAGACATGTACCTGCTGTGGAAACGCGGTAGAATCCTAAAGAGCCCTGGCATCACAAAATGGATGCCACCAGTCACAGACACTGGGCTGCCCTCCTGCTGATGACCGAAACTCGCAGTGGAGGAAGCCCAACAATAGGCATCCTGTCACAGGGAGGTGTAACCACCTCCCAGACAGGGTTTAGTGTATTGGGGCTGGGTGGGTGCACTCTTAGAGTGCTTTGAAGTCCTGCACTGGGGGAGCAGAAGGCTCCTCTGTGCATATGCCAGTTCAAACCAGCTCAGGGGCTACCTGCCCCTGCTCTGGCGTGAAACTGGACAAAGGGAAGTGGGTGTAGCCACCCCCTCCCTTGACCCTCCCATAGGTGGGGTCATAGAGCTAGTCCATCCCCTCTTTTTAGTATAAGAGGGGGAACCTTGCCATTGCAAAGCAGATAACCCCTGGACGACGCTCTACAGAAGAATCCTGGCCCTTCGACGTTCCACTACCTTTAGAAGACAGAAGAATCTCCCTTGGAGTCAAGGAGTGACTCCCCTGCTTGGCAGGCACCAAAAACGACAACGACGGTCGCAAACTACGCCGCTCCCGCCGGAGTCCGAAGTCCCTGCAGCCCAAGAAGTGGATTTCCTGACTTCTCCAAGGCCATTGTGAGTCCCCAGCGAAGCTGAGGCAAGTGGACCCCACGAGTGACGAGGAACCGCGACCCCTGGGTACCGTGCACTATTGTCGAGTGTAACCCCTTCACAACGTTCTACGAACTTGTGCTTTAGACCACGTATGGTCCCGACCTCCAGCAGGAATCCCTCCGAAGATCAGAGGCCTACACCATCCCGAGTGACCGTGGGCCCCTGTTGAGTGATTCCACCCGAGGTGTCTTCGCGATCCCTTGCCCGCCGGCTTGTGGGTCCCCAGAAGACTTCTTAAAGAAACCAAAGGGCTCCCCTGATTGCTCCAGGCCTGCCCTGACTTACCCTCACTGGGTGAGTCCCTCAGACCTTGCTGGTCTGTGCCATCGACTTTTCTTCATCTCCCCAAGACTTGCTGCTGCCAAGGCTTGTTGGCTCCAATCGAGTTGCCGACACCGCAGTCAGCTGCAGACGTCGAGGAACCCACCGAATCCAGCTCCTGGTCATCGTCGACACCTCCTGGACCATGTGGCTGAAGAGTCAAGGCACCCGCAACCGACCTGAATCAACCGACGACGGTGGGCATCCGTCTTCCTTGCCCCGGGTCACTGCCAAGTGACTTTGAACACTGTCCCCTCTGCTTTCAGGTCATCCTTCTTCAGAATCCAGGCTTGGATTCCACCGGACACTTCTTCAGCTCCCGCAAGCAGCAAGTCTTCTTTGTTCGCCATTGAAAACGACGCCGCGACCCGACACCAAAGGACACCTATGCACCCGGCTTCCCTGGGTGAGGTAACTCCAGCACTACGGTGCTCCTGTGGGTGTGGGCCCTAGAACTACTTACCCTGTAAGTGACTTGCTTGTAGGTTCTCCCGAAGTATCCTAAAACTCTTTATTTCCAACCGCGACTTGCCCCATTGAAGTTAACGGCGATCCGCGCCTGTGTATCCACACTGCACGCGTCCCCCGTGGGTCCTTTACTTACCTGCCTTGGGTGGTTTCGTGAGGCCCCTGCACTTCTGAAGGCCCTAGGCCTTGTCTCCCTGCAAGTCGTTGTCCCTAAGTCTCTTACTTAGTATATGGTCTGGTACGCCCCTAGGGCCCCAGCCATATTTTGTGCTTAACTTATTGTGAAACGTTGATTTGTGCATATGTTTGTCTTCTAATCTCATAAAGAGATTAGTAGAGAGTTATTTAGAAATAAATACATATATATTTGATATATATACCTGTGTGGTGTCTTTTCATTTGGTGATTCAAGAGATTATATGGTAAAACAAGCTGCTTTACATTCCTCCGAGACTTAGCCTGAAGGCTGCTCTCCACAGCTACCACTAGGATAGCTTTCTTTAAAAGGTTGTCTTAAACCTATCTACCATAAGAGTCGATTTGCCCTGGTGCAAGGTGTCCACTTTAATTAGTGAACAGCATATACCAGGCCAACTTCTCACATTGGTGGGCAGCGTGTGGGATTCCAGCTTGCCATTGTTTTACCAGAAAATCTCTATTTGAATTACTAACTGAAAACCATTATAGGTACTCAAGGTACATATAAAGTCAAGCTTAGTATCAATAAGTTCTACTGAACTTAGAGCTGTGTGCCAAGGGATAGCACACCCTTTCCACAGCTCAAGCTAGGATCAGTAGGCCACAAACTAGTGTAGGTAGTACAACACTGCACAACACTAGAATGTCCTTAAAGGGTGGACCCAGTGGATCCACTCAGCCTCAGTATAAGGACATGGCTTTCTCTGACTTGAGAGCCATGTGTGTTGACAGACACCTGAGGATAGGACAGAGTCCCTCAACCCTGCACCTGATAGATCTGCTAACAGCAGATGACCTTAGATTGGCTCTAGGAGCTAAAGGGTTTGAATCAGTGGGTGGGTCAGTCATAGTATCTGGGTCAGATGATGAAAATCAGAATGACCAAGATTCTGTGATTGAAGGGCCAGGCTCCAAAGGGCCTGAAAAGGACAGAGGAATTCTCCCTAAGAGAACTGACAGAGAGGAGGAGAGGCACAGATCCCCTTCCAGGGAATCTAACCACTCTTATCACTCTGGCAGAGAATTTGTCCAGCAGAGGAGCTCATACTTTTCCTTAAGAGAGACCTCCTCTGAGAGAAGGTGCAAACTGCTCCAGTATGAGGAAGCCAGAGTGGCCCTCAGAACCAAGCAGTTGGCACTGGATAGGAAGCCCTGGAGATCCAGAGAGCTTCTAGAAAAGAGGGGTTAGAACCCCCTGGTGGCAGCAACAGTGTCCCTAGAGGCAGAGAATATATTCCTGACCATAGGAACCTGAGCAAGGTTGTTCCTCCCTACCAGAGTGGGGATGATATCCACAAGTGGATAACTGCTATGGAGAGGGCCTGTAGAGTACAGCAGGTCCCCCAAAAGCAGTGGGCAGCAATCTTGTGGCTCTCCTTTTCAGATAAAGGAAGAGACAAGCTCCTCACTGTTAGAGAGGAGGATGCTGATGATTATGAGGTCCTGAAGAGTGCACTGATAGATGGGTTTGGCTTAACCACTGAGCAGTACAGGGTGAAGTTCAGAGATACCCAGAAGGCACAGACTCAGGACTGGACTGACTTTGTTGATTGTGCTACCAAGGCTCTAGAGGGTTGGCTGGTTGGCAGTAGGGTTACTGATTTCAAGGGATTGTATAAGCTGATGATGAGAGAACAGATCCTAAATAATTGCCAGAACCAGTTGTTGCATCAGTACCTGGTGGACTCTGATCTGACCTCTCCCCAAGAATTGGGAAAGAAGGCAGACAAATGGGTCAGAACCAGGGTGAGGCAGAAAACCCAGAACCAAGGGGGTGACACTAAGAAGCAAGATCCTAAAGGCTCTGAGAAAGGTGGGGATAAGTCAAAAGACCAGAAGTCTTCACAAGGGCCCCAAAAATCTGCATCTGGTGGGGAGTCACAGTCCAACAAGGGAAAAGGCCAAAAGAAGCCCTGGTGCAAATTCTGTAAACAGAAAGGGCACTGGACTTCTGATTGTACCAAGTCCAAAGACCAAACCACCACCACTCCTGCCCCTAAGGCAACTGTGCCCCCTAGCTCAGCTACTGGTGGAGGTGGTACGCAGAATAAGGGTGTAGTAGGGTTGACCCTGGGTTCTGAAGTGGATTCTGACCTAGTCAGAGTGACCACTCAGGCAATGCTGATTTGTGAGGGAAACATTGATATGTCCTTCCTAGTAAGCCCCAGTAATCTGGGCAAGTACAAACAGCAGCCTTTGATAAATGGCAAACAGGCTTTGGCATTTAGGGACACAGGTGCTAGTGTCACCATGGTGGCAGAGGACCTAGTGGACCCTGGACAGATCATCCTGGGTGAAATGTACCAGGTGACCAATGCAAGCAATGTCCAGACCAACCATAGTCTGGCAGTTGTGAATTTCTCCTGGGGAGGGGTAACTGGCCTCAAGAAGGTTGTAGTCAGTGCAGACCTCCCTGTAGAATGTCTATTGGGCAATGATCTAGAGACTTCAGCCTGGTCTGAAGTAGAGTTATGGACTCATGCTGAGATGTTGGGCATCCCTGCAGAGGTATTTGCTGTGACCAGGTCACAAGCAAGAATGCATGACACTGAACCAGCTCTGGATCCTGGAACAATGGACCAGATGCTTCCCAAGAGGAGGAGCAGTAGGGTAAAGGCAGTGCCTTCCCCTCTGTCTCAGATCAAGGATTCACTTCCAGAGGGAGGTGAAGCAGAACCTGAAGAAGGAACTGCCCCAGAGGGACTTGAACCTGACCAGGTTGAGTTCTTGGGGGCAGGGGGCCCTTCTAGGGAAGATCTGAGTAAGGAGCAACAGTGCTGCCCCTCTCTTGAACCCCTCAGACAGCAGGCTAGTGCTGAGGCTGCTGGGAGTGCTAGTGGGTCCCATAAAGTTTATTGGGATGAGGGACTCCTATATTCTGAGGGTAGAGACCCAGCCACTGGAGCCACCAGGAGGTTGGTAATACCTCAGAAGTTTAGGGGGTTCCTCTTGACCTTAGCACATGATATCCCTTTGGCAGGACACTTGGGCCAAAACAAGACCTGGGACAGGCTTGTTCCACATTTTCACTGGCCACATATGTCAGAGGACACAAAGGAGTTTTGTCGCTCCTGTGTCACTTGCCAAGCCAGTGGTAAGGCAGGTGGCACAACAAAGGCCCCCTGATACCACTACCTGTGGTGGGGGTACCCTTTGAAAGGGTAGGGATTGACATTGTTGGTCCCCTTGACCCTCAGACTGCATCTGGGCACAGATTTATCCTGGTGGTAGTGGATCATGCCACCAGGTACCCAGAGGCAATTCCCCTGAGGACCACCACAGCACCTGTGGTGGCAAGAGCCCTCATTGGAGTTTTCTCCAGAGTGGGTTTCCCAAAGGAGGTCATTTCTGACAGAGGTACCAACTTCATGTCAGGATATCTGAAAGCAATGTGGAAGGAGTGTGGTGTAACTTATAAGTTCACCACTCCCTATCACCCACAATGCAATGGTTTAGTTGAACGCTTCAACAAAACCTTGAAAGGAATGATTAAGGGACTCCCAGAGAAATGGGACCTTCTTCTTCCTTGCCTTTTGTTTGCATACAGAGAGGTTCCACAGAAGGGGGTTGGCTACAGCCCATTTGAGCTTCTGTTTGGGCATCCTGTGAGAGGTCCACTATGTTTGGTAAAAGAGGGCTGGGAGTTACCTCTCAAGCCCCCCAAACAAGATGTGATGGACTATGTACTTGGTCTCCGCTCCCGGATGGCAGAGTACATGAAAAAGGCAACCAAAAACCTGGAGGCCAGCCAAGAATTACAAAAAGCTTGGCATGACCAAAAGGCTGTGCTGACTGTATACCAGCCAGGACAGAAAGTGTGGGTGTTGGAGCCTGTGGCCCCAGCAGCCCTTCAGGATAAGTGGAGTGGCCCGCATACAATAGTTGAGCAGAAGGGAGAAGTCACCTATCTGGTGAATCTTGGAACTCCCAGGAGCCCCCTAAGGGTGCTTCATGTCAACAGATTGAAGCCATATGTTGACAGGGCTGACATGGGCTTGCTCATGGCAACTGATGAGGACCAGGAGGAGGAGAGTGACCCTCTCCCTGACCTGCTCTCTCAGAACCCTGATGATGGGTCAGTAGATGGTGTTGCTTTGGCAAGCAGCCTCACTGACCATCAGCAAACTGAGTGCAGACAAGTTCTGCAACAGTTTAGACATATGTTTAGCCTGACCCCTAGTCAGACTACCTGGTGCACCCATGAGGTGGACACTGGGGACAGTCTGCCTGTCAAGAATAAAATCTACAGGCAACCTGACCATGTCAGGGACTGTATCAGGACTGAAGTCCAGAAAATGTTGGAGTTAGGCGTGATTGAGCCTTCAGATAGCCCTTGGGCTAGCCCAGTAGTCCTGGTACCCAAGCCTCATACCCAGGGTGGTAAGAAAGAAATGAGGTTTTGTGTAGACTACAGAGGCCTCAATGCAGTCACTAGGACTGATGCCTATCCCATACCAAGGGCAGATGAGCTGATTGATACTTTGGCCTCAGCCAAGTATCTAAGCACATTTGACCTAACAGCTGGCTACTGGCAAATCAGATTAGCTGATGATGCAAAAGCCAAAACAGCATTTTCGACCCCTGGTGGGCACTACCACTTTGTGGTGATGCCCTTTGGATTGAAAAATGCACCTGCCACTTTTCAGAGGTTGGTGAATAAAGTTCTGGCAGGGATGGAAACTTATTGCTCAGCTTATCTAGATGATATTGCTGTCTTTAGTTCCTCCTGGCAGGATCACCTGGTCCACCTCAGAAATGTTTTGGAGGCCCTGCAGAAAGCAGGCCTCACTATCAAGGCCACCAAGTGCCAGATAGGGCAGAGTCAGGTTGTGTACCTGGGCCACCTTGTAGGTGGAGGCCAGGTTCAGCCTTTACAGAGCAAAATCCAAACCATAATGGAATGGGTTGCTCCTACCACCCAGACACAGGTGAGAGCCTTCTTAGGCCTGACTGGGTACTATAGGAGGTTTGTCAAGGGATATGGATCTATAGTGACCCCCTTGAATGATCTTACCTCTAAGAAAATGCCAAAAAAGGTTCAGTGGACAGCTAGCTGTCAAAAGGCATTTGAAGACCTAAAGCAGGCCATGTGCACTGCCCCCATCTTACAGAGTCCAGACTACACCAAAAAGTTCATTGTCCAAACAGATGCTTCTGAGCTGGGTGTGGGAGCTGTACTGTCTCAACTGAATGATGAAGGTCAAGACCAGCCAGTAGCTTTTATTAGCAGAAGGCTGACCCCTAGAGAGAAACGTTGGTCAGCTATAGAGAGGGAGGCCTTTGCTGTGGTATGGGCCCTGAAGAAGCTGAGGCCATACTTGTTTGGTACTCACTTCATAGTTCAGACTGACCACAAGCCCCTCCTATGGCTAAAGCAGATGAAAGGTGAAAACCCAAAACTTTTGAGGTGGTCCATTTCCCTACAGGGGATGGACTATACAGTGGAACATAGGCCTGGGACCCAACATGCCAATGCAGATGGACTCTCAAGGTATTTCCACTTTGAACACGAAGACTCAACTGGTCAAGGTTAGTTTAGTGTCCCTACGTTTGGGGGGTTGTGTAGGAGAGTAGGATCTGCCTCTTATGTTGCCCCCACTTTTTTTCTGATGTTAGCACTGGTTTCTGGCTATAGTCTGGCTGGGTCCCTGCCAATCAGGGCCCCAGCCTCTCTGTTCTCTCTAAACGACATGGAGTGCACTCTAGGTGCACTAGTGATTGGATACTGTGGTGCCTTATGAGTCCCTAGTATATGGTACCTTAGGTGCCAAGGGCATAGGTACTTCACAGGCCTACCAGGGGCTGCAGCATGTGTTATGCCACCCCTGGGAAGCAGTCTAAATCTGACACCACAGGCCTGCTACTGCAGCCTGGGTGAGGTGGTGCTAGCACTCCTCACTGAGATATAGGTTTCCTATATCTCTCCAGCACACACATATAAACCTATCAGTCACCCCTAAGGCAGGCCCTATCAATCCTGAGGGCAGGGTGCTTGGCTTCTATGTGAGGGGGTGCCTCTGCCTGAGCAGGGCCCCTCTGCAGCTCTCAGAGTCTATTCTCTGGTGCTGTTTGTGGATGCGGTTAAACCATATACTCTTAAGTGCATTATATCCTCGCGGTAAATGCTAACTTTGGAATGGCTGCATCAAAACATGTCGTGTTTGGTGTCAAACATCTTGGAATACTACCCCCCCGCCAATCTTGGTGGCGGGGGTAGCATTCCACCCTTCTAGAGGGATAGACATGTACCTACTGTGGAAACGCGGTAGAATCCTGCAGAGCCCTGGCATCACAAAATGGATGCCACCAGTCACAGACACTGGGCTGCCCTCCTGCTGATGACCAACACTCGCAGTGGAGGAAGCCCAACAATAGATATCCTGTCCCAAGGGGGTGTAACCACCTCCCAAACAGGGTTTAGTGTATTGGGGCTGGGTGGGTGCACTCGTAGAGTGCTTTGAAGTCCTGCACTGGGGGAGCAGAAGGCTCCTCTGTGCATATGCCAGTTCAAACCGGCTCAGGGGCTACCTGTCCCTGCTCTGGCGTGAAACTGGACAAAGGGAAGTGGGTGTAGCCACCCACTCCCCTGACCCTCCCATAGGTAGGGTCATAGAGCTAGTCCCTCCCCTTCTTTTAGTATAAGAGGGGGAACCTGTGCATTGCACCCTAGATTTCCCTGGACGACGCTCTACAAGAAGAATCCCGGACCTTCGACGTTCCACTACCTTTGGAAGACTGAAGAATCTCCCTTGGAGTCAAGGAGTGACTCCCCTGTTTGGCAGGCACCAAAAACTGCAAACGACGGTCGCAAACTACGCCGCTCCCGCTGGAGTCCGAAGTCCCTGCAGCCCAAGAAGTGGATTTCCTGACTTCTCAAAGGCCATCGTGAGTCCCCAGCGAAGCTGAGGCCAGTGGACCCCAAGAGTAACGAGGAACCGCGACCCCTGGGTACCGTGCACTATTGTCGAGTGCAACCCCTTCACAACGTTCCACGAACTTGTGCTTTGGACCACGTGTGGTCCCAGCCTCCAGCAGGAACCCTCCTAAGATCAGCGGCCTACCACGTCCCGAGTGACCGTGGGCCCCTGTGAGCGAATCCTCCCAAGGCGTCTTCGCGATCCCTTGCCAGCTGGCTTGTGGGTCCCCAGAAGACTTCCTAAAGAAACCGAAGGGCTCCCCTGGTTGCTCCAGGCCTGCCCTGACTTACCTTCGCTGGGTGAGTCCCACAGACCTTGCTGGTCTGCGCCATTGCCTCTTCGCACTTCCCCCGAGACTTGCTGTTACCAAGGCTTGTTGGCTCCGATCAAGTTGCCGACACCGCAGTAAGCTGCAGACATCATGAGCCACGCCGAATCCAGCTCCTGGTCATCGTCGACGCTTCCTGGACCTCGTGGCTGAAGAGTCAAGGCAACTGCGAACGACCTGAATCTTGCGACGACGGTGGGCATCCATCTTCCTTGCCCCGAGTCACTGCCAAGTGACTTTGAACACTGTCCCCTCTGCTTTCAGGTCTTCCATCTTCCGAATCCAGGCTTGGATTCCTCCGGACACTTCTCCTGTCGCCGCAAGCAGCAAGTCTTCACTGGCTCCCATTGAAAACGACGCCGCGACCCGACACCAAAGAACACCTATGCACCTGGCTCCCCTGGGTGAGGTAACTTCAGCACTACAGTGCTCCTGTGGGTGTGGGCCCTAGAACTACTTACCCTGTAAGTGACTTGCTTGTAGCTTCCCTCGAAGTGTCCTAAAACTCTAACTATCCAAGTGCGACTATCGCACTGACTCGTACAAGGTTCGCGTCTGTGTTAGACACACCGCGTCCAACTCCCTTGCAATTCCATCTGTAACCGCATCCTTCGACTCGTACAAGGACCGATCGGTGTGTTCACCTCGAACACGCAAGGGACCTTTAACATTGATATCTCAATCGCGTCTGAGTGCATAGACTCGTACAGGATTCGCATTGGTGCCAGGTCACCGCGTCCATCCCCTGTGGGTCTCCTACAACTACCTGGGGTGGTTCTTGGGGGTCCCTCGATTCTAGATGCCCTAGACCTAGGTCTAGCAAACTAAGATTGTAATATTCAATTGTGCTAAACTTATTCTGATAATATTTGACTTGTACATATGTTCCTGTCCTCTAATCTCATAAAGAGATTAGTAGAGAGTGTTTATTAATAAATACATATATATTTGATATATATACCTGTGTGGTGTCTTTTCATTTGGTGATTCAAGAGATTGTGTGGTAAAACAAGCTGCTTTACATTCCTTCAAGACTTAGCCTGAAGGCTGCTCTCCACAGCTAGCACTAGGATAACTTTCTATAAAGGTTGTCTTAAACCTATCTACCATAAGAGTCGAATTGTTCTGGTGCAAGGTGTCCACTTTAATTAGTGAACAGCATATACCAGGCCAACTTCTCACATTGGTGGGCAGCGTGTGGGATTCCAGCTTGCTATTGTTTTACCAGAAAATCTCTATTTGAATTACTAACTGAAAACCACTATAGGTACTTATGGTACATATAAAGTCAAGCTTAGTATCGATAAGTTCTACTGAACTTAGAGCTGTGTGCTAAGGGATAGCACACCCTTTCCACAGCTCAAGCTAGTATCAGTAGGCCACAAACTAGTGTAGGTAGTACAACACTGCACAACACTAGAATGTCCTTAAAGGGTGGAACCAGTGGATCCACTCAGCCTCAGTATAAGGACATGGCTTTCTCTGACTTGAGAGCCATGTGTGTTGAAAGACACCTGAGGCTAGGACAGAGTCCCTCAACCCTGCACCTGATAGATCTGCTGACAGCAGATGATCTTAGATTGGCTCTAGGAGCTAATGGGTCTGAATCAGTGGGTGGGTCAATTACAGTATCTGGGTCATAC
The DNA here is from genome assembly GCA_963921515.1 of Calotriton arnoldi. Taxonomy (NCBI): domain Eukaryota; kingdom Metazoa; phylum Chordata; class Amphibia; order Caudata; family Salamandridae; genus Calotriton; species Calotriton arnoldi. The sequence continues at coordinate 366,604 of CAWUFW010015089.1, read as the reverse complement.
AATGAAAATCCGAATGACCAGGACTCTGTGATTGAAGGGCCAGGCCTCAAGGTGCCTGAAAAGGACAGAGGAATTCTCCCTAAGAGAACTGACAGAGTGGATGAGAGGCATAGGTCCCCTTCCAGGGAATCTGAGCACTCTTATCACTCTGGCAGAGAATTTGTCCACCAGAGGAACTCATACTTTCCCATAAGAGAGACCTCCTCTGAAAGAATGTGCAAACTGCTGCAGTATGAGAAAGCAAGAGTTGCCCTCAGAACCAAGCAGTTGGCACTGGATAGAGAAGCCCTGGAGATCCAGAGAGCTTCTAGACGAGAGGGGTTAGAACCCCTTGGTGGCAGCAACAGTGTCCCTAGAGGCAGAGAATCTATTCCAGACCATAGGAACCTGAGCAAGGTTGTTCCTCCCTACCAGAGTGGGGATGATATCCACAAGTGGATAACTGCTATGGAGAGGGCCTGTAGAGTACAGCAGGTCCCCCAAAAGCAGTGGGCAGCAATCTTGTGGCTCTCCTTTTCAGATAAAGGTAGAGACAAGCTCCTCACTGTTAGAGAAGAGGATGCTGACGATTATGAAGTCCTGAAGAGTGCACTGATAGATGGGTTTGGCTTAACCACTGAGCAGTACAGGTTGAAGTTCAGAGATACCCAGAAGGCACAGACTCAGGACTGGACTGACTTTGTTGATTGTGCAACCAAGGCTCTGGAGGGTTGGCTGGTTGGCAGTAGGGTTACTGATTTCAAGGGAAATCCTCCCATGGAGTATAGAGGATAGTATTTCAGGGTAAGAAATGGATTATGTAATTGACCATTTGATGACACGTACGTGTGCCACGTGTCTCATACAGACCACACCACGCGCGCTATAGGTGTGACCTGGGTTGGATGACAACATTTGTCTATTTATAAACTTACTTACACGTTTGGTTTGTTTGTTTTCTTTGTTTCTTTGTTTCCTACAGAATCTGTCACAGTGGTACTACACCAGACGGGCGATTGTATTTTATTTATCTTTTATCCCTGTCCCCAGAGTAGCAGCTCCTTTTTGCATTAGAGGCAAAAAGGATAAACCCATTTGGTCCTGACGAATGCGACGTACCCTACGGGGACACTAACGCAGAAACATGTTGACCACACTTAATACGGTGAAGGGAGAATAATGTCCCAGATCACCGTACACCTATTTTAATACCATACATCTGTTCCCTGAATAAAACACTGTTGAGTGACAGGTGTGATGGTTTTTAAATCACCTTTCACTTTCACACGGCCATCACTTAGTTGTAGAAGTGCATCCCTGTCTCCAGGTGTATGCCCGCCCTCTATCAAACGAAGTTTTTAGAGGGCGAGGACAGCCTATGATGAAGCATGACACCGGGCGGTGTGTGAGGCCAGTCCGAAACTTTTATGAGATGCCCCCACTGGTGTTGCATCTCAGCATAATTCTGTAGGAAACTGTAGGAACCCACGTGAGGGGCAGCCCTTTTTGTGTTTGCATATAAGATTGGAGGCTGGCTTGCCCTTTGGCCCCGTGCCTCTAGTTCCCATCCTCAGCCCAGTCTGAGGTAAGTGTGTGTGTACTGGATAGAGAAGCCCTGGAGATCCAGAGAGCTTCTAGACGAGAGGGGTTAGAACCCCTTGGTGGCAGCAACAGTGTCCCTAGAGGCAGAGAATCTATTCCAGACCATAGGAACCTGAGCAAGGTTGTTCCTCCCTACCAGAGTGGGGATGATATCCACAAGTGGATAACTGCTATGGAGAGGGCCTGTAGAGTACAGCAAGTCCCCCAAAAGCAGTGGGCAGCAATCTTGTGGCTCTCCTTTTCAGATAAAGGTAGAGACAAGCTCCTCACTGTTAGAGAAGAGGATGCTGACGATTATGAAGTCCTGAAGAGTGCACTGATAGATGGGTTTGGCTTAACCACTGAGCAGTACAGGTTGAAGTTCAGAGATACCCAGAAGGCACAGACTCAGGACTGGACTGACTTTGTTGATTGTGCAACCAAGGCTCTGGAGGGTTGGCTGGTTGGCAGTAGGGTTACTGATTTCAAGGGATTGTATAATCTGATGATGAGAGAACAGATCCTTAACAATTGCCAGAACCAGTTGTTGCATCAGTACCTGGTGGACTCGGATCTGACCTCTCCCCAAGAATTGGGAAAGAAGGCAGACAAATGGGTCAGAACCAGGGTCAGGCAGAAAACCCAGAACCAAGGGGGTGACACCAAGAAGCAAGATCCTAAGGGCTCTGAGAAAGGTGGGGATAAGTCAAAAGACCAGAAGTCTTCACAAGGGCCCCAAAAATCTGCATCTGGTGGGGAGTCACAATCCAACAAGGGAAAAGGCCAAAAGAAGCCCTTGTGCAAATTATGTAAACAGAAAGGGCACTGGACATCTGACTGTAACAAGTCCAAAGACCAAACCACCACCACTCCTGCCCCTAAGGCAACTGTTCCCCCTAGTTCAGCTACTGGTGGACGTGGTACACAGAATAAGGGTGTGGTAGGGTTGACCCTGGGTTCTGAAGTGGACTCAGACCTAGTCAGAGTGCCCACTCAGGCAATGCTGATTTGTGAGGGAGACCTTAATATGTCCTTCCTAGTGAGTCCCAGTAACCTGGGCAAATACAAACAGCAGCCTGTAATAAATGGCAAACAGGCTTTGGCATTTAGGGACACAGGTGCTAGTGTCACCATGGTGGCAGAGGATCTTGTGGACCCTGGACAGATCATCCTGGGCGAAATGTACCAGGTGACCAATGCAAGCAACGTCAAGACCAACCATAGTCGGGCAGTTGTGAATTTCTCCTGGGGAGGGGTAACTGGCCTCAAGAAGGTTGTAGTCAGTGCAGACCTCCCTGTCGAATGTCTATTGGGCAATGATCTAGAGACTTCAGCCTGGTCTGAAGTAGAGTTATGGACTCATGCTGAGATGTTGGGCATCCCTGCAGAGGTATTTGCTGTGACCAGGTCACAAGCAAGAATGCATGACACTGAACCAGCTCTGGATCCTGGAACAATGGACCAGATGCTTCCCAAGAGGAGGAGCAGTAGGGTAACGGCAGTGCCTTCCCCTCTGTCTCAGATCACAGATTCACCCCCAGAGGGAGGTGAAGCAGATCCTGAAGAAGGAACTTCCCCAGAGGGACTTGAGCCTGATCAGGTTGAGTTCTTGGGGGCAGGGGGCCCTTCTAGGGAAGATCTGAGGAAGGAGCAACAGTGCTGCCCCTCTCTTGAACCCCTCAGACAGCAGGCTGCTGCTGAGGCTGCTGGGAGTGCTAGTGGGTCCCATAAAGTTTATTGGGATGAGGGACTCCTATATTCTGAGAGTAGAGACCCAGCCCCTGGAGCCACCAGGAGGATGGTAATACCTCAGAAGTTTAGGGGTTCCTCTTGACCCTAGCACATGACATCCCTTTAGCAGGACACTTGGGCCAAAACAAGACCTGGGACAGGCTTGTTCCACATTTTCATTGGCCACATATGTCAGAGGACACAAAGGAGTTTTGTCGCTCCTGTGTCACATGCCAAGCCAGTGGTAAGGCAGGTGGCACAACAAAGGCCCCCTGATACCACTACCGGTGGTGGGGGTACCCTTTGAAAGGGTAGGGATTGACATTGTTGGTCCCCTTGACCCTCAAACTGCATCTGGGCACAGGTTTATCCTGGTGGTAGTGGATCATGCCACCAGGTACCCAGAAGCAATTCCCCTGAGGACCACCACAGCCCCTGTGGTGGCAAAAGCCCTCATTGGAGTCTTCTCCAGAGTGGGTTTCCCAAAGGAGGTCATTTCTGACAGAGGTACCAACTTCATGTCAGGATATCTAAAAGCAATGTGGAAGGAGTGTGGTGTAACTTACAAGTTCACCACCCCTATCACCCACAATGCAATGGTTTAGTTGAACGCTTCAACAAAACCTTGAAAGGAATGATTAAAGGACTCCCAGAGAAGCTTAGGCAGAAATGGGACCTTCTTCTTCCTTGCCTGTTGTTTGCATACAGAGAGGTTCCACAGAAGGGGTTGGCTACAGCCCATTTGAGCTTCTGTTTGGGCATCCTGTGAGAGGTCCACTGTGTTTGGTAAAAGAAGGCTGGGAGTTACCTCTCAAGCCCCCCAAACAAGATGTGATGGACTATGTACTTGGTCTCCGCTCCCGGATGGCAGAGTACATGAAAAAGGCAACCAAAAACCTGGAGGCCAGCCAAGAATTACAAAAAGCTTGGCATGACCAAAAGGCTGTACTGACTGTATACCAGCCAGGACAGAAAGTGTGGGTGTTGGAGCCTGTGGCCCTAGCAGCCCTCCAAGACAAGTGGAGTGGCCCCCATACGATAGTTGAACAGAAGGGAGAAGTCACCTACCTGGTGAATCTTGGAACTCCCAGGAGCCCCCTGAGGGTGCTCCATGTCAACAGATTAAAGCCATACGTTGACAGGGCTGACATGGGCTTGCTCATGGCAACTGATGAGGACCAGGAGGAGGAGAGTGACCCTCTCCCTGACCTGCTCTCTCAGAACCCTGATGATGGGTCAGTAGATGGTGTTGCTTTGGCAAGCAGCCTCACCGACCATCAGCAAACTGAGTGCAGACAAGTTCTGCAACAGTTTAGACATATGTTTAGCCTGACCCCTAGTCAGACTTCCTGGTGCACCCATGAGGTGGACACTGGAGACAGTCTGCCTGTCAAGAATAAGATCTACAGGCAACCTGACCATGTCAGGGACTGTATCAGGACTGAAGTCTAGAAAATGATGGAGCTAGGTGTAATTGAGCCTTCAGATAGCCCTTGGGCTAGTCCAGTAGTCCTGGTACCCAAGCCTCATACCCAGGGTGGTAAGAAAGAAATGAGGTTTTGTGTAGACTACAGAGGCCTCAATGCAGTCACTAGGACTGATGCCTATCCCATACCAAGGGCAGATGAGCTGATTGATTCTTTGGCCTCAGCCAAGTATCTAAGCACGTTTGACCTAACAGCTGGCTACTGGCAGATCAGGTTAGCTGATGATGCAAAAGCCAAAACAGCATTTTCGACCCCTGGTGGGCACTACCACTTTGTGGTGATGCCCTTTGGATTGAAAAATGCACCTGCCACTTTTCAGAGGTTGGTGAATAAAGTTCTGACAGGGATGGAAACTTATTGCTCAGCTTATCTAGATGATATTGCTGTCTTTAGTTCCTCCTGGCTGGATCACCTGGTCCACCTCAGGAATGTTTTAGAGGCTCTGCAGAAAGCAGGCCTCACTATCAAGGCCACTAATTGCCAGATAGGGCAGAGTCAGGTTGTATACCTGGGCCACCTTGTGGGTGGAGGCCAGGTTCAGCCTTTACAGAGCAAAATCCAAACCATAATGGAATGGGTTGCTCCAACCACCCAGACACAGGTGAGAGCCTTCTTAGGCCTGACTGGGTACTATAGGAGGTTTGTCAAGGGATATGGATCTATAGTGACCCCCTTGAATGATCTGACCTCAAAGAAAATGCCAAAAAGGTTCAGTGGACAGCTAGCTGTCAGAAGGCATTTGAAGACCTAAAGCAGGCCATGTGCACTGCCCCCATCTTACAGAGTCCAGACTACACCAAAACGTTCATTGTCCAAACAGATGCTTCTGAGCTGGGTGTGGGAGCTGTACTGTCTCAACTGAATGATGAAGGTCAAGACCAGCCAGTAGCTTTTATTAGCAGAAGGCTGACCCCTAGAGAGAAACGTTGGTCAGCTATAGAGAGGGAGGCCTTTGCTGTGGTGTGGGCCCTGAAGAAGCTGAGGCCATACTTTTGGTACTCACTTCATAGTTCAGACCGACCACAAGCCCCTCCTATGGCTTAAACAAATGAAAGGAGAAAACCCAAAACTTTTGAGGTGGTCCATTTCCCTACAGGGGTTGGACTATACAGTGGAACATAGACCTGGGACCCAACATGCCAATGCAGATGGACTCTCAAGGTATTTCCACTTTGAACACGAAGACTCAACTGGTCAAGGTTAGTTTAGTGTCCCTGCGTTTGGGGGGTTGTGTAGGAGAGTAGGATCTGCCTCTTATGTTGCCCCACTTTTTTCTGATGTTTACACTGGTTTCTGGCTATAGTCTGGCTGGGACCCTGCTAATCAGGGCCCCAGCCTCTCTGTTCTCTCTAAACGATTTGGAGTGCACTCTAGGTGCACTAGTGATTGGATACTGTGGTACCTTATGAGTCCCTAGTATATGGTACCTTAGGTACCAAGGGCATAGGTACTTCACAGGCCTACCAGGGGCTGAAGCATGTATTATGCCACCCCTGGGAAGCAGACTAAATCTGACACCACAGGCCTGCTACTGCAGCCTGGGTGAGGTGGTGCTAGCACTCCTCCCTGAGATATAGGTCCCCAATATCTCTCCTGCACACACATATGAACCTATCAGTCACCCCTAAGGCAGGCCCTATCAAGCCTGAGGGCAGGGTGCTTGGCTTCTATGTGAGGGGGTGCCTCTGCCTGAGCAGGGCCCCTCTGCAGCTCTCAGAGTCCATTCTCTGGTGCTGTTTGTGGATGCGGTTAAACCATATACTTTTAAGTGCATTATATCCTCGCGGTAAAATACTAACTTTGGAATGGCTGCATCGAAACATGTCGTGTTTGGTGTCAAACACCTTGGAATACTACCCCCGCCAGTCCTGGCGGCGGGGGTAGCATTCCACCCTTCTAGAGGGATAGACATGTACCTACTGTGGAAACGCGGTAGAATCCTGCAGAGCCCTGGCATCACAAAATGGATGCCACCAGTCACAGACACTGGGCTGCCCTCCTGCTGATGACCAACACTCGCAGTGGAGGAAGCCCAGCAATAGATATCCTGTCCCAAGGGGGTGTGACCACCTCCCAGACAGGGTTTAGTGTATTGGGGCGGGGTGGGTGCACTCGTAGAGTGCTTTGAAGTCCTGCACTGGGGGAGCAGAAGGCTCCTCTGTGCATATGCCAGTTCAAACCGGCTCAGGGGCTACCTGTCCCTGCTCTGGCGCGAAACTGGACAAAGGGAAGTGGGTGTAGCCACCCACTCCCCTGACCCTCCCATAGGTAGGGTCATAGAGCTAGTCCCTCCCCTTCTTTTAGTATAAGAGGGGGAACCTGTGCATTGCACCCTAGATTTCCCTGGACAACGCTCTACAAGAAGAATCCCGGACCTTCGACGTTCCACTACCTTTGGAAGACTGAAGAATCTCCCTTGGAGTCAAGGAGTGACTCCCCTGCTTGGCAGGCACCAAAAACTACAAACGACGGTCGCAAACTATGCCGCTCCCGCTGGAGTCTGAAGTCCCTGCAGCCCAAGAAGTGGATTTCCTGACTTCTCAAAGGCCATCGTGAGTCCCCAGCGAAGCTGAGGCCAGTGGACCCCAAGAGTAATGAGGAACCGCGACCCCTGGGTACCATGCACTATTGTCGAGTGCAACCCCTTCACAACGTTCCACGAACTTGTGCTTTGGATCACGTGTGGTCCCAGCATCCAGCAGGAATCCCTCCTAAGATCAGTGGCCTACCACGTCCCGAGTGATCGTGGGCCCCTGTGAGCGAATCCTCCCGAGGCGTCTTCGCGATCCCTTGCCAGCCGGCTTGTGGGTCCCCAGAAGACTTCCTAAAGAAACCGAAGTGCTCCCCTGGTTGCTCCAGGCCTGCCCTGACTTACCCTCGCTGGGTGAGTCCCACAGACCTTGCTGGTCTGCGCCATTGCCTCTTCTCACTTTCCCCGAGACTTGCTGTTACCAAGGCTTGTTGGCTCCGATCAAGTTGCCGACACCGCAGTAAGCTGCAGACATCGTGGGCCACGCCGAATCCAGCTCCTGGTCATCGTCGATGCCTCCTGGACCTCGTGGCTGAAGAGTCAAGGCAACTGTGAACGACCTGAATCTTGCGACAACGGTGGGCATCCATCTTCCTTGCCCCGAGTCACTGCCAAGTGACTTTGAACACTGTCCCCTCTGCTTTCAGGTCTTCCATCTTCTGAATCCAGGCTTGGATTCCTCTGGACACTTCTCCTGTCGCCGCAAGCAGCAAGTCTTCACTGGCTCCCATTGAAAACGACGCCGCGACCCGACACCAAAGAACACCTATGCACCCGGCTCCCCTGGGTGAGGTAACTTCAGCACTACAGTGCTCCTGTGGGTGTGGGCCCTAGAACTACTTACCCTGTAAGTGACTTGCTTGTAGCTTCCTCGAAGTGTCCTAAAACTCTAACTTTCCAAGTGCGACTATCGCACTGACTCGTACAAGGTTCGCGTCTGTGTTAGACACACCGCGTCCAACTCCCTTGCAATTTCATCTGTAACCGCGTCCTTCGACTCGTACAAGGACCGATCGGTGTGTTCACCTCGAACACGCAAGGGACCTTTAACATTGATATCTCAATCGCGTCTGAGTGCATAGACTCGTACAGGATTCGCATCGGTGCCAGGTCACCGCGTCCGTCCCCTGTGGGTCTCCTACAACTACCTGGGGTGGTTCTTGGGGGTCCCTCGATTCTAGATGCCCTAGACCTAGGTCTAGCAAACTAAGATTGTAATATTCAATTGTGCTAAACTTATTCTGATAATATCTGACTTGTACATATGTTCCTGTCCTCTAATCTCATAAAGAGATTAGTAGAGAGTGTTTATTAATAAATACATATATATTTGATATATATACCTGTGTGGTGTCTTTTCATTTGGTGATTCAAGAGATTGTGTGGTAAAACAAGCTGCTTTACATTCCTTCAAGACTTAGCCTGAAGGCTGCTCTCCACAGCTACCACTAGGATAGCTTTCGGTAAAGGTTGTCTTAAACCTATCTACCATAAGAGTCGAATTGTTCTGGTGCAAGGTGTCCACTTTAATTAGTGAACAGCATATACCAGGCCAACTTCTCACACTGGGGGAAAAAAAAGGAGTAGGAGGGAAGGAAATGGGTTTTGAGTCCAGGCGCTAGATAGAGAGTGCGTTGTCGCACTGGGAGGGCTCCAAAAAGGAGCAAGGGCCCTCACACACCCCAAGGGGTGTCATGCTTCATCATAGGGCAGCTGCTCATTGATCCGGTGCTGTATTGCCCAACGGGCCCCGCAGGGGGGCTCTTTGCCGGAGTTCTTTTCTGGTTACCATCGTGAAGCTAGGTGTTATGAGGGAACTTGTGTGACGTGAGTAGAAGTGAGAGAAAGTGCTCGTGATTTTAAAAAGCTACAAGGAACTCCAGGTGTAATTTTATTCTCTGGGTTCTTGTGCTATGTGTTAAAAATGACTAATGAGTCGTGGACTGAAGGGGGAGAGATTATACCCGCTTCGGTCTAAAGAAGTGTGTGTGGTGTGTGAATGGTCGACATGTTTCTTGCCCTGTAGTGTCCAAACAGATCTTGGCAATTCTTCAGGACCTAAGATTCATCTACTACTCAAGGGGAAGGTTGTTCCTAGGTAGTGTGGTAAAAATAACAATAACTTCCCCTGTAGTCTGGATTCGAAAGTAATCCCAAACATGTGAGGGCCCAATGTAACATCACGGGTCCAATGAAACAAAGTCACAGGCACAATACATGCTATAGCATCATGGAGCGACTACCCACTGCATATCGCTGAAAATGAACTCAGTGTATTGTCAGATATTGTCAGATACTCAGAGGACATTTGTAGCTCACATCTTAGAAAGAGCAGTAAGAACTGTGTTGCTACAACTGACTTTATGTGCCTTGGAAGATTGCTGGTTTTATATCTTTGTTCATGTAAGAATTCCCTGACTCATGTAGAGTGGGTAGATTTGGGGGATTTTAACTTTTGTTAGGGCACACGATCATGATCAACATCAAATATCCAGGACCTACTGAACTCAAACTGGTGTGTCACAGATCACAAGCCACAGCAGCAACATTTAGTTGTATTTCAGGTATTTCAGGTGGAGGCTATGGGTGTGCGCTCCACCGCAGAAACGGGGACCCCTTTTAAAGGACAGCTGTGTGCTGCGATTAAGGCTCATGTCCGCCCGCCATGACCGCCAGCCTCTGCCACTCAGTCTTTATTTATGCCTGTAAGGCAATTCATTCTATTTTAACTCTACTTTTGTGCATTTTGACTTTGAAAATATCGCGGAAAATGGTCAGTAAAATAATTAAGGCTCAGATCGCAAAGCTCGAAAAAAGATGCCATCTCTCGATTAAAAGTAAGAGCTGAGCTGAAGATTCGGAGACCTTAAATCCCTGCGCAGAATGAACCCGACCACAGGCCCTAAATATCATATTGTCAAAGACGATTATATTTATATGTCCCGAGGGAGCTGTAGGCGGAGTGAGGTTACATAACAATGAATGAGCGGGGAGGGCAAAGGCAGAATATTTCCTAGAAAAGGAGTATTTCGCCTGGGTCTTCGTAGAAATAGCCGCTGCCCCAGACTGAACAGGAGGACAGTGGCTTGGCAAGTGACGAGGACGCAAAGCCGCAGTGATGTGCGAGGCACAGAAAACTCTGCTGCTTCCACCTCTCTCTCAGGCCTCACCCTGGCCTGACTCCTTCTAAGATTCGCATTACAGATTGTAATTTAATTCTGACATCAGATTTAGGAGGGTTTACGTTACCAAATCTGCCCCTGAAACACTACACAAATAACTACCTGGGAGCCTTGGTTTATTACATTTGAGTGGGCTTGCTCTTCGGCACAACTGACAGAGGCGGCCTTTTCTGCTTGTGACTGATTTGATGGAAACAGAGATGAGCCCAGTCATATTGACGGCGGTAGCGCTGTAGCAGGCAGACTATACAGTAGCTGCTATTTTCACATGTACACTAATTCCACAGCTAGGGTGACCAGATTCTCAAAACAAAAAACCGGGACAGTTCATAGATATAGAAGTAGGACTACAGTTTGCAGTAACCGTCGACATAAAAGTAGGACTATTTGACAGCTGTCATAGACATAGAAAAAGGACAACAATGACAGCCACCTCCACAGACACAGATGAAGAATTACAGACGACAAATCAGATGTGTGCCACAGATAGCAATGGATTTTTAAGCAAACAGTATGTGCATTATAGGATGTTGGGTTTTTGCTTTAACAATGCCAAGAACGGCCTCCAAACTAGTAACTTGCAAAAATGGCTAAAACGTTTGCCCCATGCCAGAAGTTGGGAAGGGGAAGGGAAAGAAGGAAGAGAAAGGGAGACAAAAGGCACTCTGATGCGGGAAGGGCTGAGGAGGTAGGCCTGTCTGTGTCTCTGAGATGAGGGGAGGGCTGAGAGAAGTTCTGTCTGTGCCTCTGAGGTGTGTGATGGGCTGTGACTATAGGCCTGTCTGTGCCTCTGAGATGGGGGGAGGGGGGACGAGGACTGTGGCATTTCTAAGGTACAAGGCTAACTCTAAAATAGATGCAGTATGTTACTGGTGATGTCCTCTCTGTGCACGCTGCTGTTGTCGTACATAAGTGTCTCCTGTTGAGCAGCTTTAAAGACATCTCTAGGCACTGCGTATTCATCCGTTCTTTGTTGTGATAAAACCCATGACACCATAGTGCTTAAAAACATTTCCCTGAGTGCATTTTGGGGAGCGCTCCTTTCGTTAGGGGGCAGTTACTGTCCACTTACAAGCCAGCATTTCTGGTCATCTGGTAGAACTGTCCAGCACCCAGCTTCCTCCCAGGTAGGTGGTCTGAGTAGTGCGGAGAAGGGTACTACAGCACGGACGTGTTGTAGGTCACAGCAAGCAGAACTCGCCTCTGACCCTGTGTATCTCACCTAACCATGTCCCATGAGACAACTGCACCTGCAGACGTCTCACCCCTTCTAGTAGAAATACTACCCGAGCAGGCTTTGAGGCTGCAGTAACTTGACCACATCACCACTCGTGCATGACACCGACGATTCCCCCCACACTCCCTTCAACCACTCATGCACCCTGTGCCCTCCCAGTGCTCCCAAACAAGGCAGCGCGCTGAAGTCCTATACAGCGCTCTACAAAGAGCAGGTGACATGACAGAAGTACCCAGGCTTTAAGTGGGATGAAAAAACTGGGGGGGTCTCTCAAAGGAGCGTGGCCGATGTAATTAAGGGCGCGGCTTAAAACACATGAGCTAAAAATTCTATGCTTACCATAGTGTCCCACCCTAAAAATTTGCTGCTTCTGTCATTGCGTCCAGATATATATTACAACAAGTAACATTACACCTACAACAAGCCAGGTCTATTAGCTTTGTCATTTGTTGTTAGCTGCATAAGATAAATAAGCAACAACTTTGACTTCGTTGTACATAACATTGAAAATGCTTCAGTTCTGGAATGATGAGACTGTGAAAGAACTATAATGGGTCTCTTTGAAGGCAGTGAAGGGTAGTATTCCTGCAGCGGTAAAAAAAAATGTCATCCTGCGGGAAAAAAATGGAGAGCCCACTAGAGACCCGTCTCAGCACCTGTGCGAAGTAAGCAGAGAAATGTCTTGGTTTTAAATAGCGTCTCTGTGCGAGACACTATTTAAAAACCAGGACATTTCTCTGTTTAACCCGGGCACTGCACAAAAACCAGGACATTTCTGCAATTTGGAGCAAAGTGTCGGGACACCGGGACACTGCTCCGAAAACCGGGACGGTCTGGGGAAAACCGGGATGTCTGGTCACCCTATCCACAGCAGAGGCAAGGCGTAAAGATTTGGTGGATCTGTTAGAGAAATCCGACCCGAAGGCAAGAATGAAAACAAGCCCTCCGCTGAAATGGAAGGCACGGTTATATTCGGAACTGCCTCGCACTGAAAAGAAAAATAAACTGCACCCTTGTGAAATGTGCGCCAGAAGAGCCTTGACAGCGCAGTGTGCCACACTGGAAGTGTCTTGCGACACATGAAAATAATGAAAAAAATGGAGGGCAGGGGGAATGGGAGGGGGTTAGAAGAAATAGTACCTAATAAGAGCGGACTGCCACTAATAATTGAAAATCAATCCGTAGTTGAGTGGTGCTCCTGTACATGAAAACAGAAGTGATGCATCGGGTTGGGAACTAATGCAGAGGCTGCAAAGGAGAGCGACGCTGCAATCAACCTATGAAAAGCAGCAGGCGGGATTACAGTCGGCATAGTCACTACCACAGGTCTTGCAGACAGCGCTTGCGCGCTGATCCTCGACCTAAAAAGGACATTCTGATGAATTCTAAGAAAACCATAGGTTGTATAATCGAGAAGAGAATTTAAAATTCTGTTTTATGCTGACATATACATTGTTATCATTCATCTGAAAGAACAATTCTGTAGATTGAATACGATAGTGCAACACTTCAATTTTATGACACAAATGCTCGGAGCAGGTGATGAGACACTATTTGAACAAGCCATGGCACTTGCAGCTCTATTGAGAAGATATCTCCAGATTTTCTGTCACAAGTCATCTCATTCAAAGTTGTATATAAGGAACAAATAAAAATAAAAGAGATCTCGTGGCACAATTGGCTGATAACTCTTTTTGAAAAATAGCGTAATGCTGCCCAGTGTTTAGATGTTCCAACAACATTTAAACTTGTTCTTACCATTCCACCTTCTGTGGCCAGTGCAGACAGATCCTTTTGAAAGTTGAAATTGATAAAAAACATTATTTGAGAAGCTTAATGATGTAGCAGAGACTGAAAGGACTTTGCCTTCAAGCACTGGGAGTGGCTAAGCCAAATAACAAAATGTTAAAGGTCTAACAGAAGGTTTCCTAGAGAAGGCAAAGAAGAAAACATTTGATCGTCAAGATCTTCTGTCTTTTTAGTGTCCCCAGCAGCAGTCTTCAGCTTTCAGTCTAGTTCTTCATTCGCCCTCACTGAAGTAAGTTGTGTTTGGCCTCCTGTCCACTTTATTAAGTAATGCTTTCTGCAGCAAGCAATCTTCAAAATCTACATTCTTCAGTCTGGGTGCGAGCAGCTGCTTGTATTCTGAGTGTAATTTTTGGAAGCTCATTTTAATTTGAACTCTATGAGCAAACAGAACTTACAGCAGCACATTTTTCCTTATTTACCGTGAGCAATCATTGATTTTTCTTAATCAATCACACACAATTGTTCCAGCTATTGGATTTAGTCTATTGTTTGGCAGCCTGTTGCCTCAACAGCCGCTCACAGATGGTATTCAGTGCAGAATCACCGTCATCATATGGTTTATCCTGGGTTTGCAAAACTATGATCATTGAGGGCAACTTTTTAACTGCACAGGCTGATTACTGTGGAAAGGTATTTCTAAACAAGCCCCCTGCAGATCTGCCCAGGTTAAAATGCATTAAGCATTAAAAAACTCTGGCCACGACCTTCCTCAAAGGTTGGCAATAAACGTTCCATGAGCTATGCATTACATTCAGCTATTACATAGTTTTCAAGCAACAGAACATATAGAGCGTCATGCACAAACAAAATGAGTTGTTTTTCTAGTAAAGACTCTAACAACACTCTTTACTAATTCCGTCAAAACAAATACCAAGGTTTCCTTATGTTTCAGGTCCCATTTAGGGAGGTCCTATTTGAGACTGTATTGGTCAAAAACCAATGTGATAACAATCTGAATGTCTCTGTAAAGAAATTAGTATTCATTTATTACCCTAACTCTTCAACATGCTGCAGTTCTGCGTTTCAGTACAACCCTTCGACTGCTAAAGTGGCATCCAAAGTGCATGTGATGGACTGAAAAATGCTTGACATAGAAAATCCTTCGCCTTGAGGCTTAATCCTGCAGCAAATGAACTGGAGTGTAAATTTACGAAGGAGGTGGCATGCCCTGAACTTTATGTAGGCAGAAATACAGGCATAACTGAAAAATATGCCCATAAACGCATTGTGTCAATGTTTTAAAAAAACAATACTGGAGACATTTTTTTCCAAACCCTTTTAGAAACAGTTCTCTCGCTTTCTAACTTTGGCAGCTGACTTCAATATTTTATAATTGCTACTACATTGTGGGGGGAAATGTTCTGGGTGAAGGGAGTCAAGTGAAATCATATTGTCGTGCAGTTTCTACCAATACGTAGGACCTCTGCATTGTTTGGACAACATAAACTAGGGACTTGGTGTCAAGACTGATTACGGACACCCCGCGGGATATGTTGGCCTATAGACCAGCTAGCACACTGTGCCACCATAACCCCCCTAACCTATCAGGGAGCGAATGGTTTTCTGGCAACCACTGAACATAACACCCCTCAGGGATCGTGCAAACAGTAATGAACCTTTCGCTCAGTCATTCGTGCTCACTTATTCTCAGAGAAATATACAGAGAATACACAGTGGGACGTTTTTAATAATATTTATTGAACCAACATTATTCTTGTATAAAGTACGTGTGCTGCAATGATTAGTAGACAGAAACAGATAAACGTGATTACTAGCACCAAAAGTGTAAATAGTAGATATAGTTCTACTATGCTGCTAAACAATGTATATATTCAGGCATATAAAACAAGGCAGTAATTGAGCGTACTCCTACTATGCGAACCCTACTTTAAGTGTACCTAGAGTTTGTGTGTAGGTGTAGAGCCAAGAATCCCCCCAAGGGACGATCTAACCCCATTACCTGATGTGATAGAGTGAAGGACCCCGTCTTGGTCACGAGCTGGACACCCCTCACGAGATTACAGACTGCTGCGTGGTGATTTCTAAGCATGCAGGGACCCTCGTTGTCAGTCAGCGGAAGTACCTCCTCTGCCGATCTATCAAGATGCTCTTCTTTTATAATAGAAAGCAGCCTTGCGATGTGCACATAGATTAGTGATGTTATGGATATGTAGATAGCCCTGTGGCACCGTAGAAGAAGATAGTGATGACATTTGTAAATAGTGCTAAACGAGACCTTGTACATGATGCTCAGGGTGTTATGATAATGTTGTGCAAAGCTAGATGTGAAAACAAGTTTAGTTTCGGAGAAACTAATCCAACTTTGTCGTGCATGCAAATATGTGCAAAAGGGTAATAAGCTGCTTCGCTACATGGGCCTAACTCGGAAATATAACACCCACTCCTCATACTAAGGGTTGATATCTAAAAAGCTACCTAAAAAAGCCAGCAGACAATTTTTAAAATGATAAAACTACTCTTAAAAGTATCTAAAACCAGGCTTCCTAATAAAATATGTATTAAAAAGTCTTAAAGTCATTATATCATATAAGATTCCAAGCACTCAGAAAGCCATGGTGCCTAGAAAAAGAAAACCTGCTGGTACAAATTGTTCCCACACGGAAAAGGCCAATTGTTTAAGTGTTCCAAGTTGTAGACGCAACGTCCAGCAGCCGCTGAGGGAGGCTTCGTATCCCACAAGTTTTCCGCAGAGCCATTGTTCACATCAATAGGAGCTGAAGCATACCAGGGTGGCTCTAAGAATGCATTCATCATCAATGGAATACGCTAGGGACAGCAATAAGCATGGGCCTTTAAGGGGTCAATCAGTACTTCAATGTCCAGTGGCGCAACCAGTTCTGATCCGAGACATTCCAGGATGCATTTGTGGCTGCAGAGCAGGCAGCAGAAGACAGGTTGTATGCAGTCAAGCCAGACCGGCCTGAACAACAAGAACCAGTGCTCATTTAGTTCTTGAAGCCGAGGTGTGGCGAAGCAGTGTGTCATGTGCTCACGGCAACGCAGCACTAGCAGTGCTGTCTCCATTTCGCGTTGAACTGGGACATCCATTGTGGAGCAGATAGGATAAAATCTGTATTCCTGCCACAAGTAGCAGGACAAGCTGGAGCCCTCCAAAAACGCTTACCAACACGGAGTGAATGAAAGATGGTATAACTACGAATATCTTCTGAAAGGTGCTAGCCAAACCAGAGCCGATACATTTAAAAAACTGCACTATTCCTTTTGTATCAGATAAGATGGACCAGCTCCCCAAAATGCAGTGGGAAGTTTGTGTGGAGCAGTGTATGTATCTCAGACGACGACCCTGCAAACTGGAGATCCAATGTCTCGTTGGCTGAAGTTAAGGCCACATCTTTTTGCAAAAGCATGGCTTTCAGTTTGCGTAGGGAATCAAATTTTATGTTGGAAACATTTATTGAAGGCCATAGAGCTGCCTCCCTAACTGTGCAGGCAGGTGGGAACAGTACTTGTGTACAACAAGTGACTATGGCATTAACCTTCACCAGCTAAGCGATGCCCGTTTCCATTACGCAGCAACCTTGATCTTTCAGTATCAAATAGCTCCCATTCAAGAGCAGCCTGAATAAAGGATGAATTGCGGCAGCTGGGGAACCCTTCAAATAACAAGACAAATTCACCATTGAAGCATTGCATGCCCCGTGGAGAGAAATGTCCTTTCAAACCAAGGAGCCACTTAAGGCGTCTTCACAGTCGGAGCCACTAAGAAAAACTTCTGTGTCCCCATTCCTGCATCTAAACCTGAACGGTAATTCCCAATACTTGTGCACATATCCTTCCCCTAGTGCTTTATATCTTCCTACCAGTAGGTATTGGAGACAATATTGGAATTGAAAGTTCGTGACCAGTAGGGTGATGTAACCATGGATTATCCAGTCAGCGGATGGTGTCTCAGCCACGGTGAAAGGTAATTTGTTTAATTTTTCAAAGTGCAACATGGTATATTTAGCTTCTCTACGTGCCATTGCTATCTGTCTTTCTGTTAGATCGTATGCTGAAAACAGATTTGTACTGTTGATGTAACGCCATGGCATGTAGCCAGAACGTAAAGTTTGTAACGTCCAGCTCAGTATTACTACTGACCGTAATTGTGACTGTCCATGTTGTAATAGAAACACGTCTTGCTGTATATGTCAATTGCAGAAGACACTATGTTGCCCAGTGAATAAATCCTGAATGACAATGTGGCCAACCACATCCAAAGCCTTTTCTAGATTAACCCGATCAATCTCGCACAATCTCTCAGAAGCTTCCTGTTGAGAAATCTTCCACAGCTCGTTGTATATTTCGTACAAAAAGCGCTTTTGACGTGGATTCCGGGGTCCTAATCCCTGAGATTCATGTCATCAGAAAGAAGGAACAACTGTTGTTTCATCTGGGAGAGTGTTGAGGTTTGTAGCCAATCTAGGCATTACTTCCCAAAACTATATGACGTCACCACCCCCAAGTGTTCTGTTTGTACATATAGCTGATCAGGCCTATTGATCCTAAACCCTTCAGTGTTACCCAGGAATCTAGATTTACACCCGTTTGTGTCCACAGGCCAAACCAACCAACCCTTCCAATTGGGATCCGATAAATTGAAAGAGCCCTTACATATCATGGTATCTAGTGTATCCTCACTAAAGTGTGTAAAGTGCTGCCAATTCTCGAAACGTGAGAATGCGGGAATACATGGTGCCTTTAAATCCTTTGTTTTTTTCTATATCAAGACATGAAGTTTGTTGCACTGTCTTATTCAGGAAAATCATTTGATGTTGTATGAGGCATGCTGTAAATAAGGCCTGCCTGGCTTTTGTTCCCCAGATAGACTTTGTATCTATCGTTGTCTTTCCAAAAGTCGAAACCCTGTAAAGGAAGCAGAGTATATCAGCTTAGTGTTTGTTAGCATATTTTTCTTTGCAGGTGTAGGTGCAAGTCTATAGTAATATGAGGCTGGGTCTGATGTTTCAAAAGCTGAAAAATAAGCAAACTTCTGTGCAAAAGTCTTTTAACTACCTTTCGGCTGTGTTAGGCAGTGTTCCCATTGTGTGTAATTATGAACAGCGCGTGGGATACTAGCTTTATGTAAAACATGGTGACCATAATGCTGGTAACAGAACATGTCTCCAGAATTACTTGTACCATCATATAATTCATCATTAGAAAATGCTGCTGATTGCTCTAAACGTGAAAGCAAATTATGCACTGTTTCAATGTCCCAATCATCAGAGAAAGTACTAGAGGTGATGATATTATTTAAAGAAATTTTAAACAAACAAGGAATTTTCTAAAGTTCAGTAGGACCATATACATCATACAATATCCTGTCCCATACAATTCCTCAGAGATCTGGAACGGCTGTAATATTCACCAGGGACAAGTCTCTTAGTTCACGGTGTGATGCATGTGGTTTAGGAACCAAGTTCACACGTTGTACTACGGAGCGTTCTGGGAGAAAGTGTTCATTCAGAAGTAAGAAAAAGACAGTTACTATACCAATCCAAAGTACCATGAAAAGCAATACAATTATAATCCAGAGATGTATCCAGGGAACAATGAAGTAAGTTGTTTTCAGGCAAAGATAGAAAGCATAAACTCGTAGCTTAAAAGGGAGAGGCGGTGTCGGCAGCTCAGTTTCACTTGGATCTGATGAGAAATCGTCATAATGCATGAAGTAGCCAGACGCCGTCCGGTCTATTCTTGGCGGCTCAGCAGGTTTTGTAGAATTGGTAGATGACTCAATCTGTGGCATGTTTACATAGACATCATCAATTTTTCGAATTGATTTATCTGCCGATTTTACAGTTGAAGTTGTCTAAACAGGGAGAAGCATCATTTCATTGTCGTTCACAGCTTCTCTTTGGAAAGTGGAGTCTTCAGTCATTATTAAAGCTTTCATCTGAACTTCCTGTACTGTAGAGAGAGGAGTGCAGCGACTACCTAGGAGCCCATGTGGCCTACTGTTGAGAATCAGCCACATAGTGTGGATTGATCAGATCAATTGAGACAAAACTTTTGTCTCGGCGACCGGCAAGTGGTGGAAGAAGTACAGT
The DNA here is from genome assembly GCA_963921515.1 of Calotriton arnoldi. NCBI lineage: Eukaryota > Metazoa > Chordata > Amphibia > Caudata > Salamandridae > Calotriton > Calotriton arnoldi. The sequence goes on along the minus strand of CAWUFW010015089.1, from coordinate 346,994 downwards.
TCTAGTACCAGCTAGGACAGGTACAGGCACTCTGTAAGATGGCTCAAATTCTTTCTTGCTACTTGGGATTTTGATTAGTCAGCAATTTAATAATGTTAGACAGGTCTTTCCAATTCTTGTAAATATTGTAAATATCTGCACTTATACCTTTCCATTCACGTCCAACCACAAGCACTTCCATGAGCACTTATTTTACATCACGTTCACTGGAGCAACCATTGACATTGTTAAATATGAATGATTTGACAATATAAAATTCATGATAAATGTTCAATAATTTGTCATTATTTATTTAATATATTGAATGTGGGTGTGTTGTACAAAGATATCTTATAAATATAGGTCAGTTGGACCAATTGTTTTCTATACTATTATAGGCCCAGGTCCGGCCGAATACTGGGTTTCCCTATTGTTGTGTAACAAATTCTTTCTTGTCCACAATTTTCTCTCTGACCAGGTCCCCAATCTCCGGGACCCAGGCAGGTCTTGCCAATACCGTTTCCCCCTCCCCAGTAGCGGTGCGTTTTACTTGGACGTTGCTTTGTAAAGGTCTGTATTCTTTAAGGTCCTGTAAAACATTCAAATGATCATTGATGATAAATGGGGTTTCAGCCCCCACTATGCTGACACTATTGAGGTCCGGTACCCACATCCTCACCGCAAACAGGAGTTCATAAGGTGTACAACCCCATAGGGATTTTCTTGGCATGTTGTTAAGTGCTCTCTGGACCACATATAGGTGATTGACCCAACTGCCACCTTGAGCCTAATACCCTTGCTGTTAAGGATTGCTTTAGGCCACGGGTTTTCCTCTCGACTACCGAATTTCCCTCAGGATGATAGGGGGAGGAGTACCGCAAGGCCACACCCAAACTTCCCAAGGCTTCTTTGTAAGACAGAGAGCTAAACGCCGGACCCTGGTCGGAATGTAGTGTGACAATTGCGTATGTGCCGATAAAGATTGGCAAATCCTTTATAACAGTTCGGGCGTCAGCCGAGCGCTGGGGCCAAACCCATAGGAATCTGGAGCATGAATCTACCGCCACCAAGATCAATCAATCAGGGGGTTTATAAAGCGCGCTACTCACCTGTGAGGGTCTCAAGGTGCTGGGGGGGTGAGTGCAGCTCCGGTTCAGGCGAAGAGCCAGGTCTTGAGGTTCTTCCTGAAGGTGTGCAGGGTGGGTGAGCGTCTGATGTTGACTGGTAGCTCGTTCCAGGCTTTGGCTGCGACGTAGGAGAAGACTCTTCCTCCTGCTCTGGTTCTGCGGATGCGGGGGGCTCTGCGAGGGCGAGGTCGGCGGAGCGGAGGTTCCTCTTGGGTACGTGGAAGGAGACTCTCTCGTTGAGGTACTTGGGTCCTATGTTGTGGAGGGATTTGTAGGCGTGGGTGAGCAGTTTGAAGGTTACTCTCTTCTCGACGGGGAGCCAGTGGATGTCTCGTAGGTGTTGGGTCATGTGTTAGTGCCGTGGGGTTCCAAGGACGAGTCTGGCTGCGGCGTTCTGGATGGTTTGGAGCTTGTGTAGGAGAGTTCTGTTGATTCCGGCGTAGAGGGCGTTGCCATAGTCCAGTCTGCTGGTTATGAGTGCGTGGGTGACGGTTTTTCTGCATTCGGGGGGTATCCATTTGAAGGTCTTGCGGAGGATCCGAAGGCAGTTGAAACTGGTGGAGGCGATGGAGTTGATCTGGCGGGTCATGGTGAGGGAAGAGTCTAGGATGATGCCTAGGTTCCGTGCATGGTCTGTTGGAGTGGGTGGGCTCCCGAGGGTGGAGGGCCACCAGGTGTTGTCCCAGGCGGAGGTGGAGGGTCCGAGGATGAGGACCTCAGTCTTCTCTGAGTTGAGCTTCAGGCAGCTGTTTTTCATCCATGCAGCGACATCCTTCATTCCTTCCTGGAAACATAGTCTGGTGTCATCGGGGTTCTTCGTGAGGGAGAGGATGAGCTGGGTGTCGTCTGCGTAAGATACTATGCTGAGCCCGTGCTGTCTGACGATGGAGGCGAGGGGGGCCATGTAGATGTTGAAGAGCGTGGGGCTTAGTGATGATCCTTGAGGTACTCCGCAGGTGATCTCTGTGGGTTCGGAGAGGAAAGTGGGGAGTCTGATCCTTTGGGTTCTGCCGAAGAGATAGGAGCGGATCCAGGTGAGGGCGGTTTTTCGTATCCCAGCGTCGTGGAGTCTGGCAGCGAGGGTGCGGTGTGAGACCGTGTCGGAAGCTGCAGAGAGGTCTAGTAGGATGAGGGCCGCGGTGTGTCACTGGTCGAGTAGCATGCGGATGTCGTCGGTGGCGGCGAGGAGGGCAGTCTCGGTGCTATGGTTGCTGCGGAACCCGAACTGGGAGGCATCTAGGATGGAGTTCTCTTCGATGAAGGTGGTCGGCTGGGTGTTTACAAGTCTCTTGGTGACTTTGGCTGCGAAGGGGAGGAGAGAGATGGGCCGGTAGTTCTTCAGGTCTGTCGAGTCGGCCGTGGGCTGCTTGAGGAGGGGTTTGACTTCTGCCCGCTTCCAGTCGTCTGGGAAGATGCCGGATTCGAAGGAGGTGTTGATGGTCCGTCCTAGTTCGGGTGCGATGGTGGCAGCGGCCATGTGGTAGATGTGCGGAGGGCAGGGGTCCGTGGGGGCTTCTGAGTGGGTGTTCCTCATGGTCGCCATGGTGAGTTCGATGGTGGCGGGATTCCAGGTAGTGATGGTGGGCTCTTTGTCGGTGGTGGGGAAGGAGCTGGTGTCCGGCGTCTGAAAATTCCTTGTAATTCCTTGTACTTGTAAGCCCCGTCAGAGTGTAAACGGCCGCAGTGATCCAAATATACACACGCAAGAGGTTTGTCTGACATCAATAAAGGTGTTCGTGGTGGACGTGCTACGGTGGAGCCCTTCATCTGTTGGCAGATGTCGCATTTGAGGACAAAGTCCTTGGCCTGTTTAGTAAGACCTGGCCACAAATAGCGCTACTTCAGTAGTGAAACTGTAGCAGAGATCACTGCATGTGCTGAACGCAGACCCTCATGTGCAGCTTGTATCAATCCCAATCTCCGATCAGTGTTTGGTATTACTCTATCCCCCACTCCTGGAATCTGAGCATACGGAATGTTTTGTGCATCTAACTTGGAGTACTTGAGTGGAAAGCCTTTCGGCAGTGCTGAGCTGTTACACGTGGCATTGACAGCTATCATAGTTGTTCTGTCCATCCTCGCACTGGAGCGAGTTATTGCAGCAATGACAGCCGTGCGTACTGTTGCCTTAGAGGCTTCATCCGCCATTGAATTCCCTTCAACGTGAACGCCAACACATTGATGACTCAATGTAGGAATAACATCAGCCCGTGGCAGGCCTTCTTTCAGCTATGCCACTTGTTCCCAAAGCATCTTGTGCTTTACTGTGCAACCTTTGTAATCCCTAAATCCATTCTGGCTCCAATAGTATAAATATTTGTTATAGGACTGGACACAGTAAAATGAATTGCAAGCTATGAGTGGGAGGAATTCACGATCCGTATTTTGTAGTGCCAGTATCAAAGCTTTTAGTTCCGCCACCTGTGCTGTACAGTCCCCTATAGACTGAGTGTGTGTTTTTCCGGGAAGGAACTTTCCGTCCTGCATGCACCCTTCTACAATTGCACATGCCGCAGAATATTGTTGTTTCGTTCCCTGGCTGGACACAGCCATCAGTATAATTAATACATTCATATCGATCTAGAGGCAGAATTTCATTCGGCAAAGGATATTCTTGTTCGTACTGCAGGAAGGCTTCCGTTTTGTCGTGTCGTCACCAAGGAAGCACGCGGAGACATGTACGTCGGTAATGATACTTTATTGCTCTTCTTCGTTGCTGTGCCCACACGCACGTCTGTCCCCGTGCCCTTGTTCCCCAGAATGCCCTCCCCACTCCCTGACCGGAAGTGGTGTCCGGTTTCTGTCCCCTCCCTACATTAGGGTGCAGGGTCCTAGTGCCCTCTGCCCCAGGTCACTACATCTCCCCCTTTGTGGAAAGGAAACGATGGAACGGATATAGAGAGATAGAGAGAGAGAGAGAGAGAGAGAGAGAGAGAGCGAGAACAATGGTGTTCCTGATCCCCATCATTACATTTCCTCAATCAGTCTCTTTGGCCTTTTGCTCACTCTTCTTGGACATGATCCTTCCGTATCCTTGCGTGGTACCTCTTCTTGTCTCTCACTGTTGTGTGCCTTTCTTCCCTTGCTGTCCATAACTTCCTCTTTTCCATGTGTTCCGTTGTTCTTTGATGCTGTATCTCCTCCATCCTCATCCAGTGTCTTTAGTCCTTTGAAGTGAGAACTATTTCTGGTGATCCGGTAGGGGTCCGATGCAGCTGTTTTCATTGGCCCCATGACATTTATTATTGTCAGCGGTTCATCTGAGAATGGACTGTCTGATTTTCTTGATTGCCATTGGCGCACCAACACCGAGTCCCCTTGCTTCAGGTGCGATGAAGTGGCATGTCTCCTGGCGTCCGCATATACTTTTATCTTGTTTTTCACTTCCCGATCTCTTGCTGCAATGCTGTTGTGATCCAGTGGCGCTTTTGCTTCTAGTTGGGGCAATCTTGTCCTGCTTGTCCTTCCTAGCACCAGTTCTGCTGGACATCGTCCCGTGGAGCTGTGAGGGGTGTTTCAGTAGTCTCTTAGTATTTGACAGAGTGCCTGTCCTATGGAGATCTGCGCTAGTTTTGCTCTTTGAACTGCATTCTTTATGTTCCCCATGAACCTTTCCACCATGCTGTTTGCTTGTGGCCACAGGGGCGTTATTTTCCGGTGGTGAATGCCTAGGTAGTCCATAAACTTGCAAAACTCCTCTCCTGAGAAAGGAGGACCATTGTCTGTCTTTACTGTTTGTGGGGAGCCCCAGGCTGCAAATATGTCATCAAGTATCGGCAATGTTGCGGTCGCTGATGTTGAGGAGACGTGTCGTACTATGGGAAATCTGGAGTACTCATCAATGACCACTAGCAAGTAGTTGCCCGTGTCCAATGGCCCATAGAAATCAGCTGCCAATGTTGTCCACACTGCCCCTGGAAGCTCCGACATCTGTAGCTGTTCTTGCTTTGCTGGTTGTCCTGTTATTTGGCATAGGTGACAATTTAAGATAGTGTTCTCCACCAGTCGATCCAGGCCTGGGAACCATACTTTTTCCCGTAGCATCTTTTTTGTTGCTACCATGCCTCTGTGGGACTCATGTGCCAGGTTTACAGTCTGCTGCCGAATGCATTTGGCATTACTATCCTTGTTCCTCGTAGTATTATTCCTTTTTCTGTTTCCGAAAGTTCCTCGTGTATGTTTTTGAATGCCAGCATTTCTTCCCTGTTTACTCCTTCTCCCATGGTGCTGTTGGTGTTTACGTGTGTCCATCTTTGCTGTCGTGTTGTCATTTTGACTGCTTGCATTGTGGCATCCCTCGCTGCCTCTTGTTCCAGCTCTGCAATTGTTATTGGTGCAGGAGTGTTCTGCCTTAACACAAAATTGAGGTATTCTTCTGCCATTGATGTGTTCTCTGGTGCCTGCGGCAGGGGATGTCGTGACATGTAGTCAGCTGGGTTGTGTTCCTTTCCCGGCTTGTGCACGATCTTGAAATCATAATCCATCAGTCTTATTCCCCATCTTTCAATGCGTGGCGGTATCTTTGCGTTCAGGCTTCCATATATTGTCACTAGGGCCTGATGGTCTGTTACAATGGTGAATGGTTTTCCGTAGATGAACATGTGGTAGTGTTCACATACCCATACCACTGCTAGACTTTCCTTCTCTGGCTGGGAGTATGCCCTTTCAATGTCAGACAAACTCTTGCTCGCATATGCGACAATTTGCCTGGGCGAGTCTCTTCCAGGTATGTGTTGTTCTAGGATTCCTCCTAAACCTACTGAGCTGGCGTCCACAGTCAGCTCAGTGCATAGTGATGGGTCGAAATAAGCAAGATGATCTACAGCCATTACTGCGTGTCTGATGGCCTCAAATGCTCTACTACATTCCTGTGTCCAGAGAAATTTCTGACCCTGCTTTGTTAGGTCCTGAAGTGGTGTGCTCACTGTGGCAAAGTCTTTTATATAGCGAGCACAGTAGCTCGCTAAACCAAGAAATGACCTCACTTCTGCTACTTCTGTTGTAGGTCTTGCTTTTTTCCAGTGTCTCCACTTTGCTGGGGTCCGGCCTCAATCCTTTTTTTGAAAAGATGTGTCCAAAGAATACTAGTTCTCTTCTCCCCAGTTCGCACTTGTCTTCATTTAATGTTAGGCCTGCTTGTTCCAACTGGTTGCAGACCCCACGTAGGGCCTTGTCGTGCTCCTCATCAGAACGGCCGAACACCAGGATGTCATCACTATAATTCAAACTGTTCTTCACCAGCCTTATTACTTGCCTTATGATCTCTTGAAATATCTCTGCTGCTGATGATATTCCAAAACTGAGTCGCTTGTAGCTTAAAAGACCAATGTGAGTGGAGAAGGTAGTGATGTACCGTGATTGCGGATCAAGCTCCAGTTGATGGTATCCTTTGCACAGATCTTGCTTTGAAAATCTGCATGCGCCAGTTATACAGCTGATCATGTCATTGAGGTGAGATCCAGGGTGCCTTTCCCTCTCGATTGCCGTGTTTGGTACTCTCATGTCAATGCATATGCAAATCTTTGAGGTGTTCTTCTTTGGTACTGCTACTATTGGAGATACCCAGGGGGTCGGACCTTCAGCTGGCTCTATGGTATCCTGTGCCAGCAGGCTTTGTATTTCTTCTTCCACCTGTGGTTGCGGATGTATGGGCACTCTTCGGTGATGCTGAGCCACAGGTTTGATCGCTTCATTGATATGCAGTGGTATTTGCTTTTCCTTTAGTTTGCCCAGCCCTTGTAGTATGGCCGGATATTCACTCAGAGGGGCCGATTCCGATCTCGGTCGGAGGCGCACCCAATACCATTCGGTCGGGAAAAAAGCCATGCGAAAGCCTGTTTCCCGACCGAACCGTACGCGGGTCCGGCCGAGCGAGTACGATGCGGGTCGCCGACCGACTCGTCCGGGCGACCCGACCGCTCCGACCGACTCGTACCCGGATCGTACCGCTCCGACCGACTCGCTCGGACCCGATTCGCACCGCGCAATGGAGACGTTTTCCGGCCGGGTAAGTACGATGCGCACCTCGACCGCTCCGACCGACTCGCGCCGTCCGACTCGAACTCGCTGTCGGAGCCGTACTTTGGGGGTCCGTGTCGGACCCCCTGTACAGCGTACCCGTGCGAGGCGCACACAGGGGGACCCATGGGTCCCCCCTACCTGTGCGTGTAAGCCGCGAGCGCTCGCGGCGTACTCGCTGTAGGGGCGCCCTTGTCCGCCTCGCACCCATTGAGGCAATGGGAGCCCGCGTACGCGTTGTACGACCGGCTCCCATTAAGTTCAATGGGAGTCCGACCGACTCGTGTCCGATAACATACGGACGCATCGTACTCGTTCGGTCGGACTGCACGGGTCCGATTCGGTCGGAAATCTCTCCGGGTCCGGCTCGGTCGGAGAGATTTGCGGCCCGAATCGGAATCGACCCCAGAATGTTTTGTCTTTCTGACATGTTGTAGGTCATTGCTAGGAGACCCATCACCTGTGCGGTGATGTTGCTTAGCAGACAGGGTGCTGGAATGTCTCCTCATAGTACATGTATTTCCTCTTTGACCGACCTTTCTTTGTAAGTTAGTGTCTCTGTGAACTTCCCCATGTTCACCACTGGTTTTCTCAAGCCCCAGGTGAATACATCAACAGTGGACAGTGATAGTGGCGGTTTCACCCTCATCTTCACCCTCATCTTCTCATATTCTATGATGTTGCATGTAGCTCCACTGTCTAATACGAAGCTTGTGCTGTGGCTTCCTACCTCAATGTTCACTGTCGCTGTTTTCTTGATCTGGTGTTTTTCTACAAGATGAATGTGTTCTGGCGTGCGGTCTTCCGTTGGGGCATCTGACATCAGATACAGTCGTTCCGCAGCCTCTGGCGTGTTTGCTCCATTCGATTCAGCTGAGGGACTGCGATTCTGTGTTTCTATGTGCCTTGCGTATCTACTTGTCACTGTCCGTGGTCTTGCTGGTCTCCCTCGCTCACTTTTGAATTGTCCACTCATGCAGGTGCTTGCGAAATGGTTTTCTCTGTTGCATTTCCTGCATTTGTGGCCCATTGCCGGGCATGCGCCGGCATGCAGAAACTCAAGTCCGCATCGATAGCACGTTCTTTCTTGCTTTTTCCTCGGTGGCGGTGTATTGTCTCTTTTCTTGATGTTTCCAGTTTCACGGTTCGCTTGTTCCACTCTTCTTGCCTTTCCCAGTTCCATTTGTCTTGCATGTGTTGTTGCTCTGGCCTCCGTTCGGGCCATGGTCAGTATTTTCTCTAGCGAGGACGGTTCCTTCTTAATTTGTGCGCAGAACTCCACTGACTGACAGCCTTCAATGATGCGCAGTCGTATCGATTGTTTGTTGTCAAACTTGTCGAATTTGCAATATGTTACTAGTTTCCGCAGTCTGGTTGCAAAATCGTCGAGGGACTCCTCTGCCAGTTGACACGTGGTATTGAACGTGTACCTCTCAAAATATACATTTCTTTGCGGGTCAAATTTGTCTGTGAGACACTTTATCAGTCCCTTGTATGTTGCGGTTTGATCTCGGGGAAATGTTATTAACAATTCCTCAACCTCATCACCTACGAAGTTTAGGAACAAGCCTATGTTTTGGTCATCTGTGTATGCCTTGCATGTGGCATGCATGAATCTTTCGAATTGTCTTATCCACCTTTCACACCGAATGCCTGTTTGTGGTTCTGACAAGCTGAACGGTAGTGGTCTGCGAAAGATTGCATTTGCGCTATTTTTGTCGCTTGTGTCTTCTGTCATTTTGTTGTGGTGCCTTTCTTTTCTTCTGTGCGCAGCTTCTTCCTTTGCTCTTTTTTCTTTCTTTATATCACCTTTATTTTGTTGTGATTTCCTTTGTTTTCACCCTTTTTCCTTTTCTTATACTTTTTAGTCTTTTCCTGCACCTTAATTTGTTGTGATTTCCTTTGTTTTCACCCTTTTTCCTTTTCTTATACTTTTTTTAGTCTTTTCCTGACCTTAAAATGGCCGCCTGGCCCTCTTCAGCCTCCTATTGGCTCTCCCGCCTGACCTTAAGATGGCTGCCGGGATTTCTGTGGGGCGAGATTTGCTATTTCTTCAATTGGCTGACCTTAAAATGGCAGCCGGGCCGTCTTCAGCCTCCTATTGGCTCTCCCGCCTGACTTCAAGATGGCCGCCGAGCTCTCACGAGATTTCAGCTTGAAATCTACACGCGGGAGGCTCGGGGCTGTCTTTCCAGTCGGCAGTCGGCTGTGATCACGGCCGGGTGCACACCTTCTTCTCTCCTCACCTTCTGTACTTGATGCGGAAGGGGTGGGCTCCCGATGTCGCTGTAGTCTCCTGTACGCGGACGAGGGTGGGCTCCTGGCTCCGCTCTCCTTGCGATCGGGGTGGGCTCCCGATGTCGCGTTTTCCTTTTGGGGGCTGACGGGTCAGGGTAGGCTCCTGGTTTTGTTTTCTCACAACCGGGGTGGACTCCCGACGTCACGTTTCCGCTTCTTGCAGTCAGCGGACCAGGGTGAGCTCCTGGCTCTGTTTGGACATTGTAGGGGCACGCGCATCTGGTGGCGACTTCGTATCCCACCTCTTCGTCGCCAGCTGTCGTGTCGTCACCAAGGAAGCACGCAGAGACAGGTAAGTCGGTAATGATACTTTATTGCTCTTCTTCGTTGCTGTGCCCACACACACGTCTGTCCCTGTGCCCTCGTTCCCCAGAATGCCCTCCCCACTCCCTGACCGGAAGTGGTGTCCGGTTTCTGTCCCCTCCCTACATTAGGGTGCAGGGTCCTAGTGCCCTCTGCCCCAGGTCACTACACGTTTGTTAAGTAGAATCAAATCTGTAATCTACATTTGTTGCAGTGAGAAAGTTAGCCCATTGAATCCATCTTGGATGAAATGCTTTGGCATTTGGAATGCTTGCTTTAGTAACGGCCTCGAAGGTCGGTACAGGGGTAACAACAATTCTTCGCTTACCCTGAGCCAGTGCTCTCTCTCTCACTACAGCAGTCTGTACAGCTGTGAGAATTTTTTCAGTGGGTGCAAAACGCGTTCGTATACAAATGTGATATATATGCTTCATTGAACGTGATATATGTGTACCAAGTTGGACCAGCGACTACTTGGATCACCAGGTTTGTTGTGTTGACACACATGTGTAAATGTTTGGAAGCTATCATGTCAGCTTGTACAGAACGTAGAATATCAGTATATTCCTGTGTCCAATGATGTACTGAAAAATCTGGTCTAATTAAGTCGTAGAAAGGTTTCACCCTTTCTGCGTAATACAAAATGTATATCCTGCCAAAATTAAAAAATCATAAAAGGGATTTTAGTCTTTTCAGAGTCGTTGGAGGTTGGAGCAGTGCACATTTTCCTAAAACTTGTGTCACCAGGCTTTTGCCTTCACTTGACAAGTGGTACCCTAAAAATAGGGCACTGAGGTTGGCAATTTTTGTTTTTTTAAAATTAAATTGGTATCCCATGTGGGCGAAACCAAGAATTATGTGGTTCACCCTAGACAGGTGTTTCATTAATTCATCGTCTGCCAGATAGATGACATCTACATAGGACAATGCTTCCTCATCAAAATTTTGAAGTAACTCTGTTACCCTGGCTGAAAACAACCCTGGGCTATTCTTATATCCCTGGGGTAATCAACAAAATTGGCGTTGAGGGCCTAGCGCTGAGAATGCAGTCAAATATCTGCTCCCAAGTGCTACATTTTGGCAGAAAGTTCCATTTGAGATGTCTAGTGTGGTTTTGCATTTTTTCAGCACAATGTTAATCATTAATGCAACACTGTGCGTTTTGTATTGCAAATGTGCGTGTCAATGCTTTTAAATGTCTATAATCTAAGACTAGACTATATGAATTATCGGGTTTCATTATGGGAAACAAGGGATTATTCATAGGTGAGGTGCAATTCTCTATCACACCCTTGTATTCAAGTTGATCCAGGATCTCCCTGACTTGTTTCTTTGCCTATGTTTGCCGATGTTTAATCAGGTATTGTCTCTGTGGTTGAAGAATTGATTTTAATGGGATTTCGTGATGAGGTGACTCGTCATCCCACCCAATATGACTGTGGTAAAGTACAGGACCTAATGCTAACGCCCACTCCTGCTCGTATGAATTTTTAACTGATTCTGGTGCGAGGTCGGAGAAAGCAGGTAAAATAACTTCTTCCCCCATTGGGCAATCCATTATAAACTGAGGTGGCCAATCCTTTTCGGCCAAAAAAATATCGTAACTATATGTCAAGTTCTCCCAAACAAGACCCTTAATGTGCCTGGGTATGTCCCCATCCATTTAGAGCGTTATTTCGTATAAACGATATCGGACATTTACCCTTGTATCAGGTGTTTCTACCGTGATATGCTCATTCAGCGCTACAACACCCAGATAATCCATCAGGTTCTGGTGAGCTATTGTGGCTTCTGCCGCGCTGTCCAGCGTCGTCACTGCCCATTTCCCATTCAGAAGCAGAGTCATTAGTAGCCTGGGCATTTCTAATATTAATCCCCGCTACTTTCTTCTTTTTAAATTGAGATTTTGAAGTCTTTTGTTTGTCTGCCTGTTTAATGATGTAGTCTGAAGTACGATGTGTCTCCCTTTTCAGCTTGACTCACTCTTCTGATCTGTACTCCGACCGTCATTCTCTCTCCGAATGTTTTTCCAATGTCTCCTGAAAGGAACTAAATGAATGTGTATAAGTATCCTGATAACTGTTAGGCTTTCTAATATTGTCAGGGGTTCTCAGATTGCATTCTCTTTCGGTGTGTTCCTGTTGAGGAGACCAACCCCGTGACCGTGTTTTGTTTTGTTTATTGTTTTTTGTTTATTATCCCGTTTCTTCTTTGAAGAATCGGGTGCTTGCTTAGAATAATCGTTTTCAGAATTGCTCATAACTATTGGTTTCCAAGGTCTGGCTCCCAGATTATCCCTACCAAGCGAAGCGTATGTATCTGCGATAATCTTTGGCAATTCTCGCTCCTGCTGTGCAGGAGTGAATTCCCTCAGGCGTTGGCGTATAGTTAACGCTGCTGCCTCCCCTTTTATGTTACTCACATAATGGCTGATACCTTGGCAAAATTGCATATCAGTTTCATCCCCAGATCTAAGGCAGGCTCTGCCCCGTACTCATTCTGAATCAGTTTCAGTACATCCAGTATGACTGCTATTGAAGGGGTACCATGCGTTCTGGTATAGACAGCAACGAAGATTGTACCCCAAGTTACACTTCTTCTATCGGGGGAGCCATCCCCATTGGCAAGCAAATTGTCAATATTCTGTATTTTCCCTGCGGACCCATATGGGGAAAAACTGCTTCAAGCTGTGCTGTCTTTTGTGCTATCCAGAACAGGATTTGCTCCCGGCTGGTGGGAGCTTTTCCCATAACGGTGTTTAGTGTTTGGGGGCTAATACCTGTAGGAACCATGTGCGGTTGTATGGCCAAACAGCCCCTGCAGGTTGAACTGTAAATGTTCTCATTGCGTATTGTGTTCGATTTCAGTAAATCTTTACTAAATCTCTGTATCTCAGTTTGTGAAGAATACAGGGAAGTTGGTCAACACCTTCAAAGCCCTGGCAAGAAGCAGTCTTCCCTCAAAAAGGTTTTAAAGTCTGCCCTTTTTGGATGGGATGGGCAAGTGTCATGGGTACTGCTCAGCCACATGATAATGTCTAATGAAAATGTCATTATGTACGATTCATTGATTCAAGCAATAATTCATGAATATCCTTGCTCACTTGGGGTTACGATCATTGTTATCATTCAGTATTTGGTTTGCAATTGCCAATGCTTGTTGCTCGTGTCATTCAGTATTTGGTTTGCAATTGCCAATGCTTTTTGTTTATGCAATGACTAAGCACCATTTTAAACTCGTGCAAACAGTTTAAATCAAGACACATGCAGCCAGCCTTTCAACTGTCACAGTTAGAAACATGCAACTTCTCATTAGCAAGTATTGCAAACATGTGCCATCTAATTTGGTTTTATAATTGCTCCTTCTCAGCCAGTGGCTCAACTGACAGGAAAACATGTGTACATCTGTGTCTATTTAAAGCGTCACTGTGCTTCTAGTTACTGCTAGGCTTCCTTGTTCCTGACTTCTACTCACCTGACTCCAGCTAAGCAGTCTTTCCTTCCAGATCCCCTGGGCCCCTAGAGACAGCCTCTGCTGCTCTCTTCAGCAATTCTGGAATTTTCTGCAGCTCCTGGAAAAGAAGAGTGTGACATGAAGGTAACTCTTTGTTCCCAGCTCTTCTGAAATCTGCAAAAGACAAGGTAAATAGAAATTCAAGGTAAAAGCACCACCTTCTGGAAAGACTTTGAAGTTCTGGAACATTAATGCTTAAAGACAATATTGACGAACTACAAACTAAAATAGACTCCATGCAGTGTATCATTATTCAGTAGAGAAAGACGTATTTCTCTTAAAAAAGACTAGAGACTCGCACTGCCAAGAACTGTTCTAGTATGGTCTTCACTGGAGCCATCCGCGAAGCAATTTAAGTATGTTTATAATTTGTTGGTTGTTTGTGCACAGTAAGCAGCTGTTATAAGCAGGATAACAGTTATTATCTTAAAGTGATAATTATTCTTAGGAACAGAAAGCAGTCCAAAGACAGACATCTCAATATAAGAGTCAACTGAAGGTTTTAGTGTATGTAATGCTGTTATATATACTGATTGTTCATGAATAATTCTTGACATCACAGTATGTTAATGAGATATTCTCTTATTGCAGACACTCACTGTGCTTCATGTGAATTGTCTAATGCTGTCCAGAAATCCCGGTGCTACTTCCTGTTTGAAACCCAGAGTCCAGCACATCAGATGGTGCTATATCCTGTCCTGAGCCCAGAGTCCAGTACTCTAGACCTCACATCACTGGAAGACAGTATTTCTGTCTGTCTCTCTCTCCCAACCCCCTTTCCCCTTGGGAACTTGCAAGGTAGCAGTGTTTCAATTCATTGCTGCCAGGTCAGGTCTCATTGGGATCTGGGGAATAACGTTGCTCCATCGGAACATCCTGGAGTTCAGGTGAGTGGCTCGCAACAGAAAGCCAAGCCACAACATTATAATTTCCTTTGGGCGACGTTAGTATGGACTCAAGGCCATTCGTTGATACTGATCAGGTAGAACAGTTAAACGCCACTGAACAATTGACAGCTCTAGTTCAAAACCTTCATGAACAAGTCCAGAAATTAAAAATTGAAAATCAAGAGCTTAAGGTGGCTTTAGCTCAACCCACACCTTTCACACATTGGAGGGATCCCTCAAACCAAAGCCCGGTTCTTAACCCCACTAAGTTTGGTGCACATTTTACTCAGCAGCCTACTATAGCCCCTACCAAACCAGCTGATCAAAATTTACATGTCACAGTTACCACCCATACTTCTGTACCGTTGCCTAATCCTGAAAAGTTCACTGGAGATAGTTCTCGGTTTGCTGCTTTCATGAGTCAGTGCCAACTGCATTTTTTGTGTAAGCCCCAAATATTCACATCAGACACAGATAAAGTAGCCTTCATGATCTCCTATCTTGGGGGGGGGGGTGACAGGCAATTAGGCAATTTCCCTCATAGAAACCAATGATCCAATCCTATATAACTTTGCCGCTTTCAAAACAGCATAGACCCGCTTATTAGTTAGTGCCAACTGCATTTTTGTGTAAGCCCCATATATTCACATCAGACATAGCTAAAGTAGCCTTTGTGATCTCCTATTTTGGGGGGGTGTGGGGGTGGCAGCCAATTAGGCAATTCCCCTCATAGAAACCAATGATCCAAACCTACATAATTTTGCCGCTTTCAAAACAGCATTGACCCGCTTATTTGCTAAACAGGTCTTCATCCAGTCTAGCGATAATGAACTGCTGAATCTACGACAGGGATCTAAGGACCTAATTACCTATATCACCACTTTTAACCATTTAATATCAGAAACAAGATGGCCTGAGGAGAAACGGACCTCACTCTTCTACAGAGGACTGAGAGACGACTTGAAACATAGCCTATTCAATATTGTTAACTTACCTGAAGTTTGTGCTGAGTTTATTGACCTTGTTGTTAAGTTAGACTATAGGCTAGGTGAAAGAAAAACAGAACGTCCTCGGGGTGAACCTAGAATAGTGTTCCTAAAGACAGAGAAAAAGGGAGTAAAAGAAAAAACACAGGAACCAGAGCCAATGCAAATTGGAGGGATAAGAGGCCCTTTACCCCGTGAAGAAAAAGACTGCCGCCGAAAGGCTAATTTGTGCCTCTATTGCAGCAACCTTGTCATTTCTCATAATATTGCACCGTAAAACTAAAAAAGAAAAAGGCAGTAGGTAGCGTAAACTTTCCAGAGCAACAGCAGTAAAACTAGCACTCTTGGCAAGTATCGAGATCGCCTCCCCGAGAGCCTCAACCTTTCAGATCTCCCAATATCTCACCAATATCTTAAATTAGGTGTCCAGACATATGACCATCAGGATGACTCCCATCTTCTTCCCACAAAATTGACAGATTGTGTCAGTACTCATTGATTCTGGTGCTACAGGAAACTTCTTTGATTTGGCCTTGGCAGGCAAATTGGGAGTTCCACGCATCACCAAGACAGAACCAGAACCGGTCCGTGCAGTAGATGATTCAGCCCTATCTTCTGGCCTTATCTGGTTTCACACCAACTCATTAACCTTAGTATGTGACAATGGTCACACAGAAGAAACAACCTTTGACTTAAATGATACCCCTGCATTTGGTGTCATCCTTGGTATACCATGGCTTGAACATCATGATCCCAAAATTGATAGTGTTTCTCGGACAGTCACCCTAGATTCACCTTTCTGCATGACAACATGTTATCAGGAAGCCCAGTGTCCCGTGACACCCCTCCATTGTACAGTCACCCATGTCTCTCCTTCTGTCCATCTCCCAAATGAATATCAGGATTTTCAAGATGCTTTTGATCATGTCAAGGCTACACAGTTACTCCCACACAGGGTTTATGACTGTCGCAGAGACCTAGTTCCTGGAGTGATTCTTCCTTGTAGCAGGATATATGCACTAACCGAAAAAGAACATCAATATCTGCGCAAGTATTTAGACGAGTTATTGGAGCTGGGGTTCATAAGACACTCTACCTCCCCAGTCTCTTCGCCATTCTTCTTTGTGTCAAAAAAGGCAGGAGATTTACGGGCTTGCTTTGATTATAGAATGGTCAATAAGGCCATTATCAAGAATCAATATCCCTTGCCTCTAATACCAGTCCTGCATGATCAGGTCTGGGGTTCAACTATATACACCAAACTAGACCTGCGCGGAGCATACCACTTGATTTCGCGTCAAACAGGGAGATGAATGGAAGACCGCATTTCGGATTAAATTTGGGCTATTTGAAAATACTGTGATGCACTTTGGGCTATGTGATGCCCGACGACCTTCTAATACTTTATTAACAAAGTATTGCATGATTTTCTGGACATCTGTGCAGTCGTTTATATAGACGACATTCTGATATATTCCAAGAACATGTCCAGCATGTTCGGGCTATCTTACAGCGCTTGAATGAACACTCCCTGTATGCCGATTTAGAAAAATGTAGCTTTAATGCAACATCAGTGGAATTACTTGTGTACCATCTGTCATCCACAGGTATCACGGTGGACCCTAAAAAGGTGGACACAGTCCTTTCATGGCCAACTCCGAAGGCAGTAAAAGATGTTCTAAAAGTCCTGGGCTTTGCAAATTTTTATAGACGCTTTATTCCAAATTTCTTTGACATTGAGGTCCCCATAACTACTTTGTTAAAAAAGGGACAACAGTTTATCTGGTCCAAAGCAGCTGAACAGTCTTTTAGTATCCTTAAACAGAGGTTTACTTCTGCACCCATATTACGCCATCCAGATCCCGATCAACCATTTTATGTTGAAGCCGATGCTTCCCAATTTGCTTTGGGTGGTGTGTTATCACAAAAAGACCCTCAAACTGGACACCTTCATCCTTTAGCCTTCTACTTGAAGAAACTACTTCCAGCAGAACAAAATTATACAATTGCAGAAAGAGAATTATTAGCTATTAAAACAGCGTTCATGGAATGGCAACACCATTTGCTGGGAGCTAAACATACCATTGCCATTTACACTGATGACAAAAACTTACAATTCTTCAGCTCTGTCAAGGCTTTAACCCTGTGACAGTTGCAATGGCTTCACTTCTTTAGTGACTTTGATTTTCTAATTACATACAGACCTGGGACAAAACAGCTGCAATCAGGCATTCTATCATGTTTAGGACACCACGAAGAACCCAGTGACACTCGTGAACAACCCAGCATAATCCCTGCAGATAAAGTTGTTGCTCTTACCACTGTTGACACTTTTATGGATAGTGCTAGGACGGGGTATCAGGACTGTACCCCAGAAGAAGTGCTTAAAAAACCATCCAACACAATAGAACAAGGTTACTATTTCCATGCTGGGAAATTATATGTGCCAACGCAAGAGATACAACATCAAGTGTTAATCTGGCAGGCTGACTGGTGACCCGAGCAGAACACTCGTGAGAGGCAGAGTGGCTCTACCGGGCGCTTCATTGTTTTTAAAAAAAAATAACTTATACTGCTGCTATCGCATAGTGAAGGACATTGTTTTTATTTGACACTGTTTTACCTGTTTTTAGTTGCTGCGCTCCTCTACCCGGTAAGAGCTGTGTTCAATGCTCTGGGGGTAGGAGGGTCTCCCGCTTCACTTCCGCTTCCTGCACTTTAGACGCCCGGGGCAGCGGTCTAGTTGCTGTTCCCAGCGCCGGATAAGCTGCATAAAAGCGCCTGATGACGCGACCGTGCAGCGGGTGCGCCTTAGGCAAGCCCGTCTGCGCCCGTCCGCGCCAGGACTCCTGCACTTTTCCCACCAGATCGCTACTGTTACTCTAGTGCACAGCTTCATCAGTTAAATAGCGCACTAGGAGCAACCTGCTATCATCCTATTTCGTGTGAAAAGTAAACGAAAAAGTGCCCATATTGCCCATTCACACTCTCCTCCCGGACCATTACACCCTCCTTATCCACGGGCTCCTATAAACTCCTTCTACTGAACTGCAGATCTATGCCCAAACATACTACAGAGATCTTGATGCTTCTGCAAGACTATGACCCAGAGGTCCTGTTCCTAACAGAAACCTGGCTCAACCCCAGCTTAGAGCCTGACATTGTTCAAACACTCCCCCAGGGGTACCTGATACAGAGGGTGGACAGAACGACAGGCAAGGGTGGTGGGATTGCTATCCTATATAAAGACCACCTCTCCTGTCGCCTACCTGGGAATCCACTCCTAGACTGCAAGAATGTTCATTTCTCGATAGAATTCACCCCACTCCTCTCGCTCACAGGCATCCTGATCTATCGGCCCCGAGGAGCGGCAGGTACCTTCTGCAAAGCTTTGTTAGAAGCAGTCATTAACCTAGCCAGTACTGCAGCGAATTTTACTCTCCTTGGGGATTTTAACGTGCACTTTGACGATTTGGGAACAGTAACAGCACACGAATTAGCGCGAGATCTCGCGACTTTTCAGCTGTCACAAAAGGTTCTGCGAGCTACCCATGTCAAAGGACACTGCCTCGACCCTGTGTTTTCCAATTTGGAGAACCTTATAGGAAATGACCCCATCCCTATCCCATGGTCCGATCACTTCCTCAGCGCCCTTTCATGGTGCCCTCGGGTCACCACTTCCCATGCTCAGCCCTCGCTGACCCTGAACCGGCCCTGGTCCAAGCTCCCTCTGGACAAGTGGGCCCAAGAACTGGAAAAGACCAGCCCAAAGCCTGATCCCAGTCCAGTTGCAGCTAACAATGACTTCTGCAGTTGGATAGAGGACTCGCTGAATTTGGTCCTCCCTAAAACATTGATCAAAAAAAAGAATGGTCCTCATAAATCTCCCTGGTACTCCTCGGAATTACGCACTTTAAAACAGTGCTGCAAGGTACGGGAAAGAAGCTGGAGGAAAGATTTCTCACCTAGCAAGAAGCTCGAATACAGGAGAGCCGTCGGCACGTATAGAGCAGAAATTAAAAAGGCACAGGCCTCCTTTTACGAGGAAAAAATCCTGTCGGCCGCCAACTCCCCCAGAGAAACCTTCCTTATCATAAAAAAACAGGTTCTTTACCACCAAAATTCAAAACATTCTTAAACTCGTGCCCCAAATGGACGACGAGTATGACACCTCAAATGAGCACGTAGGTCGGGGTCCTCTTCTTACCAGACACCTGCTGGAGGCTATTCCTCCTCTCCCCCAGGAAACACCTTTGACTCCGCTTTCCTCGGTGAAAAGTGGCTCACCTAGGGATCCCGCACCTATGAACGTCCTGAAAAGGGTAGCACCCATAATTGCCCCTACCATCGCGGACGTGATTAATGCTTCACTGGCCACAGGAATAGTCCCCCCCAATTGGAAAGGGGCAATGGTAAAGACACTTCTGAAAAAACCAAATCTGGACCCAGCAGATCTGGGAAATTACCGCCCCATCTCCCTTCTTCCTGGGATTGCCAAGATCGCTGAGAAATATGTCAATCATACTCTCTCAAACTTTTTGGAATCCCACAGTTTGCTACACCCCTCCCAGACAGGATTTCGCCCACGACAAAGTACTGAAACTGCTCTGCTAGCGGTAGCAGAAGAAAGCAGAAAGATCCTGGACTCAGGAGGGTCAGCAGCCATCATACTCCTTGACCTGAGTGCAGCATTTGATACGGTGAATCACCGCATCCTGATTCACTGTCTCAGAAATATAGGAGTAGCTGACACTGCGCTGCAATGGCTGCGTTCTTTTCTGGAGGGACGTTTCTTCCAGATATTTGAAGGGGACATGAGTTCCAAACCCTTGCCTTTGTTGTGTGGTGTCCCTCAGGTCTCATCGCTGAGCCCGACTCTTTTTAATGTGTATATGGCCCCATTGGCGGCGATCGTGGCCCCTTTCGGAATCCATATGGTGACCTACGCCGACGACACCCAATTGGTCATGGCGCTTAACCAAGCAATGCAGCAGCCTAATGACCTTTTCGCATGCCTAGAGGAAGTCTCTAAGTGGATGGGGGCGTCCCACCTGAAGCTCAATGGTGAAAAGACTGAGGTCATGATCCTGGGCAACCCCTCAAATGTTACACTGAGGACTATGTGGCCAGCATGCATGGGCCCAGTCCCGGTCCCCAAGACCGAGATAAAGAGTCTGGGCATCCGGTTAGACCAGAACTTGACATTTAAGGTGCAAGCAAGGAAGACGGTTGCCACCTGTTATGGCCTGCTTAGAATGGCCAGAAAAGTGCTTCCTCTCCTTCCTCCACAAGCCAAGAAAATTTTAGTCCAATCACTGATACTCTCAAGGATAGACTATGGAAATGCACTTTACTTGGGGGCCCCGATCGCAGTAATCAAGAAACTGCAAACGGTCCAAAACTGTGCGGCCAGACTACTGTTGGGAATATCAAAGTGCCTCTCAGCTAAACCTGCCCTTCGCTCCCTTCATTGGCTTCCAGTGAAAGAAAGAATTAGCTTTAAGGCCCTTTGTGTCATCCACATGTCCCTGCAGGGGAACGGGCCACCGATAATCTCGACCATGATCCACCCCTACAAAGCGAAGAGGAAACTGCGCTCGGACGAACTTCACTTGGTTGAAGTACCAAGGATTAAGAGGGCCAGAAGTGGTGGCCGACTCTTTTCCCATAACGCAGCCAAACTCTGGAACGCATTGCCGCTCCATCTCCGCAGGGAATCTAGCCATCTTGTCTTTCGAAAGCAACTAAAAACACTACTGTTTCCCTAAGTCTCTCTGTCACTGGTCACTAGTCATGCACAGCGCTGGGAGGCCTCCGGGTAGCCATGCGCTATACAAGTGTTTTTTTCATTTCATTTAATTTCATTCATTTCATTTCATTCATTTCAATCTGGAATCATGATTCTGCTCTTACTCGTCATCCAAGTATACACAAAAGATTGGAAAAATGTCTGGGAAGTTTTTGGTCGGAATCTATTCGCCAAGATGTACACCAATATGTTAATACATGCCCTACATGTGCCCGGAATAAGTCCTCACATATTCCTCCCAATGACCTTCTTCAACCTTTGCCTATTCCTCCAACACCTTGGCACACTCTAACCATGGATTTTATTACAGATTTTCCTGAATCCAACAAATATACCACTGTCTTAGTAGTAGTGGACATGTTGTCCAAAATGGAACACTTTATACCTCTCAAGAAATTACCCACACTTGCAGAACTCAGCACCCTGTTATTACACCACATGGTCAGACTACACGGATACCAACAAAAATCATCTCAGACCGTGGGGTCAATTTGTGTCCACATTTTGGAAGGCCTTTGTTCCTTACTTGTTATAGAGATTGCCCTATCTACCGCTTATCACCCACAAACGGATGGTCAGACAGAGAAAGTTAACCAAACAATTGAGCAAACCCTCTGATGTTTCCTCTCCACAGTGACAAGTGCTTGGGATCAGGCCCTTCATTAGTGGAATTTGAATATAACAACAAAGTGCACTCCGGATTGGGGTGTTCACCATTTTACTTCCTCACAGGTGTCCATCCTCGTAGCCTCCCAGTGATACTATCAAATACTACCACTTCTGTTCCCTCAGTCACTGAGCAGCTAAGCTTCCTACAAGACATTCAGTGGAAAGCAAAATGCAGTTTGGCCAAACACAAAGTCCAAATGAAAGTACATGCAGATAAACACAGGCGTCCTAAACCACACTACCAGGTTGGGAATCTCGTTTGGCTCTCCACCCGAAACATTACTTTAGAAGGCCCCAGAAAACTACAACCACGGTTTTTAGGCCCATTCAAGAGTACACAAATTCTAGGACCTGTTACAGTCTGGCTACAGATTCCCCCTGAATACACCATGCATCCAGTATTTCATGTTTACTTGCTAAAACCCTACCATCCAACACTAGATCTGACTCCTCACCTCCTCCTCTGATTGTCAATGGCCATCAGGAATACGAGGTCCAGCCGCATTTTAGATGCTAAACGCATGCATGGCAGGCTTTATTATTTGATTGATTGGGAAGGATATGATGCATCAGAACGCTCTTGGGAACCTGCATCTTTTGTCCATGCCCCTCATCTGATGTGGCGTTTTCATATGATGAATCCTACTAAGCCTCGCCCTGTGAGGCCACCTCTGAGGGGGAGAACTGTCATGGGTACTGCTCAGCCAAATGATGTTGTCTAATGAATATGCCATTATGTACGATTCTTTGATTCAAGCAATAATTCACGAGTATCCTTGCTCACTTGGGGTTACGTTCATTGTTATCATTAAGTATTTGGTCTGCAATTGCCAATGTTTGTTGCTCATGTGTCATTCAGTATTTGGTTTGCAATTGCCAATGCGTGTTGTTCATGTACTGACTTACAATTGCCAATGCTTGTTGTTCATGAAATGACTAAGCACCATGTGCAACTCGTGCCAACAGTTTAAATCAAGACACATGCAGCCAGCCTTTCAACTGTCACAGTTAGAAACGTGCAACTGCTCATTAGCAAGTATTGCAAACATATGCCATCTAATTTGGTTTTATAATTGCTCCTTCTCAACCTATGGCTCACCTGACAGGAAAACACGTGTACATCGGTGTCTATTTAAAGCTGCACTGTGCTTCTAGTTACTGCTTGGCTTTATTGTTCCTGACTTCTACTCACCTGACTCCAGCTAAACAATCCTTCCTCCCGGATCCCCTGGGCCCTAGAGACAGCCTCTGCTGCTCTCTTCAGCAATTCTGGAATTCCCTGCAGCTTCTGGAAAAGAGCATGACACGAAGGTGAACTCTTTGTTTCCAGTTCTTCTGAAATCTGCAAAAGACAAGGTAAAAAGCAATTCAAGGTAACAGCACCACCTTCTGGAAAGACTTTGAAGTTCTGGAACATTAATGCTTAAAGATAATATTGACGAACTACAAACTAAAAAGGACTCTATGCAGTGCATCATTATTCAGTAGAGAAAGACGTATCTCTCTTAAAAAAGGCTAGAGACTCGCAGTGCCAAGAACTGTTCTTGTATGGTCTTCTTCACTGGAGCAATCTGTGAAGCAATTTTAATATGTTTATAATTTGTTGGTTGTTTGTGCACAGTAAGCAGCTGTTATAAGCAGGATAACAGTTATTATCTTAAATTGATAATTATTCTTAGGAACAGAAAGCAGTCCAAATAGAGACATCTCGATATAAGAGTCAACTGAAGGTTTTAGTGTATGTAATGCTGTTATATATACTGACTGTTCATGAATAATTCTTGACATCACAGTATGTTAGAGATATTCTCTTATTACAGACACTCACTGTGCTTCATGTGAATTGTCTAATGCTGTCCAGAAATCCTGGTGCTACTTCCTGTTTGAAACCCAGAGTCCAGCACATCAGACGGTGCTATATCCTGTCCTGAGCCCAGAGTCCAGTACTCCAGACTTCACATCACTGGAAGACAGTATTTTGTCTCTCTCTCTCTCCCAACCCCCTTTCCCCTTGGGAACTTGCAAGGTAGCAGTGTTTCAATTCATTGCTGCCACGTCAGGTCTCAGTGGGATCTGGGGAATAATGTCGCCCCATCGGAACATCCTGGAGTTCAGGTGAGTGGCTCGCAACAGAAAGCCAAGCCACAACATTATAGTTCCCTTTGGGCGACGTCAGTATGGACTCCAGGCCTTTTGTTGAAACTGATCAGGTAGATCAGTTAAACGCCATTGAACAATTGACAGCTCTAGTTCAAAACCTTCATGACCAAGTCCAGAAATTAAAAATTGAAAATCAAGAGCTTAAGGGGGCTTTAGCTCAACCCACGCCTTTCACACAGTGGAGGGATCCCTTAAACCCACGCCCGGTTCTTAAGCCCCCCTAAGTTGGGTGCACATTTTACTCAGCAGCCTACTATGGCCCCTACCAATCCAGCTGATCGAAATTTACATGTCACGGTTACCACCCCTACTTTTGTACCGTTGGCTAATCCTGAAAAGTTCACTGGAGATAGTTCTCGGTTTGCTGCTTTCATGAGTCAGTGCCAACTGCATTTTTTGTGTAAGCCCCAAATATTCACATCAGACACAGATAAAGTAGCCTTCATGATCTCCTATCTTGGGGGGTGACAGGCAATTAGGCAATTTCCCTCATAGAAACCAATGATCCAATCCTATATAACTTTGCCGCTTTCAAAACAGCATAGACCCGCTTATTTGCTAAACATGTCTTCATCCAGTCTAGCAATAATGAACTGCTGAATCTACGACAGGGATCTAAGGACATAATTACCTATATCACCACTTGTTACCATTTAATAACAAAAACAAGATGGCCCGAGGAGAAACGGACCTCACTCTTCTACAGAGGACTGAGAGATGACTTGAAAGATAGCCTATTCCATATTGTTAACTTACCTGCAGTTTGTGCTCAGTTATTTGACCTTGTTGTTAAGTTACACCATAGGCTAGGTGAAAGAAAAACAGAACCTCCTTGGGGTGAACCTAGAATAGTGGTCCTAAAGATAGAGAAAAAAGAAGTAGAAGAAAAAACACAAGAACCAGAGCCTATGCAGATTGGAGGGATAAGAGGCCTCTATTGCAGTAAACATTGTCATTTCGCACGATATTGCACTGCAAAACTAAAAAAGAAAAAGGCAGCAGCTAGCGTAAACTTTCCAGAGCAACAGCAGTAAAACTAGCACTCTTGGGAAGTATCGAGATCGCCTCCCCGAGAGACTCGACCGTTCAGATCTCCCAATATCTCACCAATGTCTTAAAATACGTGCCCAGACATATGACCATCAGGATGACTCCCATCTTCTTCCCACAGAATTGACAGATTGTGTCAGTACTCATTGATTCTGGTGCTACTGGAAACTTCTTTGATTTGGCCTTGGCAGCCAAATTGGGAGTTCCACGCATCGCCAAGACAGAACCAGAACCGGTCCGTGCAGTAGATGGTTCAACCCTATCTTCTGGCCTTATCTGGTTTCACACCAACTCATTAACCTTAGTATGTGACAATGGTCACACAGAAGAAACAACCTTTGACTTAAATGATACCCCTGCATTTGGTGTCATCCTTGGTATACCATGGCTTGAACATCATGATCCCAAAATTGATAGTGTTTCTCGGACTGTCACCCTAGATTCACCTTTCTGCATGACAACATGTTATCAGGAAGCCCAGTGTCCCGTGACACCCCTCCATTGTACAGTCACCCATGTCTCTCCTTCTGTCCATCTCCCAAATGAATATCAGGATTTTCAAAATGCTTTTGTTCATGTCAAGGCTACACAGTTACTCCCACACAGGGTTTATGACTGTCGCAGAGACCTAGTTCCTGGAGTGATTCTTCCTTGTAGCAGGATATATGCACTAACCGAAAAGAACATCAATATCTGCGCAAGTATTTAGACGAGTTATTGGAGCTGGGGTTCATAAGACACTCTACCTCCCCAGTCTCTTCGCCCTTCTTCTTTGTGTCAAAAAGTCAGGAGATTTACGGGCTTGCTTTGATTATAGAATGGTCAATAAGGCCATTATCAAGAATCAATATCCCTTGCCTCTAATATCAGTCCTGCATGATCAGGTCCGGGGTTCAACTGTATACACCAAACTAGACCTGCGCAGAGCATACCACTTGATTTCGCGTCAAACAGGGAGATGAATGGAATACCGCATTTCGGATGAAATTTGGGCTATTTGAAAACACTGTGATGCACTTTGGGCTATGTGATGCCCCGACGACCTTCTAATACTTTATTAACAAAGTATTGCATGATTTTCTGGACATCTGTGCAGTCGTTTATATAGACGACATTCTGATATATTCCAAGAACATGTCCAGCATGTTCGGGCTATCTTACAGCGCTTGCGCGAACACTCCCTGTATGCCAAATTAGAAAAATGTAGCTTTAATGCAACATCAGTGGAATTCTTGTGTACCATCTGTCATCCACAGGTATCACAGGTATCACGGTGGACCCTAAAAAGGTGGACACAGTCCTTTCATGGCCAACTCCCAAGGCAGTAAAAGATGTTCTAAAAGTCCTGGGTTTTGCAAATTTTTATAGACGCTTTATTCCAAATTTCTCTGACATTGAGGTCCCCATAACTACTTTGTTAAACAAGCATTGAAAATGCACTAGGTCTCGCATTTGCTTGATTTACAGCTAATGGCATTGTAAGTGATATAAAACTGATAAATAGTGATGTTTTATGTATATTTGTAGTGATAGTGATTTTATACCTATTTTTGCATTGATAGTGTTTTTTTACCTATATTTGCCTTGATATTGATTTGACACCTATATCTGCATTGTTAGTGAATTTGTACTAATAGTTGTAGTGATGTTGATTTTAGATTTATATTTGCATTGATATTGCTTTATACCTATATATGCAATGATGAATCACTGTTAATATCGGTGTGCAGCAACATTACTGTATATGTTGGTGTAACATCACTATCACTGCAGATATAGGTATAATTACACTATCACAGCATATATAGGTATAAAAACACTAGTAATGCATATAGATGTGACATCAGTAACACTGTAAACAAATATATAGGATCAGTAGTAATGGAGATATAGGTGAAACATTACCATAATTTTAAATAGAAGTGTGTAAAACTATCACTAAACATATATAAGTATAAGATTACCATTACTTAAGATATAAATGTAATACTAGTAATATTTCAAATATAATTATAAAATCACTTTCACTGCAAATACAGTTGTTAAATATACTAACATTTTTTGTGATGTAAGAACTGTATTTGCATTGATAGTGATTTTATACTTATTTGCAGTGTTACTATTATTAAATTTATATTTTAAGTAATGGTGACCTTATAGTTGTATATCTTTAGTGATATTTTTTGCACACTTTTATTTGCAGTTATGGTGATGTTACACCTATATCTGTATAACTAGTGATCCTATATGTTTGTTTGCAGTGTTAGTGATGTTACCTTTATGTGCATCTTACATTTTTGCACTGTTTTGATTTTGTATATCTATGTGAATTAATGTTATTATTACATCTATTCCTGCTTTGATATTGATCTTTTATTTCTAGTTTTAGTGATAGTAATTTTACACCAATATGTGTAGTGATGTTGTTTTATGGCAATGTTTATAGTGATAGATATTTATACTTATATCTGCAGTAATAGTGATCTCACATGTATATATGCAGTGATTGCGATTTTCTATTAATATTTGCTGTGATAGTGATTTTACACCTATTTCTGCAGTGTGAGTGATTTCATATCTATATTTGTCGTGTTATTAACTATACAGCTATATTTTAAGTAATGGTGATCTGACACGTATATATCTGTAGTGCTATTTTTCTTATACCTATTTTTGCATGTGCTGCAGATGTTACAACTATGTTTGCTTGGATGGTGATTCCACATTTATTACTGCAATGATAGTGACTTACATTTATATTTTAAGTAATGGTGATTTTATACTTATATGTGTAGTGATACTGCCTTTACACTTTTATTTGCAGTGATGGTGATCTCATAGAAATATTTACATTTTATGAGATTTCACCTCTATATTAGCAGTGATAGTGATGTTATACATATATGTACATTAATAGTGATTGTACACCTATATTTGCAGTGACAGTGATTTTATATCTATTTGTGCACTGATGGTGATTTTTTTATATATTAAGTGACTGATTTTATACCTATATTTTAACTAATATCTGTAGTGATTGTGACCTTACACGTATATCTGCATTGATGGTGTTGTTACACTAATGTTTGCATTGATGGTGATGGCACCCTAATATGTACAGTAATATATATTTAATACTTATATTTGCAGTGATAGTGATTTTATACTTATATGTGCAGTGTTAGTTATCGTACACTAATATTTTCAGTGATGGTTATTTTATACCTATATTTGCAGGAATTTTTCTAACTAAAGCAGATAAGTGATGAAAATAAGTTGCATTACAATGTTTACTTTTAGTTAATTGTTAGACCCCCATAATTCAATAGATAGTTTTCTTATAATAAAGTTTACTTGTTACTAGTACAGCACTAAAAACCTTAGTTAAGATATATTTTCTATTTTTCTATTATGAAATACACATTGTTTCTTGTTGCTATTTCTTTATTAATAAACTGTTATAAAATGTACACTTTTATTTTTTTAATGAAATCTTAAGTTTTATTAAACAAATTCTTACAAATATACATATACATGCAGTCTTTCACTTTGTTTTATAACAACATGTAATAAAATTGTTGCTGAATACAAAAAGATGTACACTTTTTTATTCTGCGAACATTTCTTGTACAATGTCTTTAATCAATCCATTGTTGTAAATTATTTCAAATGTTACTGGAAAATGCTTCATTAATTCATCCGCCAAGTTTTCTATTTCTGGATTTATCATGAACCAGTCAACTAATGTTTCATTGAGAATATCCATTGATTGCAAGTTTTCATTTCCTGTAACTTGGGTTGTTAGTGTTGTTTTTTCCGTAGTTATATTTGCAATTCCATATATTTCGATTGTAAGTTTTTCTGGCGGTGGTTCGATATTCTGTGGAGAAACTTTTAGGGAAAGTTAGTATCTGACTTATTATATAAATACATTTTTTTTCTTTTTTTTTGTTGTTGTTGTATTTACCTGAACTAGGCTGTGCCTTGTTGTATTCAATATTTTTTCCTCATTAAATTCATGGACAGTCACGTGTGATTTTTACATAATCTCCATTTTTTATGGGAAAATGTGCTGCTTCTCTCCACAATGTTATTTTTATGTAGTCTGTTGCATCTTTTATCGTTATTGATTTTAGTTCTGTTTCATTGCCTCCAATAAAGACGTTTTTTATATCTTCTTCCTGTAATAATAAAAATAGAGTTATTAAAAAAAATGCATTTGAAATAACAGTTATAAATGTTATTTTATTAATATTTTACTAATAAGTTATGGACAATTTTTTGAACTTAAATAATTTGCATAATAATTTTGCTAATTTGTAGAAAGACATCCATTTGTACATGTAAACAATGTTAAAGTTAAATTTTTTATTTTAATGTGTTTTACTTATTGTAGTACATTTGAAAGTTTTAAAATATCATTTTACATAATTGCAGTTTTTGACAAGCCTAAAGGTAAAATAGCTTTACAGCTGACTAAAAACATAGTTCATAAGCAAATAAACACTAATGTTTGGGCAAAACACAAAAGAGGCAAAATTGGTAAAACATGCACTCACATACAGTGACACTTAATAAAATATTATAATAATATAATAACATAATGTAATTCTACCTTTTTATTAAGTGTCACTGTATGTGTAGTGCATGTTTTTACCAATTTTGCTTTTTTTTTGGTGTTTTGCCCAAATATTAGTGTTTATTTGCTTATGAACTATGGGGCATATTATCAAGGGCTTTATCGCCGCTTTAGCGGCACTTTTTGCCGCTAAAGCGGCGATAATTTTATCGCCGTATAGCAAGCTGTCGCTAACAGGCGTTAGCGACAGCTTTTAGGCGTTAGAGGCTGCGTATTCCATCGCCTTGCATGTCAGCGATAATTATCGCTAATGACATGCAAGGAAGGCGTTCCCTACTAAAAGCGACTGAAAACAGTCGCTAATCCCACTACCCCCTATTAGCAAGGCGGTCGAAGCGATAAAATAATTCGCGCTAAGCGCGTTTATCGCTATATTTTATCACCTGCTAGTGAGGACGACTTACCTGTTTAAAGTATAGGAGGTGGACTCTAATGCTGAATCCACCTTAGCGATAATGCGAGAATATCGCTGCTTTTCCAGCGATATTCTCACATTTTGCCGCTATCGCTGGAAATTTTATCGCTATGGAGATAAACCTTGTTAATAGGGTGTTATCTCAGCGATATTTTCCAGCGATAGGCGGCGTTAACCAAAGTCGCGCTAAGCGCAGTTAGCGATATTTATCGCTATTCCTTGGTAATATGCCCCTATGTTTTTAGTCAGCTGTAAAGCTATTTTACCTTTAGGCTTGTCAAAAACTGCAGTTATGTTATTTCTGAGCACGCATAATGTCCAACCACATGTTTCACCATTTCCCAATACAGACACAATTCCCAAAGGAAAACTACAATTTTTACTTTTTAGAAAGTCCTAAAGGCATTTGACTGTGGTGCCTAAATATGTAGAGTAGTAATATGTTACTATAGCGATATACATGTGCATTTTTGAACCTGGCACTTGAAATATAATAGAAAATCCTCACTTAATCTGCAAGCAGCAAGTTCTCAATTAGCCAATTTTAACCTGTCCTCAGGCATTTGTAAGTAAAATCCATTTTTTTTAAATTATAATGTTGAATGCAATTTACTGAGAGGTTTTCTGCTAGAGAATTGATGGGCGCATCTGGTGACAGGAGAAACTGATGGGTTATTGTAAAATCATTTACAGATAGTGGTAGGAGTTCTGATAGTTACTTATTCAGGATTAAGATCCTCTTAGTGAAGAGACTGATTTGTGTTTTGAGGTAGGGGGGAAGACAGTGCCTTACCTTTACTGTTCCTTTTCTTGGAAGCCACTTGGTCTATTATTCTAGGATCTAGGGCCTGTGCAGTGGAAGAAATGTTTGCTCGTGACGTAGTTATATCAAACACATCTGCAGGGATGCCCAACATTTCTGCATTAGTTCTGAGCTCCACTTCAGCCCAAGCTGAATTTTTTAAATCATTGCCTAACAAGCATTCAACAGGGAGGTTTGCACTTACCACAACTTTCTTAGGGCTACTTACCTCTCCTTTATGTGATATTCACAACTGCCAAGGAATGCTTTGCTGTGATATTGCTTTTATTGTTCAATTGGTGCATTTTAACAAGTATGGTTTGCTCAGGGGCCATAAGTAGTTTTGTCACCATGGTGACACTTGCACCTGTGTTTCCTAAATGCTATGGCCTCCTTGCTATTAATTAAAGATTGTTGTGTGTATTTGCCCTGATTACTGGGACTGACAAGTAAGGATGCAATAGCTATGCCTCCATCATAGACTAACACAGCCTGAGTTGGAATTTCGACTAGACCAGAACCTATTTTAGATCCCAGGGTCAACCCTACTACAGCTTTATTTTGAGTACCACCATTTTGTATTTTACTAGGGGGAACAGTTGCTTTAGGGGCAGTGGTGGCTGGAGTAGATTCGTTGGACTTTGTACAATCATTTGTTCAAATGCACTAAAATATAGCATGATAGGGTGTCTTATGTAGAAGGCAGCATGAAGTTGCATACAGTTGTTTAACGCTGTCTTGTAAATAAGACAAGCCACCTATTGCCACAGGAATGATTTAAAAAATCTTATTCCTGTGTCGATAGGGGCTTGTATATATGACTTTATGTTTTATATATGTAATAATAAAGTGCTGTTATCTTACCTCAGTTATTGTCCCACAAACAGTCATAAGTGTTTTCAGGTTCGCTTCTTTTGCTGCCTTTATGGGTGATGCTGGTGGAGCTGGTGGTTGTAACAAAGACTCTGCTTCTTTTATAATTGTTTCTGGAATTTTGAAAGGAGGTATCCTTGTAATCTTTGTTTGTTTCATAATTAGAATAATTTTGTTTTTTACCATGAAATTACGTAGTAAAATTCCATTGTTTTCTTTTGTCAAAGGTAGGTAGTCTTCATTGTAGCAAGTAGCTTTGATTAATCCATTTGTGTCGGCTAATGCCATATGATAAAGAACTTTGTTGTCCTGTTTTGCTGTTTTGTAATAGGTTTTTCCAGTACATTTGATAATTACAGCTTTCAATCCTTTTTGATAAGGTTTTTTTCTTCGGTTGTTTTCTCAGTGATATCTTGAATGAAAAGCATCTGTAATGATAAAAAAAATGTTAATTTCCTAAATATTATTTTCAAGTGCTAACCATAAAGCTTTGTGATCACTGTAGTAGCATTCTAAAGTTCCATAATTGTTTATATGTTGATTAGTATATATGTGATCTAATATTGATTGGCAGTTAGTAGTATACGTATTAATTAGTTGGTTACATTCAAACTTTGTGTGCATATATTCTTGTAGCAATTGTGTTTGTCTATTTGTATTGTTTAAGTCAATGTTAAAATCTCCCATAATAATATACTTAAAATTTGGATAAAAGCTAATAATGTTTGTAATTGACGTTAATAATGTTTCTATTGCAATATGTGGTGGTTTATATAATATAATAACTAAGTAGTTTATGTCATTTATATGTAGTGTGAAATATAGAATATCAATTCCTTGCTGTATTTCATATATAGGTAATATGAAAAGATTTTTTCTGTAGAAAATTGCAATTCCATGTTTTGTTTGTTGATTGTGGTATTTGTCAAATAGCATATGATGATACTGTGGTAGTGCATACTCACTATCTGGTGTATTTCTACTTGTTTTTTTGTTAAATAATCTTTATTATTTTTAGTACATACATAAACCCCCTCCCTCCCTTCCCCCCTCCCCCATCTCAGGCAGGTATGCTTCGAAAGAAAAGAACATAGATACATACATCAAAATATATAAGTATTTTACATCATTAATTCGTTCGTATGGTGCCACCAGGTTCATCAAAACTAATACATACCCAACTAGCTCTTTTCCTAAGTTTGCAACCACCGGCTGAGAGGTTCCCATATATCCAACCCCTTTTTCCGCTTTTTTCTTCCTTTCCTTCTATATATCGCAACTTCTAGGCTACGAGCCGCTAACAATCGAGCCCGCCATTGTTGAAATGCCGGTGGTTTTGGATCTAACCAAGAGGAAGCGATGCATAGTCTCAACACCGCCATTGAAACAAAAATTAATCCTTGCATGCGTTTTAATCGATTATTTCCATCTATGCCCAACATTATTTCACTCACAGTAATTTCTATTCTTACATTGAAAATTTCCGTTAAAAAATCCGAAATTTCAACAATCAACTCCTGAAGTAAATCACATGTGGCAAATATATGTACAATATCGGCTTCGTATAAAGAACACCGTGGACATAGTGTTCCCTTCCCGGTTCCACATTTGGCTATCTTGTTAGGAGTATAATATAGTTGAAAAATTGTCTTGTAATATTGGGCTTGTAGTTTCGCCGACATCAGTAAAGATTGTGACAATTCATATGACTTAAAAAAAGTTTCAGACGTAATCCCCAGTTTATCCTGCTATTTTAATAAGAATTTGTCTAGGTCGTCTGAAAGTGAAGACATTAAGTTAGTATAAATTTCTCCAATTTTAACTACTCTATTTGTGCTTAGAGTTTCCATAATTTGAATTTTTTGAAATTTCAGTCTACCACCTCCTTTCTTTAACAGGAAATCCCTGATTTGGAGAAACTTAAAGAAGTCTCTATTTTCTAAGGCGTAGTCATTTCTTAGTTCTTCAAATGACTTCAACCCAGAAATGGAGTATAAAAAAACCAATTGTGTAATCCCAGTATTAATCCATCTATTCATACAAGAATCATGAAATACCTCCGGAAGATTATTATTTTGAAATATTAATGTATATGACGATAGTCTCCCAATTCCCAATAGCTTACGCACGTTATTCCAGACTTTATGAATGCCCACCAGAGATTTAAAACGGACCTTTTTGAAGTAATTATCGTATGAGTGTCGCCATAGATATCCGCTGGCTTCATTCCCCAAGACAAGTTCTTGCGGTGTTGGTATATCACTGTCTCTCCGTACATCCCTATTGCCCGATACGAATTTAATACAGTAGTTTACGACTGTAGCCCAGTAGTATAATTTAAGATTGGGAAGGGCAAAACCCCTCTATCTTTGGGTAGCGTAATAAATCTAATAGCTCTACGTGGTTTTTTATAACCCCATATGAAACGTGAGAACATATTTTAGATTGTTTTAAGCCATTGGGGTAAAAACTCTAAACAAATTGCCCTAAAAAAATATAAAAAATTTGGAAAAAAAATCATTTTAATCGCGTTACACCTGCCCCCTATAGTTAGATGTAAATTGTTTAATCTATTGAGGTCTTTTTCCGTCTGTCTAATTAGTGGATCCAGATTGATCTTCACAAGGTTATCTAGACTAGCCGTGATACTGACCCCTAAATATATAGCGTTATCTACTACCCGATCATCTCTCAGCAGGTTTTTATTATTAAGGACAATCTGGGTTTTGTCCTGATTCAGTTTATACCCGGATACTTCTCCAAAAGCTTTAGCCTCCTCTTCTATTGCCTTAATTGCTGTGGTTGGGTCGGTCGTGACTACAGCGATATCATCCGCGTAAGCTAATGTTTTAGTATCCCCTGTTTGTGTCGGTACCGGTAGAATTATCAGATTGTTTTCAAGCTTGCGGATAAAGGGATCAATAAATATTGCAAATAATAGAGGGGAGCACGGGCACCCCTGCCTTGTCCCTCTCATGATATCTATCTTATCTGACATTGCCCCATTTACCATAACTACGGCCTCTGGAAATGTATATAGCATCTGGGTAGCTTTGATAAAGGGCGCGCCTATGCCACATCTCGACATTGCTGACCAAAGATATTTCCAGGAGACCCTATCAAAGGCTTTTTCGGCGTCCAGCAATATGAGTGCCATAGGGTCCCCTTTAACTTCAGCAATATCGAATAAAGTGATCACTCTTTGGACGTGATCGGTAGTTGACCTCCCAGGAATGAATCCGTGTTGGCGACCAGATACGATTTTATACATCTGTGGGGCCAGCCGGCTTGCTAGCAATTTCGAATAGATTTTTGAATCGCCGTTGATGAGGGTAATGGGCCGATATGATCCCAATTCTGCCGCATCTTTGTTCTTCTTGAGAAAAACCGCAATTTTAGCACGTGACCAGGATCCCGGAGGTCGACCACCCTGATAGATATGTATGAAAAGATCAGTTAGGATTCTCTGCAATGGTTTATAGAATTTCACATAAAACTCCGTGGGTATACCATCCAGCCCGGCTGCTTTCCCCTTAGCTATACTATGCATTGCGAGTAAAATTTCTACCCACTCTGGTATGTTATCCAAACTTTCTTGATCTTCTTGCCCTAATCTTGGGGATATAATCTGATCTAGATATTCCTCGATCTTATCCGGTCGTGCCCCAGTTTTTTCATATAAATGTTGGTAATATCTCTGAAATGCGGCCCTTATCTCTTTAGGATCCGTCTTTCAGCCATAACTTGGGTCTCTAATCTCCCTTATTAAGTTGAGCGTATTTTGCTGTCTGGTACGTACAGCCAGTTGATGGCCAACTTGTTCACTCAACTCGTACACACTTTCCTTATGCATTGTCGCTTTGGCTATCGCTTTCTCCAGATAGATATCATTGATTGCATTTTTCGCTATTGACACCCTTTTTAGTTCCCTTTCTCCTTCAAGCTCTTCTAGCACAATTCTTATTAAACCCTCCTCCCTTAAGGCCAGATTCCGATGTAATATTCCCATTTCCTGTTTAGCTTTTTTATTAAAATTAAGTGAAAAACGCATCGTCTCCCCCTTATGCCAGCTTTCAGGGCATCCCACACCACCTCAATCGAGGTGCTACCTATATTATCTTCCAGAAATTCTGGTATCCATTTACCCATTTGTTGACAATATGCTTCATTAAGTAGTAAAGCTCTCTCGAAGGTCCAGGTTTTCCCCTCGCTATTCCCTCCTCCCAGTTCCAACTCCATGATCAACGGATTATGGTCCGACAAGACCTGTGGTAGCTTTTCAATAGAACAGCTAGAGATTATATTGCTTGAAGCGAGCATGTAATCCAATCTAGCAAACTTTCTGTGCGGATTAGAAAAGAATGTAAATCCTGAATCGCTGGGGCGTTTGTTTTGCCAGCAGTCAATCATGCCATGGGTTTGACATAGCTCTTTAAAAGCTCTAAATACTTTCGTCTTCCTCCCTTTATACATAAATCCCGGATCTAGAGACCAATCACATGGCAGGTTGATGTTGAGATCTCCACACACTATCAGTGGGAGTGGCCAATGGGCTAATTCATTAGTAATATAGTCCAGCACACTCGGATCATCTAGAACGCTACCATACAGTGTACATATTGTCGTTTTTGTGCCCCTTTTACATTGACATTCTGTGATTGCCCATCGCCCACATTTATCAGCCGCAGACCTAACATTTTGTATCTCACTCCCTTTCACAAGAATTGCGACCCCCCTTGTCCTAGTCTCTTGTGTTGTTGCTGTAACCAATCTATATCCTAAGGTTTTAAGTAGGTGTCGCTGTGATCCCTCGATGTGCGTCTCTTGCAAGCAGATAATGTTGGCCCCAATTGTTTGTAATGCCATGGCTACCCTTTGTCTTTTTTCCAGATTGTTAAGCCCACAAATATTAATGGTAAGGATCTTCAGTCTACCCATTTATAGCGATATCTAAACCTGCCAGCATCATCATTTCCTTGCAGAATAGCT
The DNA here is from genome assembly GCA_963921515.1 of Calotriton arnoldi. Taxonomy (NCBI): domain Eukaryota; kingdom Metazoa; phylum Chordata; class Amphibia; order Caudata; family Salamandridae; genus Calotriton; species Calotriton arnoldi. The sequence goes on along the minus strand of CAWUFW010015089.1, from coordinate 310,477 downwards.
GGTTCTTCGTATACTTTCTGGGTACTAAACTGCTTCTTAGGCCATAGTTTATTTATCTTGGTTGCATTATTTACACCCCTTCGCTGCCTGAGATCTTTTCCCCCCCCATCCGCCAACCCACCCCCCACCCCCACCCATCTTGAGGCAATCAGGCTCAATCATGAGCCTGTGTGACAGAGTCTGGATCAGTCTCACCACTCTCCAGCCCCCTCGCTCCCTCCCTGTACTCACGAACACAAAAATACCCAAACAAAAAACAAAAAAACACGCTCATAAGCCATTCACACATATTTACCCAAGTAACCCCTTTCTAAATGAGTGAATGGCCAGTTTAACCCAACACGCTCCAAGCTATCAAAGGCAACCACCATCTAGTGCCCAATTCCCCTGGCCTCTCGCGAAAACAGCACTGCTCCGCCTTAATGTCGCTCGGTAAATCAGGACTTCGACGCGGAAATCTCATCCAGCAGACTCTGAGCTTGAATTTCTGACGTGAAATAATAGTTCCGCCCTTGAGATATAACTTTTAACTTGGCCGGATTCTGAAGGAAAACTGTCGCACCAACTTTTTGAAAGGGAGTTATAAGTTGTCTAAGTCTCCACCTCCTTTCCACGGTTGCATGTGCAAAATCTGGTTTAGCAAAAAATGAAAAGTTCTCCCAGTGTCTCTTTCTGTTGGGTCTTGCAAGGTCATACACGGCCTGTCTCAATAAAAAGTTCCCAAAGTATATTAATATAACACGGGGGTATGCTTGAGAGTTCGTAGAGTGCTTAGGCGGAGTCAGAGGAAATCTGTGTACCCGCTGTATTTCCTTTTCCCACTCCCAATGAGCTAGTTCTGGTAAGGAATTTTTCAGCAGGTTTATTATAAATCTCCTAACATCACTGCCTTCGCTATTTTCTGGTATTCCCAGAAGTCTCAAGTTGTTGCGGCGTTGGTGGTTTTCCGCCTCCTCCAACTTCCACATTACGTCCTTCAGCGTTTTTCCCTGTGAGGATGTTTGTTCCTTCAGAGTACCGACTGTGTTTTCTAAATCTTCCGTGCGTTTCTCCACCGTGTTTAGTCTGTCTGCGATCTCTGCAGGTTTTGCCAATTTTGCGCATGGTTCCTTGTATCTTCTTTGATGCGAGCCGTGCTTGGCGATTTTCGGTTTTGGCCTCCTCTCGGAAGGACTTTAGGGATTGGAAAATTGATGATAAGGTGGGCTCGTCATATTCACTGTGTCTCCTATGCGTGGGTGTACCATCCGGTTGGTCGCTAGTGGGATTTCTTTTCCCGCTTGATCTGGTGGAAGGTAGCAATTGATTTCCTGAGTAGTCCCATCCTAATTCTCCTTCATCTTCCCCTGACAATTTCCTATGGTTGTTTTTCCTACCCAGTGACTCCCGTTTAGTTCTCTTAGGGATCCTCTTCTCATCTTGTTGACTGCAGTTGCTTATGGATCAGTCCTCGCAATCCACGTCACTAGTACCACTTGAAAGTGCATATTCTGAATCTGCAGATTCCTCGTTCACCGAGTAGAATTTCTCCAGGGAATCCGGAGACAGGTATCCCATCTCCTGAGACCTTTTGCAGATAGCCCCCTCGCCAAGTTCTCGCAATCGGTCATCCAGCACCGGACGGGTCTTACTCGTAGCTTCTGGGATCGCTGCTGTCTCTGTCAGCGATATGCTGACCCCTGCCTTGAGGGGGGTACCTATCTCTAGGGTTTCAACCTTATCGTTACCCGCGCACAGAGGAGATGTATTGGTGCCTTCGGTGTTACCTAGGACAGTATTCTCGCAGCATGACCCCCAGGAAGGTCTTCCGACCTCCGACGGGCCCGGCGACATTTCCAGCAGAGTATTCTGTAGAACCTTGGTGTCGGATAGCTTTTCGCTGGCAGCCTGTCCATTTTGTTCCTCCGGTTGCCCAATTATTTCTGCCTCTGGTCCCTTTTTTTCCCCCCATTATCCATGGGTAGGAACAGACTAGTTAACACAGCTTGCTTTTTCCCCCCTGCACCTCCCAGGGGCGGAACAGTCAATTCTGTGACTTTGGCATCTTCAGGTTTAGTTTTAGCCTTATCCAGTCTCCCTCCCCTGCCTTGGCGTATTTCGACTTTTCCCGAGTCCGTGGCTGCTTTGGGGTCAATTTCTTTCCGCGAGGTAGGCACTGTATTCAAGCGCGCCTTACCTCGACCTCCTCGCGCTGTGATAGCCTCCGTGCAGTAAGCTCCGTAGCTTACCTTGGTGTCCTCGTTGCTGGGCAACTCCTGCCGGCCGCCGTCACAGGTTCTCTTTCCGTAAATCACCATCAGAAGCAGCCGAGCGAGTGATTCCCAGCGTCTGCAACAGGCTGGCGTACATCGATATTCCTCCTGTCTCTGGGCTTCATCCAACTTTTGATGCCGGCGGAGACTTGTTGTTTCTCGCATAGCCTCACTTTACTTCCGATTCGGGTCCGCCACGAAGCTCCTCAGCGCCGTAGCATCTACCAAGATCTAACTTGCAGCTTTGCATACCAATCATTCCCTCCAGCATGGGTAAGAGCCCAGCGAGAATCGGAGCGGGGGAGAGGTGAGTGACACCGATCTCACTCAGACACCATCTTGCCCCCCAGGTACGGGCTTACTGTTTCATTTCCCTGTATTTCTACTTGTATTTATTTCTGTTAGACAAAGAATATCTGCATTCATGATGTTTGAATCTGCTGTTAGTGATTTGAAATGCATTTGAATTGAGCGTATATTATGTGCCATAATATTTAACTTATTGCTGTATGTCTTTATTTGTGGCACTGATATTTCTAATGGCATTTCTGTTCGTAAGCGTTGCATTTCTTCCTTTACTTTGGAATGTATAATTATTTTCCTTTCATTAAAGTTTTGAATGTATGTTTGAAATCGATTTTGCTCTGCTTAAAGCTACATAATGCAAATGGTGTATTTTGCTATTGTTAAAGTGTATATAAATGGGTTCAATAGTTTCACCTTGTGTCCTATGTATTGTTCGTGCTGATGCTTGGCGCAATGGAAATTGTTTCCGTATTATAGTTATAAACTTTTTGGAATATTGAAATTGTCTGGTTATTGGATGTATGGGTGTCCAATTTGATCTTATTTGAGTGTGATATAAGTGTTTGTTTTCTTTTCTTGTGTTTTTCCCAATTGTTTCATTATCAAAAGCTATCCAAACTGTACATGGGGTGTTGTTGATACTTTCTACTAATTCGACTATTCCAGTAGCTCCATTAGTTAAACCATCATTGACTGCAATATTACAAGTTAGATCATAACGTAATTTTAAAGCTATGCATAATGTGTGTGCTAGTCCCATAGTTTTTGTTGGATCTGTTGGTATGTTTTTTAGGATTGTTTGCTTTACTGATTCTGTAAGATCTGAAACTACTGTATCAATGGCTACTGTTGTGAAGACTGGATATTGTTGTATGTGTTCTAATAAAACTTGATTATTAATGTTATTTACTTCTTTGTTTGTTGCCATGATATATGGAATAGTTTTGATAATAGTTTGATCTGGCTCTATTTGGCGTTGTTGAATTTGTAAAATATCTGTTTGTGTATGATTTCCTTCTCTTAATCTGTTTAGCAATTCTGCAAATGGTAAGTCATTTAATTGCCTCATAATTTTTGTGAGTTCATACATTTTAAAATGTGTTAGCCATAAGTTAGTACTTAGTGGCCCATATGAATGTTTTGAGTTTTCAAATATGTATGTGTCAAAAACAGGTTTTAATTGATAAAAGTCTCCAATAGCTAAAATGGAGACGCCTCCAAATGGCTGATTGGATGCTTTTATTTCTTGCAATCTGTTATGTATGAAATTGAACATATTTGTCCCAACCATTGAAATTTCATCAATTATTAGTATTTTTAGATGCATTAGTTGACTTTGTAGAGTGGTCCTGTTTTCATGACTTAGTGGCTTATAACTAAAACTTTGTGAAACCGGTATTTTGAATGTGCTATCTAGTGTTTTACCATTAATATTATATGCTGCTTTACCAGTTGGTGCTGTAAGTAATATATAAATATTGTCAGGACTTTCACCAGCTTTAGTATTGTAGTACCGTAATAATGTTTGAAAAAGTGCCGTAAAAAGGAAGCTTTTTCCAACTCCTGCGCCACCAGTACATAAGGTATAACATGGTGTTTCTGTAGTTTTTATCCAATTTAAATGATGGTAAACAAAGTTTAGTTGCTCAGTTGTTAAATTCTGCATAATATTATAGTATTTGTCATTTGGTAAGATACAATTAGTTAATGTTTCTTCTTCAATATTGGCTCTAATACCTAAGTCTAATGACAAGTCATATACTAGCTGTTGTTCATTATATTGATGATTATCTAATTCAGTATTATATGACATAGTGTTACTATTGGTAGTTATTGTTGGTGATAATAAAGGTATTAATGTGGTCTCATTATTAGCAATATCTAATTCTGTAAAAAGTTCATTTTGTTTATTATATTTGTCATGGTGTTTATTAACAATGTCTTTAACTTGCATATATCTTTGGAAGTATGTGTTGCTGTTTAACATTATTTTGCTTTCTTCTCTCCATGGATAGTATAGCATTAATAGTTCCCTATAATAATTTTCTGAGTCATTGTTTTTGTTAAATCTACAGTACCGTATAATTTTTCTTTTCTTGCATTTACTTAATGTTTTTGTTGTTTCTATTTGTGTATTAGGGTTTTCGTGGTTTAATGTTTCTATTTCAATTTCTTCCTCATCTGAGCTATAGAAATTTGTCTCTGCACGTAAATTTTCATTGTCATTGTGATTTTTTTCAATTCTAGTTGTGGTTTTATGATTATACATTGAAGCATAATCTGCTAATGTACATTGTTCTAATACTTTTGGGCGTTTGCTATATCTTACTATAATATTTTCATACTGTATGTTAGTTGATGTATCTGGTAATGAAGTATTGTATCTAAGTCACGCATTAAATAAGTTCTTTTTTCTGGAGGGTTAGTATTAATAAATACAAATGACCTTGAACTTTTGCGCAAGGGAATTTGAAGAATGAGATAAGCAGCTTCTTGAGCACTTATTTCCGTACAGTTTAAAAATGTGTTGCCTATATGTTTTAGTTGTTCTTTAACATTGATATTATAATGTACCTCTTTAGCAGCTTGTGCAATTATTTTGCTTATTCCTCTTTGCGATTTACTAATATACGATATTATGTAGACTGCACATGCATAAGCATCTAATACTGAACTGCAAATCTATGTTTGCTCTCCAAGATTGTAACAGAATAGAATTATAGTTATTAATATAACATTCAGCTGGTGTTCTTTTTAAAAATATTGTATTTTTTCCTAACATTGATCTTATACATTTAATATATTGCTCTGTATTTAAATTAATAAACTGTAAAAACTCTTCAAAATCTAAAGTATTAAAATCTTGTGTATGCATAGCTTCATGAATTTTTTGAATCTGTTCCTTTAACTGTTTATCTGGAGTTTCTAGTATTAAAGGTTCAAGGATCATAGTTTGTGGCATTGGATATTTTGGATATTGAAATTTGCATGTCCTTTGTTTTTTTTGGCGGCAATTTTTTGTGTGGCCATGCTTTTGTAGGGGTGTTAAATGTTGTAGTTCTGGCTCTTCTGATTTAGCACATGTGATATATTTATCAATAAATCGAATTACTTCTTCTAGGTTACTTTTTCCATATTGAGGTGCATTTTTAATCCATAATAAAGCATGTATATGTGGTGAACCTCTTTGTTGAAATTCTACTCTGTAAAAGTAGTCTACTAATGTACCGATTGGGTTACTGGTATGTAGTAAAATGCAATTAAACAATTTGCGAACTTGGAAGTCAAATTGTCTTGCACATGTAACTGGATCTTCCTGTATTAATTTACACTTTGTTTCCCAAGGCATATTTTCAAAATCTTCTTTTGTGCATTCACTAAGTTTTTGTATTCTTAATAGTATATTTATTAAATGGCGCCATTTTGTTTCTGCTGCCGATAAAGTTAGAAAAAAAGTTGGTATTCCTAGTTGTCGTATCATAGCAAAAAGATCTTTTTTGCAATGTTCCCAGTATGGTGGAGAACTGCGAATAGTTTTTAGTATTTTGTACCCTTCATTGTATTGCAATATGTTTTCTAAATTGTATTTTATGTCTTTTGCAGTAATAGATTTTCCATCTGTAAAATGTTTGCGCAGTGATATGTTAATTTTACCTTGTATTTGTTTTATATGTAATTTCTTTAGCTTAAAAAAAATATTAGTGATTGATTTTGCTACTCTTCTGTCACAACTCCTTAATTCCCATTGACATATTGTACTGTAATGTACAGGTAATTGTCTATCTTTGTTATTAGGTCTTCGTTGCCCACAAAAAATTGTTGGGAACGCTAAAAATTCTGAATCTTTGTCTTCATATAAACCTCTTGGTGTATTATGTTCTGCAGGTGCTAAACTTAAAATATCAATACTATCGGTGGTAATAGTTTCATTTGTTAACATAGTATCTAGATTCCCTGCTGCTATATTTTCTAAATTATCTGATGAATCATTTGTTTCTGAGGTTTCATTGCAATTATTAATTTCTTGTGGCATATACTTCCAATTTGGATCAACAGTAATCCCATATTCTTTGAACATGGGACTATTTATTGCTAACCATAATGCTGCTAGTTTAACTCGATTTGGTCTAACATTTTCAAAATGAGTATAAGATTTATAAGCTAATTTCCTTTTTAATTTAATCGGGATTGTCATATCATCAGTAATTTGCCTTGGTAATATTGTAACTGTTGTCATAACATTTGCTGGTACATTAACTACAGCACCTGATAATGATTTTTGAAACCCACGTGGCAATGTTCTAATTTGTAGGAAGGGAATTCTTGGTGAAACTAATCTTTCTTCTAAATTATGTAAATGTAATTGTATTGGAATGTTTGGGAAGTGCATACCATTTTTAAATGAACATGGTGGTATTTTATTTCTATTAATGTGTGAATAGCATGTGTTGCATATGTAGTCAGTTGAGTTTGGTGCTATATTACAATGTAGAAATGTGGCATTAGTGCAAATGTTGTTAATTTTCCTCATTGATTGTTTATGCCACAATTGATTACAAATAGTACAAATGTATTCTGGACCATAAGATATTTGTTTGTGGAAGTTTTTAATCAAATTATTTGTGTTGTGTGTATTTATTTGTGTATTTGACTGATTGATTGTTGTGTTGTATGTTTCGCTATTTTGTATATGTGATATTTTTGGGTATTTTAATATTTCTGATGGCGAACTATTTCTTTTTAATGAACTTGCTAATGTGTTAGTTTCTGAATTAGTAAATGTTATTGATTGTAGTTTGGGTTGAGTAATAGAGATAGGTGTTGTTGGTGAGTTATCTGTAATTATAGGTAAGTTACTATTGATAGGTATAGTATTTTCTGTTTGTGTATTTTGAACAGCTGCATTGCTAATTGTATCTATATATGTCTGTGTATTTTGCAAAATTATTGTGTTAGTATTAGTAATATGTGTAGTTGATATAACTGTATGTTCACTTATATTTACATATGTTTGTGTGTTATGTGTAAATAATTTGGTGGGACTATTTTGTTCACATTGTCTCTTGTATTTTAGTTTTGCAGCTTGAAGTGTTTGTTTCTTAATGGTATTTATAGTTATGGGAGTTAATTCAAATGCTACTGAATTTTCATTTGGAACTTTAATACTATTGGCTAGTTTACAAATATATTGCACTAATTTGTGAAAGCTTATAATTTGTATTGTAATACATGTTCCATTTGGATGAGGCATTCCTTTGTTATCTCGACTATGTGAATCAAAAACGAAATAAAAATCTGCATTTTTGAAAATTGAAATAGTATATGCATTCATGCATAGTATTATGCCTGAATGTAAACTTATTGTAAAATGTAATGCACTTTTCTAATCGGGATATAAAGGATCAATACGATGAAGTATGTCACCATAATAAGATGTTCCTAATTTAAGCGAATATATATTGTGTTATTGTGTTGAATATATTTAGGTAATTCTTCTGGATGCAAACACATTTGTTTAGTAAGTGCATGTATTTCAGTATATAAATTATCTCCTAGCTCCATAATGTAATGTAAATCATTGTGATTCCAAGTGTGCGCTGGTTTATAGTAGTTATGCAAAATAGCAAATACACTATTTGGTAGGCATTGTTTACCTCTTGAAAGAATATCAAAATGATCATTACCTTGATGATAATTTGCTTGTATTATTGTATTCATATTGAATAGTTAATTTAGATACTTTATGAGTATTATAAAGCAGTAGTAACCAGAAGTGTTTGTTATTATTTTGCATAAAATGTGTTTATGAAGTTGAAATTTTGTTCTTCCCTAGTTTAATAATTAGTATACTAAATTTAAAAATTCTTATTTGACCCTTATATGTGTGTTGTTGTAAAATGTAATTTTTTATGTGAAATAAGAAATTAAAACTGTAATTAAAAACTATCTATTTTAGTTTTAAAATACATTTAAGAACTAGCTATATTAGTTATAGTGTGTATGGATTAAGTTTGAATATGTATATAAGTTAACTAATTCCTAAATAATTTTTAATAATGGTATTAAATTATTTGGTATACTAATAAAAAATAAATGTATTTGGCTTACCTTTATTTGTAAGAAACAATAATTCTTGGGATATCCCGAATTTCCAATCAATTTGTCCTTTAGAGTTGTAGTTTAATATGTAATCTGTAGAAGGTAAAAAATGGCTGTTAAAAAATATGTTATGTTATTTATTGCACCTATTGCTGTAATGTATGTATAATCTTATTTACGGTTTAGCTACTTTTCCTGTGAAATAGATATTAATCGATTTATTGTCTGGAAACTATAAGCACTTCGTGATATAATAAATAATATGGCATGTTCCTAATTTTCCCTAAAATACACACTAAATTGAAATACAGCTGGTACTGCGTATTTTTGTTTATAGCAAAACATACACAGGAATAATACTCTTTTTGACTTAAATAAGGCATTAAAGCAGAAAATTTTTTGACAATTTTTAGGTGCAGGATTGCAAAAAGCAAGGGCAATTAATAAATGTGTATACTCTGACTTTGATAAATAGGAGTTGAAAAGTTACCTGAAGGACTTTATGGTTTTTTCACTAGTGTTATTTAGTAACTTTATAGAAATGCATTGGAGTGTTTTATATGAGCACTAGTTGCATTACATAAGGACAGCTTAATTTTTCGTAATTATGGCAGTTTAAGTGATATGCTTAGAATCACAGTATGATGAGCTGAGACTAAAATTAGGTTTGCCAGTTTTAAAGTTGTTAGCTGAGGCTATTATTTTCTATTGTATCTAATTTAATATAGCCGTATAGCCCGCCATAGCGGGCTATACCGGCTATTAAAGGCCTGCAGCATTGTTAAAGGACCGAGCCGAAGGCCACTAGAGGGCAGAATGTTCTAACAAATTAAACAAAGGCTTCAGGGAGCGTGAGGGGATTGAAATCCCCTCAGGCTCCCTGAAACCTTTGTTTACAGCCACAAAGAAGCCTTGGAATATTGGAGCTTCGGGCTTATACTAGCTATTATAAGCCTGGAGCACTCCATTGTTTTCATTGGAGCTCACAACATTCCAATGTTTTAATAATTTATAAAATAAACCTTTGGAAACAAGTATTCAGTACTACTGTTTTTATGCAAGTTGCACAGTAAGGACAGCAATGACTAATGCATTTTTTTGCTATCCTTTGCAGCATTAACCACTTTCTGCCCTGATAGTTATTGCTTTTAAGACTGAAATTGTATTATTTTTTAAAACTGCAAAAAACATAAATTGTGACCCATGTAAATATTTATAACTTAAATATACCTAAACTTTGTGATATAGGTAGCCTGTTATATTGAATTAAGTGCTAAGTGGTTAGTGCTTAGTAACAATTTTGAGGACACAATTGCTAGTAAAGTGGTGCAGAGTAGAGTGGCATAGAGTTTAGTGGCAGAGAGTGTAGTGGTGTAGAGTAGAGTATTGTAAAGTGTAGTGTGTTAGAGTAAACTGATATAGAGTGCATTGGTGTAAAGTGTAGTGGTATATAGTGAAGTGACCGAGTGTATTTTATACAGTATAGGGGCTTGCATTAAAGACTGATATAGGTGTAGCAATAGAGTGCATATGTTTTGAGTAAAGTTATGTAGAGAGCTTTGGTGTAGAGGGCAGTGGTATTAAGTACAGTATTTAACAATTGTGTAGCATAGAGTGTATTTGCAGTTTGGGAAATAAAGTGGCATAGATTTTAGTTGTATAGATTATATTGTTGTAGAGTAGAGTTAAGTGACCTAGAGTATTGTGGTATATAGTAGAGTGTGAAAGTGCAGTTATGCAGAGTAGATTAGAGTGCATTAGTATAGAATACAGGTTTTTTGAGTGGAGCATTGCAGAATAGAGTAGGGTTGAGTTTATTTTAGGGGTAGAGAGAGTAGTGTTGCAGACTAGAGTGATATATAGTGAAGTAGCATATAGTGTTGCAGGGTAGAGTGCAGCTGCAGAAGAGTTGAATGATGCAGAGTTGAATGGTGTAGAGTGCATTAGTATATAGTAGAGTAGTGTAGTGGTATGAAGTGCATTTTAGTGGTGTAGAGTGTAGTGGTATAGAGTGCAATTATGTAGAGTAAAGTGATGTAGATTTTAGTGAAGTAGTGTTTTTGGAAAGTAGTGATGTAGAATATTGCAGAGTAGAATAGAGTAACGCAGACTGCATTGATGTGGAGGGTAATGATGTAGAGTGATGTAGTATGTATTAATATAAAGTATATTATTGTACAGTATAGGGGTGTAAAGTGCAGTGTTGGAAAGTAGTTGCTATAGGTACAGTGACATAGAGTGCATTAGTTTTTAGTGTAGATTTATTTGCTATAGAGTGCAGTAGTTTACTGTGTTATATAGTGCGATGGTATTGAGTGGCACAGAGTGCATTAACGTGGAGTGGCACAGTTTTAAATGCAGAGTTATAGAATGGAGGGTGCAGAGTGGCATACAGTGCAGTGGCATAGAGTTGACTGTTTTACAGTACTGTGGAGTAGTACAGCAATTATGGTATTGGTGTTTAGTGTAGTTGGGCTGAATGGAGTATAGTATATTAAAGTGTTGTTTTTGAGTGGAGTAGAGTATATAGTTTTATAGTTGAGTTAAGGGGTGTTGAGTGCAGTAGTATAGAGTAGAGTATAAGAGTGCAGTGGTGCAGAGTAGATTAGAGTGGCTTAGAGTGTATTGCCTTAGAGTATAATGGCTTAGAGTGTAGTGATGCAGAGCACGGTGAGGTACTGTTCAGTGGAAGAGAGAGTAGTGTTGCAGAGCAAAGTGGTGTGATATGTAGTGGTGTAGGGTAGAGTGCAGTGGCATAAAAGTAGACTGATGCAGATTATAATGGTTTTGAGTGCATTGGCATATAGTAGAGTGATGCAGTGTGATATATTGCAGTATAATGGCATAGATGTTTTTATGTAGAGTACAATGGCATAGAAAGGTATTGGAGTGTTGTATATGAACACTAGTTAAATTACACAAGTGTACATTATTTTTTGTTAAACATATGACTTTAAGTGCTATGTCCAGAATCACAAAATGATGATTTGAGTTATAATTTTGGGTTGCCAATTTGAAAGTTGTTAGCTGAGGTTATTATGTCCTTTTTGTGTTTCATTTTACTAATCGCAAATGCAATTTTTGAAACAATTATTCCCCACCCCTGTTTTTATGCAAGTTGCACAGGAAGAAGAGCAATGAGTAATGCATAAATGTTTTTGTTCACAGCAGCATTGACCACTTATCGCAGTGATAGTGTCTACCTTGCAAAGTAAAATGTGTAAATTAATATTTTTTTTTCTGAAGTAGATATGCAAATATTATTAAATAGTTAATAGGTAAGTATTGAAACAAAAACAGAACATACATTCTGTTTTACAATACAGAAAGTAGTGATATCTGCTGGCTGATAAGAGGCTTGGTACCACCTTTGATACAAATTAAGCACTATAAAAGTGGCAGTAACCAAACGCTGTTAAGAGCTTTGGCACCACCTTTGATTAAAATTAAGCAGTATAAAAGTGTCAGTAACCAAACAATATGTTGTTGATAGGATGTGTGTAAGATTGTAACTTTGCACAACGATTTGATGTATAATATTAATGCAGCGCAGTAGGATGTAGCCTAACTTTAGATGCAGATAACATGGTGAATACTTTATTAAATTGGCTCTGGTTTTAAAGCTTTGGAAGTTGTTTTAAAGACGGATAATAGTAATTGAGACCAGTAAACTTATATTAAATGTAGCACATTAGGTACTATTTAGCACTATGAAGCCACACTAGCAAGCTGTATGTTCTAGGAAGAGCAAGAATCTACCATAAAAGAATAAAAAGTTAAATTGTTCCTATATAATATTTGTAATGATTTTTTAAGTGCATCCGTAATAAAAGTACAATGGAACTTTAGAATAGTAAATATATACTAGTTGCAGCCTATTTGGTACTATGCAGACTATAAAGCCACGGTCTCAGTATTTCTGTGTCACTGCATCTGCATCTGCTGTACTATTGATGCATATGCCGTAAAGTGTAATATGACAATGCCTATATTCTGTTATTAGGAAGTTTTCTTACGCAAGGCTGAACAGTGTAGTTTAGAAAGCATCAACACTATACATTTGAGCAGTGTTTATGTTTACTGCTTTTAAAACGTGCACCAGTGTCTTGTACCTGCATTCGTACAAAGTGCGGCCAGCCAGTTAGATAGTCTCTATGAACTGTAAGCACTATAGAAGTTGCAGTAACTATACTATTTGCTGCTTTTAAAATGTGCGTGAAAGTGCTAAGGCATGCTAATCTCAAGCTACATAATGTACATTTAACAGTAAAATAGAATAATACAAGTTTTAAAACATGCACCAGTGTCCTGTCTTCGCATGCACAAAATGTGCGTGCTGCTGGTTTGCTAGTGTCCCTAAACTTTAAATAATGTTTAATGCTTTAAATATATTACAAAAAATATATATATATATGAATAATTAGATAGCATTTGGGGACACCGAAAATGGGTGGCAGTAGGTGTGATAACAGTGATAACGGTGGTGTCACAATAAACGTGCATGAAGCACTGCTATGTAAGGACGGGTAGTAAATGGCAGTTATGCAGCATAACATGTATGAACATTTCCTATGCTGTTAATCTAATGTCTGCTAACATTTGGTGCCTATTTGCGTACTGTGTATTTAGATCCTTAAACCCCGATATTAAGGAGGATTTTAGCTTGCCAAGTAGAGCCTGTGCAGTATAGAAGGACTTAAGACTATATATGTGAGCAGTGTTTAGGTACACTGCTTTTAAAATAAGCACCAATGTATTCTATTTGCATTTTTGACCACTGTTTGCATGCCCCACTAGGCTGTGTATCTTGGTGTCACTGCACCTGCTGCACCACTGATGCATACACCTTAATATGTAGTAAGAACCATGCCTATGCTGCTAATAGGATCTTTGCAATATTATGGGGTACATTTTATTAGGAGTCCTGGCAATTTTGAATTATTAATTATAATACAAATTAACGGATAGGCAGGCAGCATTGGCGTACACTTAAGGTAGGTAGGTGGCAGTAGATGTTTAGGTTTACTGCCTTTAAAATATGGACCATTGTCCTCTACTTGCGTTTGTAGAAGGTGTGTGCAGCCAGTTAGTTAATCTCTGTGAACGTTAATTCATTTCGAATTTATCAAAGAGAACCGACCAGGGAGATGCCCTTAAATTTTGGGAAATAAAATCTAGTAAGCACTGCATTAAAAGAAAGAGCTGCCCCTTGGTAGTGTTAAAAAGGAAAGCATTGCAATCTGCTGCGTGATAAGAGCCCTGCCACCATTTTTGCTGCAAATAAAGCACTATAAAAGCGGCAGCAACTAAATAACACGCTGGTAATAGGATGTACGGAAGAGTGCAGATTTGCATGCTGACAAAGCAGTGCAGTGCGCTGAGACTCACTTTGTGTTGCAAATTATATATTGATGACCACATAGAATGAAGCATACTTAAAAATGTACTTGTAAGCATTGACTTTTAAGTAAAGAATCAAAAATGTAACAGTGCCCAAGAAAATGCCTACATTTCCACTTTTGGCTTTGAGCGATATTTTTTCCTTATTGTTTTGTTTGTGTGCTCGCTGTTAAAAAAAATTATGTAAAAAACACATACCTTTGAAACGTTTTCTCCTAATAAAAAGCTCTTGTACTCCTTTGGTTCCAAATGTATCAGTATCAAAGTTGCAGGTGTCCCAAAATCAGTTTTTCTGAAAAAAGAATAAAATGCGCTTAAAAGTCTGTAAATATATAATAAGACTATTTGTTCTACAAATACCACATAATGAGAATAAACACGTTTTGTAGTAACATTTTAAGTAACAAAAAGTGAAATTTGTTACTGTTTGTTAAAAAGTTTATCATATTAGTAAAGCTAACAAGGCAAGCTGCATGCATGTTTAAAGTAACCAACAAAAAACACCTCACAAAAACATGCTCTTTAGTACTCAAAAAATATTTGTTAAAGCTATTAGCTACAGCCGTATAAGGAATTAGCATGTAACTAAAAAATATAATGTGTAAAACTGAGTTCTGATAAGAGCCCCAGCACTATTTTTGTAAGGTACTTCCCAATTGGATGAAATGTTAATGGTGCCTATAGGCCATCCTCCTAATTGCAGTGCTTTGTTATGTAAAATAAATAGCTGTGTTTTTGAATTTAAACCACACCTCCTGCCTATTTTATAGTTTTTGGGCTTAATGTTAAGCAAGCTACCCCTAAATAAAGTATGCTATTTAATCCGCAGAATTAATAAGCACAGTAGCATTAGATGTGTTACAAATTAAGCCCTAGGAAAGGATCTGTTAATGAGACGTTTCAAGGAGTGCAGTAATTTAATTTATCTTTAACTGTTGTGCTGGTGCTTAAAATACATATGACCACTGTTTGGCAGGCCCCTATGTCCTTTGTGTCTTGCTGTCACTGCACCTGCTGCACCACTAATCCATACGCACAAATCTGAACTCTAAACCATGCCCATGCTCTCAATAAGATCTTTGCTAACATTCTAGTGCAGATTTTAAAGCCTTCAACCACGTCATAAGAAATAGAAACAAACAACCACTGTGCTAAAACAAGCGTTACGGAAACACTTGTGGCTATAGATGTAAGCAAGGTTTATGGTTGACTGCTTTTAAAATGTGCACCAGTGTACCCTTCCCAAATCCGTAGAAGGTGCGCGCAACCAATTACACCGTTTCCTTGAACTTTAAAAACTTGAAAATAAAATAGTCTGGTATCCTGTATTAAACAGTACCGTCCTATTTAAAGTACTAAAAATAGGAAAAAATGGGTGTTATTGTGTGACTCCTAATTTGTGTGCCAAAGCAATACAAGCTGGAGAAAGAAGAGCTTTTGAGTAATTAAAGGTTGAGGTAGAAACCAGTTAGCAATGTGATTAGATATAGCACAGTTAATTAACTGAGATTGGGAGGCTGATGAACTGAAGGCACTCACATGTATATGAGCCTGTGCGCGCTGCTGTTTTATTGTACCTTAGTTCCTAGTATTTTAACATGTGTTTATAAGTTTTTTTTTATATGTACTAATAGGTTTGTGGCGATGGGGCATTAACTAGCGTAGCCATAATTTAAGTAATGTATATAGGGAAAAGGCTGTTATTGTGTGAGCACTGAAAGGAGGAGAGGTGGGAGAGCAGTGGATTAAGTGCTGTATTTTATAAGCGAATATTGTTAACGGACATTAGGAGCGTGAATAGCAGTGGTATTGCAGCAAAAAAAAAACTATAGTGCAGGAACACTGTAAACAAAATGTTTTTTTGGTACATTTTTTGCGGTGGAACACAGTTGGTTAGGTTCCTATTTATTACAGTGATTAAACAGAGAATTGGAGAAAGTAAACAGGGTGATTGAATTGGGAAAAGTGCACGGTGGCTGTAGATGAATGTGTAGAGGGAGGAGTGATGGAAAGGAGGAGACCTGAGAGAGTGGGGGATTAAATGTTTGTATTTTATAAATTAGTGTGGATGTATAACTTTTAGAAGGCTGATGAAGAGAGCGAGTTGGCACGTATATGTGACTGTGTGTGCTGCTTTTTCTTTTTACATTAATAATTGGTTTTTTGACTATTGCTTATAAGTATTATGACTTATTATAGCGATTATGCACAGAAACGAGGTATTTAAGAAAGAAGTGAAGAAAGTTAAAAGGGTGACTGGTCTAGAATAAAGTGAGGGGGGAAGGTGCAGATGGATGTTTAGAGGAAGGAGAGACAGAAAGAAGAGAGGTGAGAGAGTGGGGGATTAAATGCCGGGTTTTATTATTTAGTGCGTATTATGCACATTAGGAGGCAGATGAACCGAGTACGTTTGCATGTATATAAGACAGTGCGCACTGTTGTTTTGTATTCCCTGGTGTTGTTTGCATTTCCCCTTGTGCTTATAAGGATGTTTTAATGTTAAATTAAGGTGCGTGGGTGGGGCCACAGGGAGTCAGACCTATAAATTAAGCGGCAAATATAGGTCAAGGTGGCTGTTTTTGTGTTACGCTAATGTTTTTGTGCAAAAGCATAACATATTGAAAAGATCGCGCCGCAACGAGCTCCTTAATAAGAAATGCTTTTAGAGAGAAACCTTTAGCAGTGTGTGGTGAGATGTTGTCGTCGCAGTAATAGGAGTTACGACAAAATAATGGTTAAACAGGTATGTAAAAAAGAAAAAAGGGTGAGTGGGCAGATAAAAACGGAGGTGGTGGGCAGATGGTTGTGTAAAAGAGGCGAAATTGAAAGGAGTAGTGGTGATATAGTGGGGAATTAAGTGCTGGATTTGATAAATTACAGCAGATGTATTGACATTTGAAGGCTGTTGAACTGAGTGGGCCGGCATATATACGAGCCTGTGTGCGCTGCTCTCACCTTTTTCGTTAGTGTTTTACCTTTGAACTTGTGCCCAGAAATGTGTTTGCATGGAGTGAAGATGCATAGCACATTGTGCTAGCTGGCGCTGATATAAATTAAGGGGGGAATATAAGGAAAGATGGCTGTTTTTTTGTGTGAGCTTTAATTGTTTGTGCAATTGTAAATCTTGGAGAATGAAGCGCTGCGAGGAACTTTTAAGTAGCAAAAGCTTTTTTGCAGAGAAAAGTTGAGTTACTGGCGCCGCATATGCTGTGCTAGTATTTGATATATTGTATTAATATTAATAAATCAAGAATGTATTGTATCCAGAAGGTAAACCCAGTGGACAACAAAGCGCTGTGAAAAGCGCAGCAGTGTCCGATGTAATGCTAGCGATGCACACAACGGAATATTGTTTTTTACAGTGATTATATATATATTTTGAGGAAACAAAATGGAGGGGGCGGGAGTAAGTGGGGGATAAAGTGCCGGAATAGAGGTATTAGATTGTACATATATTAGCGGCACTGCGAAAAGCTACGCACAAACCGGAGAAGAAAGCTCCGAAATATTGCTGCACAGATGCCAGTGTCCCTGTGTATGTATATGCGGCACCTAAACAATATAAAGTGTTTGCGCTTGTGAACAAAAAAATACTGTAAAAGAAAGGGACACGAAAAGATAAACACTATACAGCGGCACCGAAACAAAAATAACAAATTAAAAAACATATGCTTGTGTGCAAAAAAGCTACGCACTAACCGGAGAACAAAGATCCAATAGATCTATGTGCCGAGGGACAGTGATTAGCGGTATCCCAAAAATTAAATTAAGATACACTTGTGTATGCGCATAAAAAAATAAAGCTGGATAAGAAGGTGCTGTAAAAAGCATAGCAGTGTCCAGTGAAATACGCATTAACCGGAGAACAAAGCTCTAAGATATCGCCGCGCAGATGCTAATCTCCCTGTGTGTCCATAAGTGGCACCTAAACAATAGCAAAAAAGCATACGCTCGTATGTGCGCACCTGAACAAAAAAATAACAGGAAAGAAAGCGCAGCGAAAAGACCAACACTGTACAGCGGCCCGACCAAATAAGTGAAGTATTATCGCAGAACGGCAAAACGCACTAACAGGAGAACAAAGCTCCATATATCAAGCTACAATATATCAACGTACAGATGCCAGTGTCCCTGTGTGTGCATAATTGGAAAGCCCGGAAAACAAAGTATCAACACTGTAGAGTAGCACGTTCAGATATCGCCGCCGCACAGATACCAGTTTCCCTGTATGTCCATAAAAGAGTGCTTCAACACAGGATAAAGGCCAGCATCTGACACCGCTAGTATACAATCCAGTCCACATGGGCGTGTCAACAAGGAGACATGGCGTAAGCAAAAAAGCCTCATTGCAAATGGCGCTAGCTAGCGCTGATATAAAATAAGGGGGGAATATAGGCAAAAATGGCTGTTTTTTGTGTGAGATTTAATGGTTTGTGCAATTGAAAATATTGGAGAATGAAGCGCTGCGAGGAGCTTTGAAGTAGCAAAAACTGTTTGGCAGAGAAAAGCTTAGCAGTGTTCGGTGAGATACTGCCACCGCATATGCTGTGCTAGTATTTAATATATTGTATTAATATAAACTTGTAAAAAGGGAAAATTGTGACTAAATGGAGAGAAAGAGAGGGGAAGGGGTGTAGATATTTTGGTAAGGAAGAAGAGATAGAAAAGAGGAGTGGTGAGAGAGTGGGGGATTAACTGCAGTTTTAAATCTATTTGTGGATTTTGTGTACATTGGAAAGCTGACAAACTGATGGAATGGGCTTGCATATTAGTTTGTGGTCGCTGCTGTACCCTTGCCCTTTATTTTTTTGCATTTTAACTTATGCTTATAAGGGGCCGATTCCGATTCGGGTCGGACAGCTCAAAAAGAGCCGTCCGGACGCTTACCTCCCGACCAACTCGTCCCGGGAGCCGGTCAGTCCTGCCGATCAAGTAAGATGCGTGCATGTGCCGGAAACTCGACCGACACGAACTCGCCAAATAAATACTCAATTCTCCCTACGACCCGGTCCCATAAACGCAGAATCGACTCGCACGGGGGCTATGTCAGAGCTGTTTCCGGCCGGACAAGTACGATGCGCACTTCCTATGCGCCGAGCGAGTCGACACGTACGGCACGTCACAGCATCCGGAGAAGCTGCATGAAAGGAACGATTCGCGCCACAACACGATCCCCGGACACGAGACGCACAAGCCTACAACTGGGACGAAACGAACCAACGACCAGTGCAGACGAGACGGTGTCGACATGAATCCCATCGCACAGGTCATACCGATCCTCTACATCCATGGACTGATCCGGAACAGACGCCAACGACGAAGACGGTAAGAGACACCCCCCCAACAAACAGCCGACACGTACCAGTAAACCTGTGACAAACACCCAGGCCCCCCTTGCCCATCACCCCCACCCATAGGGGGCCTCTTGCCTGTCACCACTCACACCCCCACCCATAGCGGGCCTCTTGGCTGGGACTACTCACACCCCCACCCATAGGGGGCCTCTTGCCTGTCACCACTCACACCCCCACCCATAGTGGGCCTCTTGGCTGGGACTACTCACACCCCCACCCATAGGGGGCCTCTTGCCTGTCACCACTCACACCCCCACCCATAGTGGGCCTCTTGGCTGGGACTACTCACACCCCCACCCATAGGGGGCCTCTTGCCTGTCACCACTCACACCCCCACCCATAGTGGGCCTCTTGGCTGGGACTACTCACACCCCCACCCATAGGGGGCCTCTTGCCTGTCACCACTCACACCCCCACCCATAGGGGGCCTCTTGGCTGGGACTACTCTCACCCCCACCCATAGTGGGCCTCTTGGCTGGGACTACTCTCACCCCCACCCATAGTGGGCCTCTTGGCTGGGACTACTCACACCCCCACCCATAGGGGGCCTCTTGCCTGTCACCACTCACACCCCCACCCATAGGGGGCCTCTTGGCTGGGACTACTCACACCCCCACCCATAGGGGGCCTCTTGCCTGTCACCACTCACACCCCCACCCATAGTGGGCCTCTTGGCTGGGACTACTCACACCCCCACCCATAGGGGGCCTCTTGCCTGTCACCACTCACACCCCCACCCATAGGGGGCCTCTTGGCTGGGACTACTCTCACCCCCACCCATAGTGGGCCTCTTGGCTGGGACTACTATCACCCCCCACCCATAGTGGGCCTCTTGGCTGGGACTACTCACACCCCCACCCATAGGGGGCCTCTTGCCTGTCACCACTCACACACCACCCATAGTGGGCCTCTTGGCTGGGACTACTCACACCCCCACCCATAGGGGGCCTCTTGCCTGTCACCACTCACACCCCCACCCATAGTGGGCCTCTTGGCTGGGACTACTCACACCCCCACCCATAGGGGGCCTCTTGCCTGTCACCACTCACACCCCCACCCATAGTGGGCCTCTTGGCTGGGACTACTCACACCCCCACCCATAGGGGGCCTCTTGCCTGTCACCACTCACACCCCCACCCATAGGGGGCCTCTTGCCTGTCACCACCACCAATAGTGAACTGTGTGAGTACCACTACCAATGCCCACACACATAGGATGGGTGATGTGTCACACATACCCCATACCCCAACATAAGGACTACAAACCAAAGGATATCCACAACAACCTCATGACCACAACATGTAGTCTGTGTACAATACCCACCACAGTGAACATGACCATGTACACACAATGTAACTCACAACACGTGTTTGCAATACCATAGTGTGGCTAACACAAGCCAAGCCTCACATGAGCACTGCAGTAATGGCCTCAACACCCATCACTTGAGTGTACAAAAGGTAACTGTGTGGTACTAAACAGCACCATATGTAGAGCACTGTGCCAATGGGGTCTCAACCCCCATCAGCACAGTGACATGAAGGTAAGTGTGGGGATCACACATGCAGCATATGTAGAGCACTGTGCTAATGGGGTCTCAACCCCCATCAGCACAGTGACATGAAGGTAAGTGTGGGGATCACACATGCAGCAAATGTAGAGCACTGTGCTAATGGGGTCTCAACCCCCATCAGCACAGTGACATGAAGGTAAGTGTGGGGATCACACATGCAGCATATGTAGAGCACTGTGCTAATGGGGTCTCAACCCCGAACAGCACAGTGACATGAGGGGACTCCACTCCTGTGGAAGGAAAGCTGTGCCATATGTTGTCCATGCAGGCCACCAGCATGTCAGCAGTATACCTTGTCACACAGCTAACATATACCACACATTGGTGGCCCTGGTAACAGCAGCCTGGGCACGGGAGGGTCCCCTGAGTCAACTGCACAGAGTCAACACACATGTAGATGAAGTAGCACTGAGGACACAGATGAGTCCATCCAAATAGATGCATACACTTGCATGTCCATTGGAGATGGCCACAGAGTCAGTGAAATGGCCCAATTGAACCATGCCAAGGCCAACAGGTGTGCATGTGTGTAAGACACTGATGAGACATTGCTAACAAAAGATAGATAACACATTTCCAAAGACCATAATCATGACCCCGTCAGATTGCTGCAAAGAATGACATGGATACACACCCCAACAGGACATACCCCCCATGGCCCACATGGTCTCCAGCACAGTGACACTACATTTCCCAGCCATGGAATACACCATCACTGGAGCAAGGGCATGTCAAGTATCAACAACATCATGTACATCTGAAGCAAAACCACTAGTGAACAAAAAGGAGCTTTTATTCAGCCGAGTTATTTGTGAAATTGAAAACAAGAAGAAAAACATGAAGGCCTATGGCCAGTCCATAAACAGACCCAACAGGGTCAAGTGACCAAATGCCACATTTGGCTTGCCTGCACTGCCAACGGAAGGGGACATACCCCTGGGAGGGGCATACATAGAGGCCAGCCAGGCACCGCAGGTACAGGATCATGGGTCTACAGAAACAGGCAGGGAAGGGCTGGTGGGTGCAGGAGCGGCAGCTGCAGCGGAGGAGTCTGACAGGGTGGGTGCCGGCACGACTGGGGGGCACAAGCCAGGAGCAGTGGGTGCCGGCACAACTGGGGGGCACAAGTCAGGATCAGTGGGTGCCGGCACAACTGCAGTGGGCAGGTCAGAGGGAGTGGACACGGAACCCACTGCAGTGCCCAAGTCAGACCGGGAGGGCAGAGACTCCACTGCAGTGCCCATCCCCAGGGGAGCAGGAAGTGGATCCGGTGATGTGGGCAGGACGGAGGGGGAGGGCACGCCCTCCACAGCAGTGCCACACACAGGCTGAGTGGGGTGTGGGGTGCTGGAAGAGCAAGAGGCAGGGGGGAAGGCCTGAGCATCTTGGGGATGCGGTAGCGGTGGGTGGGTGAACCTGGGGCAGGGTGTGGTGGTGGGACCTGTGGAGTGGGAGCCTGGGGGATGGCGGGTGGAGACTGTCTGGTGGAGTGTTGGGCCGGTGGTGGGGTCTTGCTCTTCCGGGTGCGGGGGGACCTGCGGCGTGGGGTCTCAGCCTGCCTGCGCCTGGGGGAGGGTGTCTGGGGGCGAGGGACACCCCCCTCTGTGTGGCCGGACCCCCTCTTCCCCTTGTGTGCTGGTGTGGATGGATCAGTGGGGAAGAGTCCGAGGTCGACCAGGAAGAGCCTCTTTGCAGCTGGGGATGCAGTTGAGGCAGTGGAAGGGGCCGTGGAAGGGGCTGTGGAGGGTGAGGCATCGGAGGACTGCGGAGTGCCTGTGGATGTGTGTGTGTGTGTGTCTGACCCATCCCCGGTGAGTGTATGTTCAGTCCCCTGAGTATGCGTGCGTGCATGTTTAGACTTTGGCTTGGGTGTGTGTGTGTAGTGCCTGGGTCTGTTGTGTGCAATGATGGTGCAGGTGTGTGTGTGAGTTGGACAGGTAGGGTGCTGGGAGTAGGGGATGGGGCAGGGGCAGGAGGGGGAGGGACTGCTGGAGGAGGGACACTGCAGCCGTCAGTGAGGAGGCCATGCCCTGACTGGTCCTCTGTAGGGCAGACATGGATGATGACATGCCCTCCATGTACGACACCAGCTGGTTCAACAGACCCGTGTGCACATGGAAGACACGCAGCATGGATGACTGCCCCACATGGATCTGCCGCAGCAGGTCAACAGACTCCTCACTCAGGGCTGCAGGGGACACAGGGGTAGGGGGTGCGGTGCCTGACTGGAAGGCGACATGCCCATGAACACGGGCGCCTCCACGGACCTTAGATGTGGGAGCCATGGGGAGGGCAGTGATGGTGGGGGCGGGGACAACCTCAACAGGTGTTGGATGGTGGCTGCTGCCACCCGCCTCCACAAGGAAGTCCTCGTCACTGCTGCTGTGGTCCTCAGCTGCGGTGGTGTTTGCCGAGGGGCCCACCGACCCACTCCCCTCGCCCTCCGTGCCACTGGGTCCCTCCGACTCCTCAAATTCCGACCCAGTCTGGCTCTCTGGCTCCCCCTGGTCCGTGGAGCGGTCTCCCTCTGTGTCCGTGTCTGTATCTGCACAGGGAAAATAGAATGAAAACACATTAGTCATCTGCACTGACCACACACACCACAGAAAGTACAGCACATCAGTGGCATCAATCAGTTGAACTTTGCTAGGTGTGCTCACACAGATTTGCATAGGCCAATGGTTAGTCTGAGAGTCGAGCATGGCATTCACATCCCTCCTGCCCTTGCACCCATCTGTCTTGCGAATGTAGGATCCCTACACCCCACTGCAGACACATGCACCACCTACCCATTACTTGACAAGACCGGAAAATACGTAGTGGTCTGTCAACATGCACACATCACATCTGCTGACAATGGACCTGTACATTTGCCTGGACGTAGGGATGGCCAGTGTTGCATCTGAGAGGCTGGGGCTGAGTACATGCACCAGACATCCTGATCCCCGCAAGTCCTGCATACCTTGGCACAATGGAGTGCATGTTGCACATGACACACTCCTGCTGGATCACCCCTAGGTAGTGTAGTCCCATGGCTCAGCCATGCCTGTGAGATCATACATCACAGTCTCCAGTCACAGGGGGCAGGGCAGCCCCACAACAACTGTCACCACTGTGTCACATTCCCAGGACATAGGGCCTGCAAACTCTGTAGCTGACAACTACACATGACCATCCACAGTAACAACATCGTCTGGATTCTGATGTGCCCACCCCAGACCCATTGGACGCATGAGAGACATGGGACAGGGCACTCTGAAGCTGAGCAACTCGCACTCTGCTGTGAATGACACCCAGCTGCTGGAACTACCTAGTTGCAGGCACCATTGTGCACGGTCAAGTCATCACATCCATACATGTCACAGAGGTATTGTCTCACATGGGTACATCTCAGATTGCATGCTGACCCCAAACCCATGTACACACCAGTGGGCCTGACAACGGTGCCACAGCACAATGACACAGGGGCAGACACCTGAGGGAACTGGTCACCTGGCACAAAGTGCCAACCGAGACACGGGAGTGGGAGTACAGACTGTAGCATGCCCTGGACTAGCCATGACTGTCCTGCTCCACGTGGAACAGGTGATAGCCATGGACAGTAGGCAGGTGGCTGTGCATGTGTGACACACTTGAGGTACATGCTCCAGAGGCCCCAACAGTTTACCCAACCAGCAGCATGGGTGTGTGCCGAATGCCCCAGGCACATGTGGTGAGCCCGAGCTGTCAATTGGCCACATGACAGGAGTACATGCAGATAAATACCAGGACCCTGGCATGTACTGTACAATGGTCCCACCCTTGAAGCACAACACTGAGTCCCCTGAAGCAATGCTGGCCCACATCCCATGCACCTTCACATGTAAGGGCACAGTTTCCACATGACACTATGCCCAGACAGAAAAAGCAACACCTGGAAAACAAATGAGAAGGGGGCAAGTCACCAGAGAGGGACATGGGTCCTGGATCAACTGAACAATGTACTGTTGAGGTGTTACCAGGCCAGAGGGGGCACATAGCATGTCAGACACAGCACACAGTACAGTCATGTACTCACCCCCTCCTTGCTGCTGTCTGGACTTCAGCTGCCCATCCAGGTCCGGGAAGACCACCGCCAGGATCCGGAGCATGTGGGGGGTCAGGGTCCGGTGTCCGCCCCTCCTGCGTGGAGGCGACAGCTTCAGCTGGACCCGTGCGATCCTCCGGGTCCAGCCCCGAAGGTCCTACCACCTCTTTTGGCAGTTGCGGATCCTGCGCCTGTAGACCCCCACGGATCTCACCGCCCGGACGATGCTCATCCAGATCTCATGCTTCTTCTGGGCAGCAACCTGTGAGGATGACAAAGTGCAGAGGACATTACTACACTGGCAACATATTAGTGCAACACACAGGCAGTCACACATGTGGGCATCAGCAAGGCTAATGAGGTACACAGGTGGTGCAACTATGGTTGAGGGACCGGTGTCCAGCACTCACAACTTTGAGACATGGCCTGGGAAGGGAACCTAGTGACAATCCACCTTGCACTGCACTGCAACTGTGCAGTACATGTGGGTGCCCCATTTGTGGCAAGAGCAGTAGTCAGTGGGCAACCAAGCCACTGGTGTACACACTAATGCTGCTGCTGGTCAGACCAGTAGCACAATTAGCAAAGCAGTGGACAGCACACTCACCTGCTCCCCTGGTTTCCCATAGAGCTTGGTGTACTGCGGCAGGAGCCCGTCCAGCAGGGCCTGGTTCTCCTCCTCACTGAAGGCTGGGGCCCTCTCCACAGTACGTGCCATCATTGAAGCCAGAGGAAGCAGAGACAGCAGCAGTGATGAACTTGATGTGCTCCAGTAGCATGTGGTGCAGGCAAGTGGGTTCTCTGGGGGCCAGGCAGCCTTATATCTGTGCTGTGGAGGCATGTCTGCCCTGGGGTACAAAGGGATAGGTCCAAAAAGCTTGCATCCTATGAATTTGGCCAATCCATGGGATAGCACGACTCGTACACGCCTTCAGCATCATTTAAAACATCACCTCCATGACACACTGGCAATTGCAACAATGTTGTACGACTCCAACTGAATTTCCTGCACACGCCTCGTTCAAATCCGCGTCCATCACCATGACAGCTCATGGCCAATGAGGGTGCAGGGCCCGGCAAATGACTGTACTACGCGGATTTTGAATGGCAACACACACCCGTCTCCATCAGATTCAATGGGCAAGACGTGCGCGCGGCTCGGTCCATACACGACCGACGCGTCACACGCGTCCGTCGCCATTGTATTGTATGGCCCAGACGTGCGCACGGCTCGGTCCATACACGACCGACGCGTCACACGCGTCCGTCGCCATTGTATTGTATGGCCCAGACGTGCGCACGGCTCGGTCCATACACGACCGACGCGTCACACGCGTCCGTCGCCATTGTATTGTATGGCCCAGACGTGCGCACGGCTCGGTCCAAACAAGTTATTTTGGTTTTGGGGACATTGAACGTGTCAGTCAGCCTTGCTGTCAATTCCTGACATATGCCATCCTCTGTCACTAGCTAGGGACTATGGGGCACACCAATGGCACCACTGCCTGTGCCACAGTGTGTCCCCAGTCATGTATGGCTGCCTCTTATGTGTGTGTCTGGGGGCACAGGATGTGTTTGGTCGTGTGCCACTTGTTAACAAGCACTCCCAGGCTGGACCCGGATGTGGGTGGACACATACATGTGTGGTGTGCCCATTGCCACAGGGGGGTGCAGCAATGCAGTACAGGACATTGGCAATGGACACAGTCCCAGCCAGGATGTGTGTGTGTGTCGTGTCACATGTACCCTGTCTCATCAGTGTTAGTGGCTTCAAAGCAGGGTGAACCAGTGTCGACATTGTGATGTCCATACACTATCTGTGTGCATGTGGTGTGATCTGTCAGTGATCCAATGTGAGCTGATCCACACATCACATTGGTTTGTACATGCACAGTGTTGTTGTGTGGGGGTGGCACAGACACCTACATATGTCCTCTTGTGGCGACAGGGCACATGGACTGTGGCTAACATGCTTGTTGTGTGTAATGTCAACGATACGTCACATCATGCCTGTGTAACTGTCAGTCAGGGAGCTGTGATGTGGAGAAAATATCTGTCCTCACTAGTCACTGTGGGCTTTGTGTGGTAGGTGGCAACAGGGCAGATGTACTGTGCTAGGGCCCATTGCTTTGTCATGGCACAACAGGGGCCCTGTCATGTGCACATCTTGGGCTTCAATGTGCGTTGATGCCATGTATGGGACATTAGTGTCTGCAACCTGTGGCAACCACCTCAGCTCATTGTGTTATGTGTTTGTTTATGATGGGCTGTGTTGCTGTGGCTTTGTGACATTGCTGGAGGGTGTGCCTTCATTCTTTGTTTCTGTCTGTACTGCAGGGCCCCAAATGTACCTAGGCCATTCCCGGACCTGGCAACGATGGTGGAACGTGAGTCCATTAGAAAGTACCGTTTCACCAGGGCAGTGATTGAGGAGTTGGCAGGGCAGTTGGGCCCACACCTGCAACCTGGCCGGCCATACGCGACGGCACTGACCCCCAAGGTGAAGGTGATGGCAGCCCTTCATTTCTTTGCGACGGGTACCTTCCAGTACACTGTGTCTTCTGGTGGAGGGATGTCACAGACAATGTTCAGTCGGGTGCTTCGGGATGTGTTGGAGGCCATGTTACATTTCCTGGACCTGTACATCTATTTCCCCACACCCCAACGACTTGCAGACATAAAGGGTGACTTCTATGCCCTGGGGAGGATGCCAAATGTCATTGGCTCCATTGACGGGACACATGTGGCTTTGGTGCCACCACAGGCACATGAACTGCCATACAGGAACCGCAAGCATTTCCACTCCATCAATGCTCTGGTGGTTTGTTTGGCGGACATGACAATCTCCCATGTGTGTGCCCGTTTCCCTGGGTCTGCGCATGATGCCTATGTGATGAGGAGTAGTCGTGTCCCTAGACTGATGTCACGGATGCAGAATCTACGTGCCTGGCTTGTTGGTGTGTACTGACTTTTCCTCACTGTGTGTGCCTGCCAATTGTTTGCTACCTGTTTTTCTCCAACTCCTCTAATGTGCATGTGTCTGTATGTAGGTGACTCTGGATATCCCAACATGCCATGGTTGCTGACACCCCTGAGGAACCCTGTGACACCAGCCGAGATGCGCTACAACCAGGCACATGGTCGTACCAGGAGGGTGATAGAGCGGACATTTGGACTCCTGAAGAGCCGCTTCAGGTGTTTAGACAAGACAGGAGGTGCCCTCCCGTATGCCCCTGCTAAGGTGTGCCGGATCATCATCGTAGCATGCATGCTGCACAATCTGGCAGTGCGAAGGGAGGTGGCCCTCATCCAGGATGACAATGACCAACACCCGCCACCTGTGGAGGATCCTGGCCTGGGCCAGGATGCCAGTAGCGATGATGAGGCTGCGGATGATGTCCGCACACAGCTCATCAACAACTTCTTCTCCTGAATGTGAGTATACAGTGATGTGTTGTAAATGTGTTGTGTGTGCATGTTTTGTGTGTGTGGTGCACCTTGCGTGTGGCTGTGTGCTACTTGTGTGGATGCCTGCAGTGATGTGTCCATCCAGTTTACCTGTACTCCCCACCAGTTGTGTGATGATTAGTATTTTGGGGTGGTGTAGTCTGTGATTTGTGTTTGCCATGTGTGTTGCAGTTGTATGGCGTCATGCAGTGTTAACAATTGTGTTTCTGTCTGTCCTTCACAGGGTACTGTGGCTGTTGTTTGGTGTACAGAGACCCCTGATGCCCATGCTCCACTGCCAGGATGGAGTCGTTAGTGTCCCGACGAGTGATGTGCCAGGCACCCCAGGACTTCCGTAGTTATCCACTTGGTGACCGTGTGCCCACTGTCAGGTGTTGCTAGCTTGCATGTGTGTAATAAGGGACATGTGGCAATTGCCTGACAATAAACTGTGCTGCACCTTCTGATGTGTGTTGCTTGTGCCTACACATCAGACTGACATTGACGTACTGCACTTGTGGGCCTGTCACCACTGACTCAGGTTGGGTGTGTAGTTTGTGCATACCACAGGCTTGCTTGTCAAAATTGATGTTGGCAATGAATTGGTTGGACGTGGTGAGCATGTGTAAAGTAGACCTGGTGGTGTGTCTCCCACATATGTGGCACATTGGCCTGACTGACATGACAGTGTACTCATCACAGTACAGGTTTGCATGCACAGTGTTCTTCAGCACATCCAGATGTACATGCCACTGGCAACCTCTCAATAACCACAGAGTCACGTCTTGTGTTTAGGTGAATTTATTGGCACATAAGTGGGGATGGTGCTCAGGATTGGGAGTGTTGTCAGTTGGCTTTAGAATCCAAAGTTCACAGATAACAAGTTAGGAGTGTTGGTAGATGAAATGTCTAGAGTACAGTCCACAGTCGTTAAGCACATTGTTCCAACTCAGACCCTCCATGTCATGTGGGGGAGTACGATGTCGTACAACAAGGTGAACGGTTTGCACACAAAGGTCACTGTCCAGAACAGGTGTTGGTTTCCTGGGGGATGTGCATGGGCATCTTCGTCTCACTTGTTCCTCACCGGACGACCCCTCTTCTTCTTCTCAGGGGGAGCCTCACCTGCAGGCTGCTGCTGTGCACGGGGGCCTCCACCAGACCCCCCTCACTCTCTGTGGCGGTGGCAGATGTTGTTGCCCGAGATGTAGTCGTCGCACAGGGAGGTGGGCTCAAGTTGGTGCTGATCTGGCGGAGGCAGGTCAACATTTCCCGGTGCACCACTGCTATATCTTCCATGGTATCCCACTTGGACTCCATATTTGACAGGTGTGTTTCAACACGGGACATGTGGGAGTCCAAGCGGGCATGGTGGGCAGCCTGCTGTTCTTTGATGTCCGTGAGGATCCCCACTACCTGGCTGAACCCTCCGGTGCTCTCCTGGTACGCATCCATGATGCGTTCCAGGTGGGTGTCATCCTGCAGCCCGCACCCTCAGTGGAGCCTCTGCTCGGCCTCCCACCCCTCCCACCACCCCTCGCCACACGGCCAGCACCTGTGGTGTCCCGCACAGGTGTCACAGGGGGATCTTGGATGTTGTTACTGTTGTCAGGTGCCCTGGTGCCCTGTGACCCTGTGCCGTCTGATGGTTCGGTAGGTCTGTCCGTGTTGGCAGGGGTGGCTTGCGGTGTATCAGCAGTTGCAGGGGTGGTTGCAAGGGGGGCAGGTGAATGTTGCCGAGGGGCTGCATGAGGGCCGAGACCGGAGGGGCCAGCTTGGGTGTCGTCCGACGAGCAGTGAGACTGTGCGCCACCGGAGCCAGGTGGGTCCACCGGAGCCTGGGACTGGGACTCTTCCTCGTCTGTGGTTGAGTCCACATCTGCCCCTGTGTTTGGAAGGAAGACACAATGTTAGTGATGTATTCATGGACATCAATGGTTCATACACATGACATTGGCCACTGTGGTTGGTGTTGCATGCCTGTCCATTGCATCATCCTACTTTGTCACTGACGGAGATTTCCATTAGTGTGGTGCATTCACCTGACACCCTGAGGCACTTTGGTTGTCATGTCTAGCTGTCTGCCTGCCTGGCATCTTAATTGCACGCTGGACTGTACTGTGCCATTCCTACACTGGTGCTGACACATGCCTGACACAGGTGTTTCATCCCTGTCAACATTTGTGCTTTGACGCTGGCATCCTTGCAAAGGCACCTAGTTTGGGATCTCTGTTTGGGGCATGTGTAATGGCAGTTTGTGTCAGTCAATGTGCATCACATTAGTGTGTCTGCTCAACCTGGTCACAGTCCAGCATGCCCGGGTTGTCCTGATGTTCTCTTCTGTGTTGTCTGTGTCCCCAGTCCACATCCCATTTCACACAGGTGATGGTGTCACTGTTGCTAATGGAGTTGTGTCTGAGTTTTGTGGTTGCACACATGCTTTGTGATGTCAATGTCCTCCATGGTGGTATGGATTGTTCGCTGCGGCTGTCTTTCTTTACTAGAGTCGTGACCAGAGGTGTGTGTTCGGTTGCTTCAGCTGTGAGTTGCATGCCTGCTCCAGTGCAGCCCATGTTAGTCCTTGTGTCCACAGTGTCCATGTCAGTGAGTGCTGTGTGGTGTGGATGATGCCTACAATACTGGACAATGTCTGCGTATCATGTGGCTGACAACGGGGGTTTGAGTGTATGTCAGCATGCTACAGTGTGAGGGATGTTGGTGGGTCCATTGTAGTCAGTCAGGTGTCCCCTGTCACTGCTGTGTCTGTGAGTTGCTGTGTGTTTGGATCTCTGTGGTATGTCTGCATTTATGCACTTGTCAACTACAATCCGTGCCTACCCGTCCAGGCCAGAGGGGGTCCCTGGGACACTGCATCCCCGGAAGTTGAGTGCAAAGGTACATTTGCAATAGCTGGCAGTGTGACTGTGATTGGGTTGGTCGATGCGTGTGTGTGACTAGCAGCCTACTCATACATTGTATCCATGTGTCAGCCATCTTGCCCTGCTCTTTGGTTTGGCAGTGTGTGTTCCCAGGGCTGCTGTTAGTTTTTGCTGGGAAGATGTGATTTGCAGCTGCCTCAATGGTTTTCAGTGTCATTGCAGTACCTCCTCCTCCCCCAGGGGCCAGGCAATTCACACAGAGACATGCTTCAATGTCGGTGAGTGTGGGTTGATGTTGAGGTTGTGAGTCAGTGGTGTAGTGGTGGTTGTACACAAGTAGCAACAGTCCCTGTACGTCACACAGCAGTAGCCAGTATGGTGGGTCTTGGGTGTTGTTTGCATGAAGTGTGGGTAAATGCCTTCTCCCAGGTGAGTTGTGTGGAGTTTGTGTTGAGGGGTGTGTGACAGCACATGGTGGTGGGCATGGTCAGAGCTGGCAGTGTTTCTCCCTCCATGGCCAGATGGGCCACTATTGTGTATGCTTCCCTTGCAGGGAGTGGCAGTTGACTTTCAGGATGTCAGGCATCAGGGTCCTGCATTTGGTATGTGCACATAGCCCATCAGGGCCTTGTGCTCCCCACAGCAGGACCCAGTGTCAGCCATCTTGAGGGTACATTTCCACTGCCTGTGAGGTGCGCATGGTTAGAAGTGGTGTTGTTGGTCCATTTGTGAGGGGGACTATTGGCTGTGACTACAACTCCCATCATGCTTTTGGCTACACTGACTTCCCCAACATCCCCGAGCTTCCTTCCTGTGGGTCAGGTTCCCTTTGAGGTGGTGTGACAGTGGTGGCAGACTGTGTGGCAGTGTCTGTTGGGGTTTTGTGGCACTGAGTTGCTCTGATTTTTGCTAGGTTTGTACACGTGATGACATAGTTCAATGTTGGTATGAGATAGCAGGTGTTGTGTTGCTGTGCCAGGCATATGGCTGTAGGGATGACTTTGTTTGTGTTACTGTGGCTTTGTTGACGGAAGTTGTTTTGCCTGTCCCCTTGACGGTGACATGTGTACATGGCCCCACAATCTTGAGTCTCTTATTTGTGTACTCACCAGGCTCTGGGATGTCAGTCAGACCATGTATGCTCTCCGGTGGTAAGATGGCCTGCACCTTCTCCTCCCAGGACCGGAAGTAAACGGGTTTGGCAGGAGGGCCGCTGCCGGTGTGCTTGCTGAGCTGATGGTCCTTCTCCAGCAGCTTCTTGACCCTCCTGCGCACGTCATACCACCTGTTCTGGCAGTCGTCCTTTGTGCGCAAACAAGGTGCTTGTGCGTTCACCTTGTTGACGATTCTCTCCCACATCTTGGCCTTCTGGGACATGGGGGTCTTCTGTACCAATGTGCCAAACAAATGTGGCTCTACTCTGATGATTTCATCTACCAACACTGTCAACTCACTATCTGTGAACTTTGGATTCTTCTTGGGGGGCATGGTGGTGGTGTCGAGGGTGGTGGGTTGGTGGTGGTGGTGAGGGGGGGTGGATGGGGGAGTTGTGGTTGTGGTGTTGGGGGTGGTGGTGGTGGTGGTGGTAGTGGTGAGGGGTGGTGGATGGGGGGTTGGGGTACTGGTGTTGGGGGTGTGTGGTAGTGGTGAGGGGTGAGTGGATGGGGGGTTTGGGGTAGTGGGGGGTGGTGTTGGTGGTGAGGGTGGGGTAGATGGGGGGTTTGGGGTCATGGTGGGGTGGTGGTGGTGGTGATTGGTGTGTGTGTGTGTGAGGGTGCAAGTGAGGGTTGTGGGTGTGGGTGTGTGAATGCTGTTGGTGAGATGGCAATGGTGTGTGTCAGCAGAGTTGTGTGTGTGGAGGTTCTCAGGAAATGGCAATGGCTCATGGGAGTGATTGGTGGCCTTTAAATATGTTGAGTTGTGGGTGTGTCTCTCTTAATTGATTATATTTTTTTATATATTTCCGTTGTCAGTGCTTGTTTGGTCCTTTTTTTGTGTTTGGTCAGCTGTTGTTTGCGTGTGTGTACGAGATGTTCTTCTGACCGTGCCGGACGCTGCTGGTGAGTCGTACAGGCTTCTCCGAGCCTTTCACGCTGTTGTTATGCTGTGTTGTGTATGTCGTGTGCGACTCGGTCAATGGGCGTTCGACTCGGTCGTGGGCGTTCGTTTCGCTCGCGGGAGTTCGAGTCGGTCGCGGGCGGAGTCCGTTGGTTTGAGTGTTTGTATCGTGTGCGTGTCGGTCGTGCGGCTTGTGCTCCATGCGAGTCGTTCGTGTTTCCCGCGTCTGGCATCGTACTTTGCAACTCGTACGTCACGGGTACGTGTCGCTCGGCTC
Organism: Calotriton arnoldi; assembly: GCA_963921515.1. Taxonomy (NCBI): domain Eukaryota; kingdom Metazoa; phylum Chordata; class Amphibia; order Caudata; family Salamandridae; genus Calotriton; species Calotriton arnoldi. The sequence continues at coordinate 276,766 of CAWUFW010015089.1, read as the reverse complement.
CGTTCCGGGTACGTGTCGGACGGTACTGCTCGAGGGCTTTTTCCGGCCAGAAGCCATTTTTCCGTACGGCTCGGTCGTCCGGTTCATGTTCGGCTGAGTCGGTTGGTATTCACAGGCTTTCCATCGTACTGCGCGGGTCGTTCGGCGGCGAGACGTGTCGGTCGGTACTTTCTCCCGGGACGTGTCGGTCGGTTCACTTTACAAACGGAATCGGAATCGACCCCTAAGTGTGTTTTTTATGTTGTATTAAGGTGCCTGGTGACGGTGCAATTTGTGTAGATATATATTAAATAATGAATATAGGGAAATGTGGCTGTTATCATGTAAGTCCTAATTGTTTACTAAAGCAAAACATACTGGAAAAGGAAGCGCCGCAATGAGGTACTTAGTAACAAAAAGCTCCTAGAGAGAAAAGCTTAGCAGTGTCCAATGTGATGCCTAACAAAGGACAAAATGCTGTGAAAAGTTTAGCAGTGTTCAGTGAAATGGTATCGTGGCACCGTGAAAAGGTCCGCAGTGTGTAACAGCCTGTAAACAATACAAAAAAAACATTTGCTTGTGTGTGTGCACCCAAACAAAAAAAAACATAGAAATAAAGCGCCGTAAAAAGCTCAGCAGTGTCTAGTGGGACCTAAGCAATAAAAAAAAAGTGTTTGTGTGTGCACATCTAAAACTTCAAACCAGTCAGAAAAGAACGAGCAATGTGTGGTGAAAAAATATAGACAGTGCGAAAAGCTCCGCAATGTTTATCTGCACCTAATGATACAAAAAACATACGCTTTTGTGTGCGCCTCTAAAAGGAGAAGCCACCGATAAACAAAGCGCCGTAAAAAGTTTAGCACTGTAAAATGGCATGTAAACAATATTAAAAACATATATTCGTGTGTACATATCTAAAAGGTCAAACCTACCGCCGAACTAAGCGCTGTGAAAAGCTCTGCAGCGTTTGTTGAAATGATATGGCTGCAAACGACACTTTTTACAGCTTTAAACATAGAATCACAAATGTATACCGCTGCAGTTAGCTACTGTAGAAGAAAGCGTTGTGAAAAGCTCAGCAGTGTTGAGCGGCACCAAAACAATTTAAAAAAGATAGTCTGGTGTGTGCGCCTCAAAAAGGTAAACCCACTGGACAACAAAGCGCTGTAATACTGCTGAGCTTTTTATTGCCGGAAGACTTTTGTTATTCAGTACCTCCCTAAGGTGCTTTATATTCCAGTAGGTTTCCATTTTTTATGCACGCTGTGATGCTAGCACTGCACACAACTGACTATTACTTTTTACAGTGATTATATATAGATTTGTAGTAAACAAAAAGGAGTGAGTAAGTGGGGGATAAAGTGCCGGAATAAATATATCAGATTGTGCATATATTGGCATTTAGAGGCTGATGAGCTAAGCAGACTCGCATGTATATGATCTTGTGCGTGCTGATGTGTGTTTCTTCCCTACTTTTCCGCATTGTAATTTGTGTTTACAAGTAAGTTAAGGTGCCAAGCATGGGGCATTAGGCAGCGTAGCTATAAATTAAGTAGCGAGCGAGCCTGCTGGTATGTGTTGCTTGTTGTAGCTGGAGGCTATATATGTTCGAAGCGAACATGAGCAGCGTTTTTTTATCAATGTGCAAAGGTACGGTTGTGTGTGCATAAAAAATGGAAACCTACTGGAATATAAAGCGCCTTAGGGAGGTACTGAATAACAAAAGTCTTCCGGCAATAAAAAGCTCAGCAGTATTAGGCGTAATGCCAGCGCCGCACACGATACTTTTTACAGCTTGACATATATACAATCCCAAACGCATACTGCGGCATATACTATTATCCTTATTAGTGTCTTCACAATGTAATGCTCGCCCACCAGATAAAGGCTACTATGAAACGATGCAAGTACATAATACAGTGCTGATGAGCGAGCTGGTTATGGAGACACGAAGTAAACAAATAAAGGTAATTGAAATGGTGATCGGGCGTTTAACAGCAAACTAAAGACTAAGGGGCATATTATCAAGGAAATGCGATATTTATCGCTAACCGCGCTTAGCGCAATTTGTTTTAACGCCGCCTATCGCTGGAAATTATCGCTGAGATAACACCCTATTAACAAGGTTTATCTCCATAGCGATAAAATTTCCAGCGATAGCGGCAAAATGTGAGAATATCGCTGGAAAAGCAGTGATATTCTCGCATTAACGCAAGGATGGATTCAGCCTGACAATCCACCTCCTATACTTTAAACAGGTAAGTCATCCTCAGTAGCAGGTGTTAATTTCTAGCGATAAACGCGCTTAGCGCGAATTATTTTATCGCTTCGCCTACCTTGCTAATAGGGGTTAGTTGTGTTAGCGACTGTTTTCAGTCGCTTTTAGTGGGGAACGCCTACCTTGCATGTCATTAGCGATAATTATCGCTGACATGCAAGGCAATAGAAATACCGGCTGCTAACGCATGAAAGCTGTCGCTAACGCCTGTTAGCGACAGCTTGCTAATAGGGCGATAAAAATATCGCCGCTTTAGCGGCAAAAAGTGCCCCTAAATTTTGACATTAATGACAATGCTTTTAAGAAACGTTAAAGCTGTCCAAAAAAACACATGTTATCATTATAATATTGCCAGCAACTCACCGATTTTTTAGGCAATAGAAGTAGTGAAGCTTTGTTTTTCACGCTGTTTAGGAATGGCTCTGTCCGAAGAAATGTTTGTAAATAGTTGTTTTTTTCTGTATAAGTAGAGGAATAGCTTATGTTATTACGTTTCACAGGTCTTTAAGAAAGAAATGAACAAAGTTAAACGGGTGACTGGACTAGAATAAAGTGAGTGAGGAAGGTGCAGATGGATGTTTAGAGGAAGGAGAGACAGAAACAAGAGAGGTGAGAGAGTGGGGGATTAAATGCCGTATTTGGTTATGGAGACACAATGTAAACAAATAAATCTAATTAAAATAGGGAGCGTGCGTTAAACAGCAAACCAAATAGTACATTTTGATATTAATGACAATACTTCCAAGAAAAGTTAAAGTTCTCCAAAAAACATATGTTAATATGATAATATTGCCAGTAACTCACCGCTTTTTTAGGCAATAGAAGTAGTGAGGTTTTCTTTTTCACGCTGTATAGGAATGGCTCCGTCCGGAGAAATGTTTGCAAATGGTTGTGTGTTTCTGTTTAAGTAGAGGAATAGGTAATAAAAGATAGCTATCTTTTCGGAATAATAAAAGAGTAAAAAACGTGGGGTTTCGGAAATGCGTGGAGATGGTGTGAAATGCGAGGAGATGGTGTGAAACGCGTGGAGATGGTGTGAAATGCGAGGAGATGGTGTGAAATGCGAGGAGATGGTGTGAAATGCGAGGAGATGGTGTGTTGATGTTGAGCTGTATGTAAATGAAAGGCGAAAGCTTTGTTGTGAAGATGAAAGGGATGTGTATGAGTGAAATGCATAAGTTGTCAGAAGGTATACGCGAGTCATGCCTGGAATGATATGATGTAGTAAGTGTTAAATAGATGGGGTTGTTGGTAAGAATGTATTTTGCCCGTTTTAGTTTTGTTTTGTAAAATAGTAAATGGAATTAGTTCACTACGGTTTCTTAAAACCATTTAGTGTAATGCAAATAATGTAGGACAAAACAGTAAGAAATAAAAATCGTTTTTTTAGTGCACTTTATAAAAAAATAGTTTAGTTTTGCAATGGGATAGTTCTGTAACAGCGCGCACTGCCGTTATTAACTACAAATTAACGTTTTAGTTTTGCAATGTTAAGTCCTGCCAATACCATGCATAAAACAAAAATGCCGGAGAACAAAGCACCGTGAAAAGCATAGCACTGTCGGGGAGCGTGGCTTGGACGACGGAAGGCATGGTCGCCTAACTCCGACGCTCGCCAGACCGGAGGAAAAGGGTGGATGAAATCGGACCTCCTGGGCACACCAAACTGAGCTACATCACCGGGCGCCAACGTGGGGAAGTGTCGGGCTCGGAATGTGAGCCTTTTCAAGCCGTTTGCACAGCGGGCAACGGAGTTCTATTTGAGGGAAATAGCGGATCGGATCGGCGGAAAAATTCCAAAATGGCGCCGATGCAATGAACTGAACCCCGGCAGCTGTACATGCACAGCGTCATCTTGCTAAGGGGCCGGAGATCATCCCCGCCACCAAAGAACCTGCGTGGGACATCGCCATCTCCCGCATGACCGGTGAGAAGTGCTCTACTGTCGTATGAATGCGGTAGCGCGCGAAGACCTGCTGCGTGGTGCCTGACCTCAAAATGGCCGCCAAAACGCCAGAACACTTGTGTAGCATTTAGGAGCACTAGACCTCCTCCTACATAGTGCGCAGCCCTTTTCATGCCAACAACAGCAATGAACAGTGACCCATCCTCTTTTGCCAGCATTGGGTGAGTGGATTCCACTGCTACATCTATGTGATCTGTCTCCCTCTACATGATGGCATGCCCACTTGCAATTTAGTGCTACCCAATGCCAATCCGGTGCCTTTCAACTTGGTGATGCAGGGAACTCTTCCACAGTGAGCTCTGGTTATACCCGACCGTCAACTCGGCAGCGCGCAGCACACACCAGCCCATTGCCTGTCTTTTCTGCTGACTACTGCACACAGGGTTTGTGAGAGGTGATTTAAAGCACAGGTACCCTGACATCTAAGCGCCCACCAACAACGCCAGGATAGCAACATTAGTGCGCAGCGGAGCACAAGCACACGTAGCCCAGAACCCCTGACCGGGCTCCGACGCCGCAAGCAAACCATCACGCCAGGCACACTAGCCTCAAATATCAGCCTAGTCACCAGTCCGCACAAAATTCCCACCAATCGTGGAACAATAAAGAACAATAAGCTTGAATACGGGGTACCTTACACTAGTGGAATGGCGGACGAGAAGAACAGGAACGCCAAGAAAGTGCGACCAGAACCGGTCATCTCAGACTCTCCTATAAAAGCTAAACCAGATATCCATGGGACAATGGAAATGATCCTAAAAAAGCTAGCGGAAGTCCATGACTTAGCAAAGTCCACGAAAAGTAACACCGACACCATGCAATTGGAACTCACGGCGATAAGAGCTGATATGAACGCGACGAATGGGAGATTAGGGGATGCGGAACAAAGACTAGGTGTCGTGGAAGATGTAACCACTCAAGCATGCAAAGAAGTGGTGCACCTGCATAGGGTCACAGATGAGCTACGGAAACAGAACGCGGAATTAGAAGACAGAAACAGAAGAGGGAACATAAGAATTTTTGGTATCCCCGAAAAAGCGGAGGATGATGCAGGGTCGTGCGTGGCCTTTTTGGAGACCTGGATCCCCATGATAACCGGCCTGAAGTTAAACCCGGGCCTGGAGATGGACAGGGCACACAGAATACCTACCTTCACCAACCCACATAGAACTGGTACAAGGCCTATGATCTGCAAACCACTCCGCTTCCAACACACAGAAGCTATTCTCACCTTTGCCAGGAAATCTCAACAAATAACTTGGGAAGGCAGGAGGATCATATTCACACAAGATTACTCTAAAGAGACAGTGGATATACGAAAGGGATTCCTCCGACTCCGTGAGAAGCTAAGAGAAAAAAAGATCCTCTTCTCATTTAATGGTCCTTCAAGATTCAGGATAGTGGAGAATGGAAGAGCCATGGTCTTCACGTCCCCTCATGATCTGGCGAAACATTTGGAGGGTACTCCCTCTCAGGAAATGGATTCTGAGGCGGGTCCCTCCAACAAAAGGAAACCCATGTCCGCTTTATTCTCACATGAGTGATTGTTTTTCCTAAATTTGCTTCAAATAGATTTTAGCAATGTCACGAGACAAATATAATTCGTGGTTAGTACCTAATGTGTGCCACCAGTTTCAGTATTCCACATAGTATTTGCTAAGATACGTAGTCATATACGTATACCCAGGTTCTGAGGGACACCGGGTTGCCCCATTACGCTTAACAAGATACGTAGTCAAGCATATGGAGCTAGCTCGTAATTGATTGTACCTCTGTTTACCCAGCCTCAGCAATACCTCTTCTTGGAGATAACTTGCTGTAATACCCTAGCTTGGTACATTGTAGACGCAACCCTCTATGTGCTATGCAAGCTCTGATTGTTATTGATGGTTGGTCAAGGTTTGGAGTCATAGAGGGGACTGACGCTATCGCACTGCTTATTGTCTTTGTCTTTATACACGCTCAGGTTCAGGTTCAGCAGTAAGTTTTGTCACCTAAGTATAATAACCCGGCATAATGCAGTTTAGAAGCAATGTTGCACGAGTTACGTAAACCCTATCGGGCGATTTGTTTAGCTAACGATGTGGGATAAAGTTGCTGCCTAAGTTAATACATTTATATTTGATGTGTTTTTTGTCTATGATCCAGGTTCATTGTTATGCCCTGTTATATCAGGTGCTGAGTTAGTTCGAGGGTAAATTACCTTTGAAAATAACCACGCTAAAAGTGCTCTCCCGGGAGCTATGTGGCTAATGTACGGTCCTCCTTTTCGGTCTGTTGACGGTCGGTTCTGTCGTCGCAGCCTCTTTACACAATTTATTTGGGGGGGGTGGGAGGGGAAGAGGGGGAGATGGGGGGGAGGGTAGAAGGGGAAATGCTGAAAATGGTTGTTCTAGATTTATTCGCTGTTTTTAAAAAAAAAAAATTATTTTGTGGTTTACATGGTTTATTTGAGTTATTTTTCTTATTATGTCATCCCTATCACACGCCTGAGAATAAGGCTACGTACAAACACACCAATATCACATGCTAAGGCATGGAGCTATTTTCCGATTACAGAAAATCCATTCCTCTCAAAAGGTCAATCTTACACTGTCACGATTTATAAACCCATACGATGACCCCGAATAATACACTTACAGATGACCTTACCGTCATTTCACTAAACGTCAAAGGCCTGAACCATCCAGTGAAACGTAGAAAAGTGTTTGACTATCTTGCCAAAACTAAAGGAGACATTATCCTTCTCCAAGAAACAAAACTATCAGAAGAAGATACAAGCTTCATCAAACATGCTTGGATCTCCACCCTGTCTTGCTCTCCAGCAGACCACAAAAAAAAGGAGTTATTACCCTCATTGCGAAAAAATCCAATATCTCCTTCCTTTCTCATACACATGATGACGAAGGTAGACTACTAATTACACATTTGCAAAAAGGAGATGACCTCATACATGTGGTTAACATATATGGCCCTAACTCAGACGAACCATCATTCTGGGAAAAAATATCAAACGCTATTGAGGGACTACCCCAAGACGACCTTATCGTGGTAGGAGGGGACTTTAACATGCCACTTGACCCTATCCTAGATAGACAATCAAAATGTAAATACCCTCAGTCCCGGTCACATGATATCATCAAGAAAATCTGCACCAAATATGACTTAAAAGACGCTTGGCGCCTCCAACACCCTGACACGAGAGATTACACTTTCTATTCATCCCCACATAACTCCTACTCTAGAATAGACTATATCCTAATATCTTCTAACTTCACCCACCGAATAGACCAAACTAGTATAGCCCCTATTCTGATTTCAGATCACGCTTGTATATCTACCAAACTCGCGGGCTCTCACCCTACCACACCTCCAAAGAGATGGCGATTTAACGATGATATCCTATTGGATCAGACTAATAAATTGAAAATATCCAAGGCAATTGAGGACTATATAGCCAGGAATGACCTTCCCGAAATTTCAACAGGTATCTTTTGGGACGCTCTAAAAGCCACTATACGCGGGGTCATTATCGGAATCAAGGCCCAGATTAATAAAAACTTAAACCAGGAACTTATATCTCTAGAAAACGAAATTAAAAGTCTGGAACTGAAACACTCAGTCAGGTTAGACGACCAGGAACTACTTACTAGCCTAACTAACAAGAAATACGAATACAATACCATTGTAAGTAAAAAAGCTGGCGTTTGGATCAACAAATTCAAAGCACTTAAGCTGTGCGAAGGAAACAAAGCTGGGAAACTCCTAGCCTCATATCTTAAACACAAACACAAACAATTCACCATCACCTCTATCAAAGACGCACACAATATCACGCATACCAAACATGACAAAATCCTAGATGCCGTCCACATATTTTACAAGGACCTTTACAGCAACAAATTATTATTTAATGCAGAGAATTGTGAGCAGTATTTAAAATAAATCGACCTCCCCAAACTGTCAAACACAGATAAGTCACAACTGGGGGCTCCCATTTCAGATCAGGAAATTTCCATGGCTATTAAAACACTCAAGACTAACAAGGCGCCTGGGCCGGATGGCTTTTCAGGCTCCTTTTACAAAGCATTTATCACCCCTCTTCAACCGTCCCTACACAGGCTATTCAACTCTATGGACTGGAACGGGGATGTCACAGACTCGATGAGGGAAGCCACAATTATTGTTATCCCCAAAGAAGGCAAAGACCCATTACTACCTAAGAATTATAGGCCAATATCCTTAATAAACGTGGATTGCAAGATTTACGCCAAAATTTTAGCCAGTCGATTAAACAAATTTTTACCCAACCTAATTAGTAATTCACAGGTGGGATTTCTTAAGAACCGCTTATCCCACGATAACACTAGACTACTCTGCCATGTCCTGGAAAAAGCAAAAACGACAACTACCCCCTTAGTCACCATCACATTAGACGCAGAAAAAGCGTTTGACAGGGTTTCTTGGCAATTTCTAGAACATTGTATGCAAAAGTTCAATCTTGGTGAGACTTTTATCGCCATGGTTATGGCCCTTTACTCTAACCCATCTGCCCGGATAGCCATTAATGGTTCTGTATCGGAGTCCTTTCAATTGGAACAAGGCACCAGGCAGGGTTGCCCCCTCTCGCCGGCCCTTTTTCTCTTAGCCCTGGAGCCACTAATTCAAGATATAAAACATAACGAGAAGATTAGCGGTGTTCTCTTTGGTGAAACACGGGTGAAATTGGCCGCATATGCGGATGATATTTTGATAATAACAGAGGAACCGGAGACCTCTATTAAAGCCCTGATAGACTCTATAGATACATATGCTAGCCACTCAGCCTATAAACTTAACCGCGATAAATCGGAAGTTAAACCTCTCAATATTTATAGCACAAAGGATATCCTAGGCAGCTCGGGCCTAATGTGGCAACCCAACCAGATTAAATATCTGGGAATCGAGTTCTGTGCCACGACTCTGGAGACTCTTCAACATAACGAAAACAAAACGCTTGAGCGGATCAAAACTCAACTAAATTCTTGGTCACCCAGATTCATAACCTGGTGGGGAAGAATTGAAACAATAAAAATGATGGTATCCCCTCTGGTGAACTACTTAATTACAATGCTGCCGCTTGCTTTATCGGATGATTTCCATCATAAACTAAGAGTCATTCTCACGACCTTCTTATGGAAGGGGAAGAAGGCAAGAATTAGTATGAGAAAACTCCAACTTCCCAAATCTCTTGGAGGTGTCAATCTACCAGACTTTAAACGATATCAGGTGGCTTTTTCAGCGAAACAAGGGTCACACTGGCTTACACCATCATCAGAGTATACACCAGTATGGCTAGAAATGGAGAAATCTCTCCTCCTCAACATTCACCCCCTTACTCTTCTCACCACCAACCTTGCCCGATTAACGTGTTCTGGTACTATTATTTTCAAACAGACTAAATCCTCCCTGCTAAAGATAGACAGATTACTTGAGGTCAGGGTAAGGAATTCCAGTTTCGAATCTATATGGGACAATCGCACTTTGATGTACAGAGGTCACACCTTACACAACGACAACTGGATCATGAAAGGAATTTTCTTTCTCCACCAGTTATATGCAGACACACACCGCTGACCTTTAAGGAACTACAAAATACATACCACCTTGAACCTATAGAATTCTACTACTTCCTGAAAGTAAAAGCTGCCATATCCAAAACAAAAATTTCGACCTCACCGCCTTCCTTGCCAAAATATTTCTTAAAATTAAACTCCCTAGGCCACCAAGTTTCTTGGATATACCGTCTACTAGGCCCCAAACATTCTACACTCAACGCGAAAACTATTTCCTTTTGGAATTCACACTGTACCACCCCGGTCTCTGATTCTGACTGGACCTGGACGTGGAATTCGATATTTAAGAATAAAATTAGCCCGGTACTGTCCCAAACTAAGTTCTGGCTTCTCCACAGAGTATTCTGGACGCCCTCCCGCCTACACAAACATAGACTTCGAGATGATGATGTCTGTTGGAACTGTAAGAATGCAGTAGGTGACCTAGAGCACCTGCTACTGCTCTGCCCCTGCGTAACATCCTACTGGGATAGGGTCTTCAAATTCATATCTAACCTCTTTCCCTTCGATGCTTGTAAGGACCTGTCGTCACTTCTGTTCGCTCCCACAAGAACAGGCTTCTTGAGTGAAAACGACAAAGCACTCCTTGACATCCTTATCATAGCGGCTGTCAAAATCATCCTTACCAACTGGAAGGATACTAGTAAGGCGTCCTTTAACTGTTGGCAAAACTGGATCACCAACCTTCGAGGGGCAGACAATATTGTGCTTCATAACTCTCCATGGAAAAACCCAGTCAGACATCTTTGGCTTTCTCTTGATATTTTCTTCAAATCACATAAACCACCGTGAGCCCCCGACTACTACCATTAAACAACCACTCACTGCGACTACCAGGGGATGGTGGATTGCTCTGCTTGCGACAAGCACTGTAATTGTGAATTATAATTGTAATTGTAGTTGTAACTGTAACCCTAACAGTGTAACCCTAACATCATCTCCTTTAAGACCCCTAACCAATACATGAGCCCAGTAATGTACAAATGTAAAAAGGTACACAAGGGGACAATAGAAATGCGAAACCGACTTTGGGATATATATACTTGATTTAGACGATACCTTTCTCCTAATACTTTGGTTTTATAAAAATTGTTTTGCTGTGTATTGTATTGCGTTGAACAAAGTATCTTGATTGCACATTATTATCCTTTGTTTTGTATTTATCTTTTTCTTTTTTGTGCATTATATATATGTTTCTTTTATATTTTTGCTTTTGTCAATGTATATTTGGACAACCAATAAAAATTTATTGAACACAAAAAAAAGAAAAGCATAGCACTGTCCACTGAAATATTATTTAAATGTGTAGCATAAGGGGAGATGGAAATGAAGAAAGATGAGAACTGGAGATCTAAGGGGCATATTATCAAGAACGGCGATAAAATTATCGCCGCTTTAGCGGCAGAAAACTGCCGCTAAAGCGGCAATAATGGGCTTGATAATATGCCCTGGAGAATTCCAATAGAAGCCCATGTCCACACCAGAACATGGACTTCTATTGGAATTCTCAAGGGCATATTATCAAGACCATTATCGCCGCTTTAGCGGCAGTTTTCTGCCGCTAAAGCGGCGATAATTTTTAACGCCGTTCTTGATAATATGCCCCTAAGTGCTGTATGTGATAAATCCCATAATTACATCGACATTGTAAAGCTGCAAAACAGAGTGGGAGCGCACGTATGTGAGCCTCTGCCTTGCGCCTTACTTGTTTGCATTTAAAGTTGTGCTTACAAGTGCGGTTATTGTTGTTTTAAGGTAGGTAACGACGGGGCAGTAACCGACGCAGGTATAAAAAAACCGAGGCCAATAGGGGAAAGCGGTAGGTTTGCGTGCGCCACTACTTTGTTTGCTAAAGTAAAACATAGGAAATGCGAAGCCCCATAACAAGCTGCTAACTGACAAAAAAGTTTTGGGCAGAGTAAAGCTCAGCAGTGTCCAGAGAGATGCCAGCGTCCTACACGTTGGGTAAATACCTATTGCAGTGATTAACTGTAGTTGTGTAGAAAGCAAAATGGGTGCCCCTATGGACAAAAAGGAAGCGGTGGGGTGTGCAGCTGTATTTGTAGCAGAAGAGGAGACAAGGAAAGAGAATTATCAGAGTGGCACAAACTGTCGTATTTTATAAATCCCCATAATTTTACCAACATGTGAAGGATGAACAACCCAGTGGGCGCGCAGGTAAATGAGCCTATGCCTTGCACTTTACAAAAAAAAACATATGCTCTAAAACATATCGGCGTAGCCAGGGCCGGTCCTAGGATTTGTGGGGCCCTGGGCGAAAGGGAAGATGTGAGGCCCCTCTAATTTGCATGTGACATCACAAGAAGTGACATCATAGAAAACCGACATCACAAGACTATTAATCTTTGTCATTGCTGAAGAGACATAGTGTTGATATCAGTCACGTGAATTAAAAGATAAATATCCAAATGAAATAAGTCTATCTATTTTGAAACTGTATTAAGAGGATTACATAGTCACTTTGGATGGGAAAGCTAGACGCAGGTCTCGCAAAGATGGCTATTCTAACTCCTAGTTAACTGTGAGTTACCAAATTAGTGCATAGTAATAATTAGAGAGCATTGCAGAAAATAAATTGAATGGCATCCCAGGTAAAAATTATGCAACAGGGTATAGCGAGATGAAGTTGAATTCAGATACAAATACCTTTTTTATTCTTTTTGAGAGCGTCATAAATCAGACTAGAACAAAAAAGGACAGCAGAGTCCTGTAGAAAAAAAGCTTTCAGATTTAGGATTCAGAATGATTATATTCTCCTCACAGGGGATGTAAGCCATGTGAGGAATATATACATTTCTTATAAAAAGCAGATAAAAGGAAACATTACAATCTGACAATGAGGAGATAAGTAAATTGATAAGTACATAAAAAGACAATTCCAGTGAAACATAAATAGAGTAACTTCAAAGTTCTAGGTTATTCTCATTGGGTGGCTCCCTGGTATTGATTCATTACGTAAAGTTTAGTATCTGTGTGTTTAAAGTAAAGGTATGCTGCAGATTTAAGGGGTTTTCATACCAAAGTTTTTCATTTGGTGTCAGACCAGTTGAAAGTTGTAGTGGCAGAATGGTATTATTTTGATGAAAATCCATCAATTGCCCCAAAAAGATAGTCCAATTCTTCTATATATTCACAACTTTATGTGGTCGTCCAACTTGAGAAAAATATGGGGTAGGGCAGGAATGTGAAAAAAAGAAATTGCCATCTTCGTATTATGTCCTGTACACATCTGGAAGTTATTGGTAGAATGTGCCCTGTTTCGCCTACATCCTAATACAAACATATACATATAACAGGTTATCAGAAAGCTCATTCATAACTAACAGTGAAATAATACAAGGCAACAAAATTAGTGTTATACTTACCTTCTCCTTCAATGATTAGGTGGTGACGATCCTCTGAGCCGATCAGGATATTCCTCAAGACATTGGATATCAGAAGTAAAGTTAACTTGTGGAGACACACAAAAAGTGTTTTTCACAAGGCTCTCAGGTTAGAGAAGAGCAGTTATATCAAATGGGGGGGACCAGGAGTCATTAGGTCCAGCATATAAGCTCCTTACTATATATAATGGTCCAACAGTTCTATGAAAAGATCTCCGGTAAAGTGCCCCCTTGTGGGTGCCCATTGGGCATTGCAGTGCTGGCCCGACAAGGAGCTTGCCCGATGAAGCATGACCCGCATACAGGTGTGTGAGGGCACTTGCTCCTATTACAGCATATTCCCCCTCTGATAAATGGTATTCCTACAAACTTATTCCACCGTCTTTAAAAGGAACTGCATACTCTTGTTGGATCAGATCAGAGCAGTGCCAAGATTGAAAAAAGTGAGAAATACAAATCTGTGTCATGATGCTCTCCTAGACAAAATAATGGAAGCGGGGTAAGTCTTATTTCTTCAATTGTGTCTTTTTTACCCAGATATGTCATTCACTACTAATAATGAAGGTGAACATTTCTGGGAGGAAATTCCTAAAGGTCATGAGGATGTTTCCTCATGTTAGCTAGAATGAACAAGGGTACCTGGGACTCCAAGTAAAATATTGGGCTTGCATGGAGGGGTGATGCCACAAGGCAACACTAGGCAGCACAATTTGCTCTTGTGCTCTCAGGGCAAAAACCTATCAAGCGCTTTGTCACTCACCTTTCCATGTGCAGGGTACAAGTGTGGCTGGGGTCTAAACCACAATCCGAATAAGACCCGTCCGACTGGTGATTGTCTGCTTTTGACAGCCTTCTGCAGCTTGAGAGAGGCTTGTGTGAAATCCTGCTAAAAATATTGGCTTCCTTTGGGCCCGTAGAAGTAGGTGGAATTTGGATGTTATAAAGTTTGTGTTGTTTCTGCTGAGGTTGTCAGCCTTGATTTCTCTTCGGCTTCCTTCTTCCTTCATCAGGTGTACTTTTTTTTTAGCATTAGGCCATATCTCTGCCTCTAAATAAATAAATAAAATAGTGCATGGCTACAGCTTATGTCACCAATTACCATTCAAGCGATTTTGGCATCTTTTTATTCATTGAAAGCCTTTGCTTCCAGGCACATGTCGCCATGTGGATTACTGCGCCTTCTGTGATTATCACCCTTTTTGGGGTACAGGCACACATCATTCCACTATCACTGTGGCTAAGCTGGGAATTCATAATTATAATTTCAGTTGGTGAGTCTCCCTCTCACATACCCTCACCCATCTCACCCCCTGGTGCTGCTTCCCATAACGTAAGCTGTACCTCGTTGCCCATCAAGCATGACATAAAACACATTACACATAAGCTCAAAACAACACAGCACCCTTCCAACCACACACTTCCAACTACATGTTGTAGCTTGCTACCTATGTTGGTAAGTGCTTCAGCGCCTCACATATGGGTAGTAAGCGCTAAACAAATGCTACAATACCATACAATATCTTAATTGGACACATCCAAGTAAGACACTTGAAAAGCTAAAATCCCATTCAAATGAATTAGAAATGCTTCCAAATTGCTGCTGTGGGTTACACAGCATTGAATATTAATCTATAAGGCTGCTTGGTGGGGGTAACGTGATTTCTATTGTGATCAATGTGCAACCTCAAGCAGGCTAGCTGACATAAGGTTGGCATGAAGTTCAGACCTCTCATCTTTCATGTAGAATTTCATTAGTGTACCTATTTAATTGCTCACTTAACAGGCTGTCCAGCCTTCGATTAACATATCCTTAAACTGGGTAACAGTAACGTATGCTTTTCGCAACACTACAAATTACGTTTCTCAAGGATAAACCTGTGAAAAGGAAAGCTCCAAAGGGCTGCCATCTTGCCAATGCACCAAAACCAAAGTATGAAGATGGGGATTAAGGAATGAGTTAGTGAGCATCATTGCCATACTATGGCTACACCTTTACATGCGAGGCCAATAGGAACCCCTTGCACAATGTCCATCTTCTTTCTGATCCTCGGTAAACTGGATTTGTGCTCAGTACATGCAACAAACAAGGAGTGGGGTGGAGTGGAGTGGGGTGGGGTGGACTAGAGTGGGGTGGAATGTAGTGAGGTGAGGTGGAATGGATTGGGGTGGATTGGATTGGGGTGGGGTGGGTGGATTGGAGTAGAGTAGATTGAATTGCAGTGGGATGGATTGGATTGAGTGGGGTGGATTGGATTGAGGTGAATTGGATTGGGGTGGAGTGAATTGGATTGGGGTGAGGTGGGTTGGATAGGGGTGAGGTGGAGTGGATTGGAGTGGGGTTGAACGGAGCGGGTGGATTGTTTTGGACTGGAGTGGGGCAGACAGGAGTGGTGCAGATTGGAGTGGGGAAGATTGTTTTGGATTGGTGCTGATTGGAGTGGGGAAGATTGTTTTGGATTGGAATGGGGCAGATTGTTTTGGGTTGGAGCCGGCAGACTGTTTTGCATTGGAGTGGGGCAGATTGTTTTGGATTAGAATGGGGGAAATTGTTTTGGATTGAGTGCGGCATATTGTTTTGGGTCGGAGCGGGGCAGATTGGAGTGGGGCAGATTGTTTTGGATTGAAGTGGGGCAGATTGTTTTGGATTGAAGTGGGGCAGATTGTTTTGGATTGGGGTGGGGCAAATTGTTTTGGATTGAGTGGGTGAGATTGTTTTGGATTGGAGTGGGGCAGATTGTTTTGGATTGGAGTGGGGCAGATTGTTTTGGATTGGAGTGGGGCAGATTGTTTTGGATTGGAGTGGGGCAGATTGTTTTGGATTGGAGTGGGGCAGATTGTTTTGGATTGGAGTGGGGCAGATTGTTTTGGATTGAGTGAGTGAGATTGTTTTGGAGTGGAGGGGGCAGATTGTTGTGGGGCAGATTTTTGGGGGATTTGAATGGGGTGGATTGGAATTAAGTGGGATGGATTGGGGAGGGAGTGGGGTGGATTGGATTGGGTTGAGGTGAGGTGAGGTTAGTAGGATTGGAGTGGGTCGTTTGGGGTGGATTAAATTGGTGTGGGGTCGGGTAGATTGTGGCGGATTGTGGCGGATTGGGGTGTGGGGCGGATTGGGGTGTGGGGCGGATTGTTTTGGATTGGTGTGGGGCAGATTGTTTTGGATTGGTGTGGGGCAGATTGGTGTGGGGCAGATTGGTGTGGGGCAGATTGGAGTGGGGCAGATTGGAGTGGGGCAGATTGGAGTGGGGCAGATTGGAGTGGGGCAGATTGGAGTGGGGCAGATTGGAGTGGGGCAGATTGGAGTGGGGCGGATTGGAGGTGGGGCGGATTGGAGGTGGGGCGGATTGGAGGTGGGGCGGGAGGATTGGAGGTGGGGCGGGAGGATTGGAGTGGTTTGGATTGGTGGAGGGTGGAATGGATGAAGTGGGGCGGATTGGTGTAGGGTGGAATGGATGAAGTGGGGCGGATTGGTGTAGGGTGGAATGGGCGGATTGGTGTGGGGTGAGGAGGGGTGGATTGGCGTGAATTAGAGTGCATTAGAGTAGAACCGATTGGAGGTGTACTGAACGATTATGTGTTAAAGCATTGTCTAGCTACAGTACTTCCCTTCTGCCATCCACCACACCCCATCATCCCTGCCCTGTTAAACAAGACCCAGGTGCAGCACAATCATGGGCTGTCAAAACAGTATCTATGAATTCCCCTACAAGTAATTAAATGGACAAGAAATTCACAGCCGCTTGGACATAAGTGAGGGACTCAAAGTGGGTCACAAAGCAGTCAATCTGCTTCATTCGCGATAAGAGGGGCCACGGAGCTCCCTGCTGGAGAAATTGGGTGGTAATCAATTTTACGCACTTAGCTGCATTTACAGCCCTCTAAGTTCATCACTGGTGGCCTAGGCTGGGAAGCAAGCATGGTAGGTTCTCTGGGAAATAAAATGAAATGATCTAGCAATATAGCACTGTGAGGCAAAGGACAGGGCCCCCTGTCCTGGGCCTCCCAGCACTACATAATGGCTACAAAGCCCTGCGACGGGGCCCCACATCTGGACCTTGCAGCCTGATGGATGGAGAGCTGTGAGGCCCACCTGCCCTGGACTTCGCAGCACAAGATAATGTCACAAGTCCCAGTGAAAGGGGCCCCACACCTAACCTTGCAGCCTGATTCAGTGCTTCGAGGCCCAGGGGAAAAGGACCACCTCCTCTGTGCCTCAAAGCGGTAGGGAGACACTTTACTAAACACTGCCCTACTGTGGCAGTCTGAGCTGGATGCTCCCCCCTCCCCTCATCAATCTCTTCTTACCTGTTAATGTCCGGCTCGTTGTGGAAACAAAAGAGCCTTCTGTCGCCTGGAAACGGAACACACAAAGGGCAGACAAGTTCTTCGCCACAGGTTTTAAACAGAGGTGCTGCCCCGCCCTCGTCCCTGAGAGCCGACATAATTGCTGACTTTGCTGCTCTCACGTCCTCTACCCCTTGTTTACCCTCCCCCACCTTTCACACCCAGGAATGCCACCATGCCCTGACCAGCGAGTTCAAGACACCTCGCTCACAAATACATTAGCAATGTGATCGGGTTGGGGAGGGGGGCCTGGGGGAGTAGACGAGCTGACTGTTAAAGTGTGAAAGCGGGGCCCCTGTTATTGAGCTGAGTGCGAGGCCCTGGGCAGCTGCCCACACTGCCCATGCCTAGCGCCGGCCCTGGGCGTAGCTTTAAAAAAATGCAATGCCTATAGGGGAAAGTGGTTCTTTTCCGTGCACCATAACTTTGTTTGTGCTAAAGTGAAATATTTATCGACATTGGAAGGTTGATACACAGAGTGGACGCCGAAATAGACAAAAAGGAAGAGGTGGGGGTGTGCAGCTGTATGTGTAGCAGAAGGGGAGACATAACAAAAGAGAAGTGAGAAAGTGGCACAAACTGCCGTATTTTATAAATCCCCATAATTTAACCAACATTTGAAACCTGAACAACACAGTGGGCGCGCCCGTATATGAGCCTGTGCCTTGCGCCTTACAAAAAAAAAACATATGCTCAAAAACATATGCCCGTGTGCGAAAAGCTACGCACTACCCGTAGAACAAAGCTGCAATAGATCATTATGCCGCGGAAAAGTAATCAGCGGTATCCCAAAAATTAAATCAAGATACACTTGCGATGGGGCAGTAACCGGCGTAGCTTTAAAAAAATGCAATGCCTATAGGGGAAAGTGGTTCTTTTCAGTGCACCAGAACTTTGTTTGTGCTAAAGCGGAATATTTATCGACATTGGAAGGTTGATACACAGAGTGGACGCCCAAATAGACAAAAAGGAAGAGGTGGGGGTGTGCAGCTGTATGTGTAGCAGAAGGGGACACATAAGGAAATAAAAGTAACAGAGTGGCACAAACTGCCGTATTTTATAAATACCCATAATTTTACCAATATTTTAAGGATGAACAACCCAGTGGCCGTGCACGTATATAAGCCTGTGCCTTGCGCCTTACAAAAAAAAAAATATGCTGAAAAACATATGCTCGTGTGCGAAAAGCTACGCACTACCCGTAGAACAAAGCTCCAATAGATCATTGTGCCGCGGAAAAGTAATCAGCGGTATCCCAAAAATTAAATCAAAATACACTTCCGATGTGGCAGTAACCGGCATAGCTTTAAAAAAATGCAATGTCTATAGGGGGAAGTGGGTGTTTTCCATGCACCAGAATTTTGTTTCTGCTAAAGTGAAATATTTATCGACATTGGAAGGCTGATACACAAAGTAGACGCCCAAATAGACAAAAAGGAAGAGGTGGGGGTGTGCAGCTGTTTGTGCAGCAGAAGGGGAGACATAACAAAAGAGAAGTTGGAAAGTGGCACAAACTGCCGTATTTTATAAATCCCCATAATTTAACCAACATTTGAAGGCTGAACAACACAGTGGGCGCGCCCGTATATGAGCATGTGCCTTGCGCCTTACATGTTTACATTACAACTTGTACTTACCAGTGTGTTTATTGTTATACTAATTTGTGTGGGGATGGGGCAGTAACCGGCGCAGATTTACAAAATAAAATGCCAATAGGAAAAAAGTGGTTGCTTACCGGGCACTCGAACTTTGTTTGTAATAAAGTTAAATATTATCGTAAATGTTTTTGTTTTGCAATGTTAAGTCCTGCCAATACCATGCAGTGCCATTATTAAGTATTAAAAAACAGTTTATTTCTGCAATGTTAAGTCCTGCCAATACCATGCACTGCCATGATAAATTTTAATGTTAACGCTTCCGTACGGCGTCTGATAGTTAAGTAACACCAGAACAACTTTTGGCCAGTGGTGAAAGGTGAGAAAGGCCTTCGGGGCTTGGGCTTTGTCTGTACAAAGAGACTATAGATGCTGCGATCCTTTGATAAACGCCGCCACCCTTCCTTAGCAAGTCACTCCAAATAAAGGACAAAATTGTGTGTTTTTAGTGCTCCTATGTTAAAAAAAACACAGCCATGAAGTACCTCCAGCAATTTTTGTTACAAGGAAAACCAAAAACACTGTCTCAGAATTTTTGTTTTTTTAAAAAAAGCACAGGAGCTCACCTGCCTTTTAGCTGTTTTCTCTTGCGTACGCAAAGATGTTATATTGCATCTCTTGCACACAAATACATACTGTCCCACATTGCACCAATTGGTGGATAAGATGTATGTTTTTTTTTTAGTTTTCATTAACAGTAAAACTAAGCATACAAAACAAATATTGATAAAACATTGGGCAGGTATGGCCTCTGTTGTTTCCCCCTGCCTGGTCCTGTGGTTATTGCATTTGCATATACTATAGCATTAAATATGTGCGAAAATGTATAGCACTATCAATGTGTTTGGTTTCTGGTGACTATGCGCGCTGCTCTCCCCCACCCTCACTTTATTTCCAAGTGCTGGCGGAATGCCAAGTGTAAAGGGGTTGTTATGGAAAGTTGGTACATTTGGGAATAGTTGTGCTTGGGCATCAGCAGTCTTTGGAAGATTACAAACGCTGTTACCTGCATTAAAGTTAACTAGCCAGGATGCTTGCCACCATATATTGCGCTTTATACATTTTTTGGGTAATCCAATGGTGCTTGGCTACAGGTTAGGAGTTAGCCAAGCCTCCTTTCTGTTCTTCCTTTTGTTGTTGGGTGTTGTTAAACTGAAAGCGCCATGGAGCTGTAACAAATCACAGCATGTGGTTACAAACAGAACACTTGGCTATTAGCTGCTAATCCCTCAGTAACGAAAGATGGCGACAGAGATTACATTGACACAATTGAGCCCCAGACAGTAAACAAAGGCTAGAGGGCCTGTGTCTGTTCTGTGGGAAGAATGTGTTGAAGCAAATGTTTAACAGATGGTGAGTACGGCAGCTAGCGATCAAAGCTCCGTAAAATGCTTCAAGGATGTATTGCAGTTTATGCATAGATTTTAATATTTTGTACTGCTCTTTAAACGCCTCCTATAGACCCTTAAGATTTCCTTAACAGGCGTTATTATGCATGGTTTCTCCTACGCACACGTATATGAAACTGTGCCTTGCGCTTTACGGGGCATATTTACAAGCCCCTTGCGCCACTTTTGCGCCGCCGTTGCGTCACGCATGTGACGCAGCGGTGACGCAAACCATGCGCCGCGTTGCGCTATATTTACAACGTGACGCATCTAGGGAGATGCGTCACGTAGTAAACCCCTGCGCCACATGAAACCTGCGTCAGGTTTCATGTGGGCGTACCGGCGCAGGGGGCGTTCCGGCGCAGGAACGCCTCGGAAAAGTGACGTAGTGAAATCTACAAGATTTCACGCAGTCACTTTTCCGACGCTGTTGCGTCAAATCCTTACGCCTGCTTCAAGCAGGCGTAAGGATTGACGCACCATGTTAGGGATAGGGAAGGTTGGAACAGTGCTGGAGTTGCGTCGCGCTTGCGACACAACTTCAGCACTGCGCCAACCTTCCGCCCGGCAGATGCGTCACGCATCTGCTAATCCTTGCGCCACGATGCGCCGCATTGTAAATGCGGCGCATCGGACGTGGCGCAAGGGTAAACTTGCATGACGCATTTTCCCTGGCGCATCCCTGCTGATATGCAGGGATGCGCCAGGGAACGTAAATATGCCCCAACATGTTTACCTTTTAACTTGTGCTTGCATGTGTGTTTATTGTTATAGGAAGGTGTGTGGGGATGGGGCAGTAACCGGCGAAGCTTTAAAAAATATAAAATGCCTATAGGGAAAGTGGTTGTTTTCCGTGCGCTCGAACATTGTTTGTGCTAAATTGAAATACTTTCGCACCACCACAAAAAGCTACGCATAAACCGGACAATAAAACTCCTAGATATCGCCGCACAGATGCCAGTGTCCTTGTATGTCCATATGCGGCATCTAAACAATACAAAATGTGTGTGCACCTCAACCAAAAAATACTGGGGAAAAAAACGCCGCTAAAAGGTGAACACCATACAGCGGCACCAAAGCAATCTAAACAACAAATAATATATGCTCAAAAACATATGCTTGTGTGCGAAAAGCTACACACTAACCGGAGAACAAAGCTCCGAGAGATCTATGTGCCAAGGGAAAGTAATCAGCGGTATCCAAAAAATTAAAAAAAGATACACTTACGATGGGGCAGTAACTGCTGCAGCTTTAAAAAATGCAATGCCTATAGGGGAAAGTGGTTATTTTCCCTGCGCCAGAAATTTGTTTGTGCTAAAGTGAAATATTTATCGACATTGGAAGGTTGATACACAGAGTGGGCGCCCAAATGGACAAAGAGGAAGAGGTGGGGGTATGCAGCTATATGTGTAGCAGAAGGGGAGACAGAACTAAAAAAAAGTGAGAGACTGGCACCAACTACAATATTTAATAAATCCCCATATTTTTAACAACATTTAAAGGCTGAACAACCCAGTGGGCGCGCATGTATATGAGCCTGTGCCTTGCGCCTTACATGTTTACATTACAACTTGTGCTTGCAAGTGTAATTAAATCAACATACACTTGCGTATGCGTATAAAAAAATAATGCTGGAGAAGAATGCGCCCTAAAAAGCCTAGCAATGTCCAGTAAAATACGCATTAACCAGAAAACAAAGCTACAACAAATTTATATGCCGAGGGAAAGTGATCAGCGGTATCCCAATATTTAAATCAAAATACACTGTGGGGCCGATTCCGATCTCGGTCGGAGGCGCACCCAACACCATTCGGTCGGGAAAAAAGCCATGCGAAAGCCTGTTTCCCGACCGATCCGTACAGCACACCGAACGAGTAAGTACGATGCGCACAACAGCAAAGAATCCGGCCGAGCCGTACTCACCCAAACCAGGTCCTGTTCCCCGACCGAGGCGAATCCGGAAACGCTGAATCGAGTCGCACGGAAGGGAAAATGCAGCTCCGTCCGGCCGAACGAGTACGATGCGCTTTCCGTACGCGCCGAACCCGTCGCTACGCACGGCACGTCAAAGCATCCGGGAGAGGCGCACATAAGCTCCGATTCGCGCCACAACACGATCCACGGCTCCGAGACGAACACGCCAGCGACGAGGACGACGCGAAGCGACGAGGACGACGCGAAGCAACGAGAAGGACGAACGACACGAACCAACCATGAATCCCTTCGTCCCGATCATACCAATATTCTACATTTACTACCGGAACAGGCACGGACGCGTACGGCGCAGAAGGTAAGCCAGACACCAACCACAAAACACCTACAACACGTACACGACACATCACACACACACAGAGGGATGCAGAATATACTTACACCAGCAACAGCAGCACCATAGGGGCAGGATGCCCATCACCAATGCCACATATGCACACAGGGGCCTGAATGCGCACCACCACCCCTACCCAGGGGGCTGGATGCCTACCACTACTACCACCCTCACCCAGGGGGGCTGGATGCCTACCACCACCCTTAGCCAGGGGGGCAGGATGCCTACCACTACTACCACCCTTACCCAGGGTGGGCAGGATGCCTACCACTACTACCACCCTTACCCAGGGGGCTGGATGCCTACCACCACCCTTAGCCAGGGGGGCAGGATGCCTACCACTACTACCACCCTTACCCAGGGTGGGCAGGATGCCTACCACTACTACCACCCTTACCCAGGGGGCAGGATGCCTACCACTACTACCACCCTTACCCAGGGGGCAGGATGCCTACCACTACTACCACCCTTAGCCAGGGGGGCTGGATGCCTACCACTACTACCACCCTTACCCAGGGGGGCAGAATGCCTACCACTACTACCACCCTTAGCCAGGGGGGGCAGGATGCCTAGCACTACTACCACCCTTAGCCAGGGGGGGCTGGATGCCTACCACTACTACCACCCTCACCCAGGGGGGGCTGGATGCCTACCACCACCCTTAGCCAGGGGGGGCTGGATGCCTACCACTACTACCACCCTCACCCAGGGGGGGCTGGATGCCTACCACTACTACCACCCTCACCCAGGGTGGGCAGGATGCCTACCACTACTACCACCCTTACCCAGGGGGGCTGGATGCCTACCACTACTACCACCCTTAGCCAGGGGGGCTGGATGCCTACCACTACTACCACCCTTACCCAGGGGAGCTGGATGCCTACCACCACCCTTAGCCAGGGGGCAGGATGCCTACCACTACTACCACCCTTACCCAGGGTGGGCAGGATGCCTACCACTACTACCACCCTTACCCAGGGGGGCAGGATGCCTACCACTACTACCACCCTTACCCAGGGGGCAGGATGCCTACCACTACTACCACCCTTAGCCAGGGGGCTGGATGCCTACCACTACTACCACCCTTACCCAGGGGGGCAGGATGCCTACCACTACTACCACCCTTAGCCAGGGGGCAGGATGCCTACCACTACTACCACCCTTAGCCAGGGGGGCTGGATGCCTACCACTACTACCACCCTCACCCAGGGGGGCTGGATGCTCTACCACCACCCTTAGCCAGGGGGGCTGGATGCCTACCACTACTACCACCCTCACCCAGGGTGGGCAGGATGCCTACCACTACTACCACCCTTACCCATGGGGGGCTGGATGCCTACCACTACTACCACCCTTACCCAGGGGGGGCAGGATGCCTACCACTACTACCACCCTTAGCCAGGGGGGCAGGATGCCTACCACTACTACCACCCTTAGCCAGGGGGGCTGGATGCCTACCACTACTACCACCCTCACCCAGGGGGGCTGGATGCCTACCACCACCCTTAGCCAGGGGGGCTGGATGCCTACCACTACTACCACCCTCACCCAGGGGGCTGGATGCCTACCACTACTACCACCCTCACCCAGGGTGGGCAGGATGCCTACCACTACTACCACCCTTACCCAGGGGGGCTGGATGCCTACCACTACTACCACCCTTAGCCAGGGGGCTGGATGCCTACCACTACTACCACCCTCAACCAGGGGGGGCTGGATGCCTACCACTACTACCACCCTCACCCAGGGGGGGGCTGGATGCCTACCACTACTACCACCCTTAGCCAGGGGGGGCTGGATGCCTACCACTACTACTACCCCCACTCATAGGATAGACAATGCATGACACAACCAGCACACCACAACCTAGGGAATGCAAGAAGAAGACATCCCCCCAACACCATGACAAGCGTGTGTAGACTGTGTCAAATGCCTACAACACCGAACATGACTTTGAACATACAATGTGACCCCCTAGCACATGTGCCACACATATATGTGTGTGGCACCCACAATGCAAGCAGGCCATGACCATTTTGGCAATGGGGTCCAAACCCCCATCATCACACTGACCAAAATGTAAGTGTGGGGTCCATAGCTGAAGCACACTTTGAACATTGTGGCAATGGGGTCCAAACCCCCATCATCACAGTGACCAAAAGGTAAGTGTGGGGTCCATAGCTGAAGCACACTTTGAGCATTGTGGCAATGGGTTCCAAACCCCCATCATCACAGTGACCAAAATGTAAGTGTGGGGTCCATAGCTGAAGCACACTTTGAACAATGTGGCAATGGGGTCCAAACCCCCATCATCACAGTGACCAAAAGGTAAGTGTGGGGTCCATAGCTGAAGCACATTTTGAACATTGTGGCAATGGGGTCCAAACCCCCATCATCACAGTGACCAAAATGTAAGTGTGGGGTCCATAGCTGAAGCACATTTCGAACATTGTGGCAATGGGGTCCAAACCCCCATCATCACAGTGACCAAAATGTAAGTGTGGGGTCCATAGCTGAAGCACACTTTGAACATTGTGGCAATGGGTTCCAAATCCCCATCATCACAGTGACCAAAATGTAAGTGTGGGGTCCATAGCTGAAGCACATTTCGAACATTGTGGCAATGGGGTCCAAACCCCCATCATCACAGTGACCAAAAGGTAAGTGTTGACAAAGAAAGAGGTGCAACTGCCAAACTGCATGGATGATTCCTGGTCACAGAACAACAAACACATCAGTGGCAAAGTAGTGTATGTGTCCCATTGCAACATAAATTGGGGGAGCCAAATCCTGCAGTGCAAATAAGACATACCTTTGGCCATGTGCAGACAAACAACACCCATGGGGGCTGACACCGTCAACAATCATCAATGACACAATGACAGAAGTGACCATCAGAATGCAGACCCACATATTTGCACCAATGGGCACACACATGCAGATACCCTGTGGAGACTGCAGATGTGAGGTGAACAGATACCATACCATGGCAGCAATGGGACACACAAACCATGATCATTGTGCTGACCGATGACCTAGGAGTCCCAGGGACAGCAAGGGAAACCCACCAAACTACATACAGCCAATGGCACACCCAAGATATGCCAATGCAGTGGTGCAGATGCACAAACACAAACAGGCAGACCCACACTGCACATCATACACAACAGGTGAGGGGGTGCCAGTGTCCCCAGGCAACCACACAACACATGAGGAGACCTGAATACCAATCATACAGATGTGCATACAGTGCCACACAAAGGTAACTCATGGATCCAAATCCCCTATGTGGGCAAGCAGGCATTGTCAGATGAGAGGGAGCACAAATCACACATGTTACACAGGCACGTAGGGACAGCAACTGACACAGCAAGACACAGACACACCACAGCACCACCCCCAGGGCCCCCACAATGTGGTGACCCTGGGCTGCATTACAATCCCACTGTGATGACAAAGCTAAATGTGGTTCACACTGTGAACCACAGTCATGTGTCCTGAGCAACTAACTACCATCACACCTACACAAGCACAAATCAAACAGCATGGCCAGTAAGCCAAGGCCAACATGGAGGCAGGGGCCTAGCCGGGCAACAACTCTCATCTGCACACACTCAACACCACACCCTCGACCTCCAACAATGTGCAGCAGTGAAGCACACATGCACTGGTGACATTGCACATGCACCCATGACTATTCCAGGGTGGTGGGTGGGAACCAAGGTGCAGAAACACATCACACATGGACACTCAACAAGACTCCTGA
The DNA here is from genome assembly GCA_963921515.1 of Calotriton arnoldi. Lineage (NCBI taxonomy): Eukaryota > Metazoa > Chordata > Amphibia > Caudata > Salamandridae > Calotriton > Calotriton arnoldi. The sequence goes on along the minus strand of CAWUFW010015089.1, from coordinate 250,045 downwards.
ATGTCTGACACACTGCACACTACGCTCTACATGGACATGACGGCAATACCACACCAACCAATGGGATCCCAGGCACAGTCACACACCAATGAAGAAGCCAAGGTCACCCACAAAGAACACACATAGACAACAACCAACATTGCAGCCCGGACCCTGAGGAGTGCCAGCAGTCACACACACAACGTGTCACAATCACTGAAAGATAACACAAACTGGAAATCACATGACAGGGGCAAACAACAAGTGCCAAGGGGAAACCTGACTGTGACCCATCTGCGTCTGCACACAAACTCAGCCCTGACAGCAAACACACCTATGGGTGACACCCTGATGACCAGTAATGTGCCATGCACCCACATCACAGAGAACCCAGGGAGAAGACTTTGGGGGAACATAGCTCAAATCAGCTAGCATCACAAACAGGTACAACACTAGGGATCACAGCATGCACAGCTAAACGGAAGTGAACACACAGACATGCACATACAACACACACCTTGGGCGCAGGCAATGTCACAGGAGTACACACTGCCATGAGGGGACTCCACTCCTGCGTGAGGAAAGCTGTGCCATATGTTGCCTCAGTAGGGCCCCATCATGTCAGCTGAGCACTTGGTCACACAATGAACAATTAGCACCAAATGAGGGCTCCCGTCACATCAGCCTGGTCATGGAAGTGCCAACGGAATCATCAGCACAGATCCAACACACTTGTATAGCAATGTTGCACTGACAACACAGATGAGTCCTTCCCCATTGATGCCCAAACCTGCATGTCCACTGGAGATGGCCACACGGTCAGGGAAGTAGACGAATTGAACAATGGCAGGCACAACAGATGTGCAGGGGTGGAAGCCACAGATGTGAAATTGCCAATCTAAGTAGGAAATCCCATTGCCAAATACTGAACACATGACACCCTCAGATGCTGCTATGGATGACATGGATACACCACAGGATAGGACACATTCCCCCTGGACCACATGGGTTCCTGCACAGTAACACTTCATTATCATGAGACCAAATATCACCATCACTGCAGCAAGGGCATGGTTAGCATCATCAACATCATGTACATCAGAAGCAAAAGCACTAGAGAACAGAAAGTTGCTTTATTCAGCATATGTGGCATTAAAAGTAGAAGTCCGGTAGAACATAAACAAAGGCCAATGGCCAGTCCATCAACAAAGTCACAAGTGGGTGACAGTGGCAGATGCCACCCTACACATGCCTGCACAAAACCAGGGACAATCCACTAGGAGGGGCAACCGGGGGGTAGGCCAGGCACCGCAGGGACAGGATCAGGGCTCACCAGGAGGAAGCAGGGAAGGGGTGGTTGGTGCTGGAGAGCCACTGACAACTGCAGTGGAGGTGTCTGACATGGTGTGTGCCGGCACAACTGGGGGGCATGGCTCAGATGTTGTGGGTGCCGGCATGACTGCAGTGGTCCCTGCAGATGGAGTGGACAGGTCCGCCACTGCAGTGCGCAAGTCAGACAGGGTGGTAGTGGACTCCACTGCAGTGCCTACCACCAGAGGAGGAGAATGGGGAACAGGCAAGGTGGGCTGGAATAGGGGGAGGACACCCTCACCACATCAGTGGCACAGACAAGCGCAGCGGGGGGTGTGGTGCTGGGAGAGCAAGTGGCAGGGGGAGAAGGCCGGAGCCTCTTGGGGATGGTATATCTGTGGGTGGGGGACCCGGGGGCTGGGTGTGGTGGGGGCACCTGTGGAGTGGGGGCCTGAGGGATGGAGGAAGGAGACCTGGTGCTTGAGCTGCAGGGCGGCGGCGGGGTCTTGCTCTTACCACTCCGGGGGACTTGCGGGTGGGGGCCTCAGTCTGTCTGCGCCTGGGGGAGGGTGTCCGGGGGCGAGGGCACTCTGCTCCATGTGGGGGGCTTCCTCTTCACTCTGGATGCTGGAGTAGCTGGATCGGAGGGGAAGAGGCCGAGGTCACTGAGGAAGAGGCGCTGGGTCTTTGGGGTTGCAGGTGAGGCAAGGGAGGGTGCTTTGGAGGGAGAGGCAACTGAGGACTGCACAGTGCCCGTGGATGCGTGTGTGTGTACCAGGGCCCCATCCCCTGTGAGTCTGGTTTCAGTCCCCTGACTGTGCGTGCGTGTGCGTTTTGTTTGTGGCGTGTGTGTCTGTGTGCTGGACGTGTGTGTGCTGGTGTGTGCCTGTGCCGGTGTGTGTGTGCTTGGGACGGGTAAGGTGCTGGGGAGTGTGGATGGAGCAGAGGCAGGAGGGGTGAGGGACTGTCTGAGGAGGGACACTGCTGCCGTCAGGGAGGAGTCCATGGACCTATTGCCCCTCTGTAGGTCAGACATGCCCGATGAGATGCCCTCCATGAACGACACCAGCTGAGTCAACAGTGCGGTGTGCGCATGGAGGACACTCAGCATGGCTGTCTGCCCTACATGGAGCTGGCGAAGGAGGTACACAGACTCCTCACTCAGGGCAGCAGGGGACACAGGGGCAGGGGTGCGGTGCCTGGCCCAAAGGAGACACGCTCCCGAACATGGGAGCCTCCATGGACCTGGGGAATGGGAGCCGATGGGAGGGCGGTGGTGGTGCTGGTGGTGGCGGGGACAGCAACACTAGCTGGGGTGTGGTGGCTGCTGACACCCGCCTCCACAAGGGAGTCATCCTCCGAGTTGCTCTGGTCCTAAGCTGAGGTGGATGGTGCTGAGGACTCCTCGGTGTGGCTCCCCTCGCCCTCCGTGCCACTGGGTCCCTCCGACCACTCCTCGGCTGCTGACCCAGTCTGGCTCTCTGGCTCCTCCTGGTCCGTGGAGCTGTCCCCTTCCATGGCCGTGGATGTATCTGCAAACAATGGGGAAACAGACAGACATCAGTCACCTGCACCAAACGCAAACACCACTGTGAGCACAGCACATTACAGAGCAAGCCCTGGCATCATTAGTTGTACATTGCTAAAAGTGCCCTAACTGAACAGGAGAAGCCAATTGTCAGTCTGATGCCAAGCATGGCACTCACATCCCACATGGCCTTGCACCCATCTGTCTGGTGTCTGTTGGATTGCAACACCCCAGTGTGGACACATGCACCAAGTACACAGTAGTTGGACAGTGCAGAGGACACGGTGTGGCATGTGGACATGCACACATCACAGCTCTTGCCACTGAGTCAGTACAGGTTTCCGGATGAAAGGGATGCCCAGAGTCAAATAGGAAATGCATGTGATGCATACCAGCGACAGACACCATGATGCACCCATGTCCTGATAGCCATCGCCACAATGGTGTGCATGTAGCACATGTCACTCCCCTGCAGGACCACCAATAAGTTGACACATGCCATGGCAGAGGCATGACTGCTAAGTCATACATCACTGTCTCAGTGATGTATGACTTGGCAGCCAGACAACAACACTATGCACTGTGTCACAATAGTAGGTCATGGGGAATGCAAGTCCTGGAGCTGCACAAGTGCACATGTACATCCCCACACAACACATCATCTTAACCCTCATCTGTCCAGGTCATACCTATTGGACATATGGGAGACCTGTGACACTACCCTCTGAACCTGAGCCCCTCACAATTTGCTGTGAATGGGGAACAGCTGCCTGAACTTCACATTCGCATACCCCAGTCTGCACGGGCAGCTGATCAAACACCTATGTGACACACAAGTATCGTCTCCTATGGTCACATCTCCAGGGGCATGCTGAGCCCCTACCAGGAAACACCCCAGCAGCCCTGGCAACTAATCCACAGCACACTGACACAGAGGCAGAGGCAGACACCTGGGGGGTCAAATCACTGTGCACAATGTGTCAGGTGACCCTGGGCTGCATTACAATCCCACTGTGATGACAAAGCTAAATGTGGTTCACACTGTGAACCACAGTCATGTGTCCTGAGCAACTAACTACCATCACACCTACACAAGCACAAATCAAACAGCATGGCCAGTAAGCCAAGGCCAACATGGAGGCAGGGGCCTAGCCGGGCAACAACTCTCATCTGCACACACTCAACACCACACCCCTCGACCTCCAACAATGTGCAGCAGTGAAGCACACATGCACTGGTGACATTGCACATGCACCCATGACTATTCCAGGGTGGTGGGTGGGAACCAAGGTGCAGAAACACATCACACATGGACACTCAACAAGACTCCTGAATGTCTGACACACTGCAGACTACGCTCTACATGGACATGACGGCAATACCACACCAACCAATGGGATCCCAGCCACAGTCACACACCAATGAAGAAGCCAAGGTCACCCACAAAGAACACACATAGACAACAACCAACATTGCAGCCCGGACCCTGAGGAGTGCCAGCAGTCACACACACAACGTGTCACAATCACTGAAAGATAACACAAACTGGAAATCACATGACAGGGGCAAACAACAAGTGCCAAGGGGAAACCTGACTGTGACCCATCTGCGTCTGCACACAAACTCAGCCCTGACAGCAAACACACCTATGGGTGACACCCTGATGACCAGTAATGTGCCATGCACCCACATCACAGAGAACCCAGGGAGAAGACTTTGGGGGAACATAGCTCAAATCAGCTAGCATCACAAACAGGTACAACACTAGGGATCACAGCATGCACAGCTAAACGGAAGTGAACACACAGACATGCACATACAACACACACCTTGGGCGCAGGCAATGTCACAGGAGTACACACTGCCATGAGGGGACTCCACTCCTGCGTGAGGAAAGCTGTGCCATATGTTGCCTCAGTAGGGCCCCATCATGTCAGCTGAGCACTTGGTCACACAATCAACAATTAGCACCAAATGAGGGCTCCCGTCACATCAGCCTGGTCATGGAAGTGCCAACGGAATCATCAGCACAGATCCAACACACTTGTATAGCAATGTTGCACTGACAACACAGATGAGTCCTTCCCCATTGATGCCCAAACCTGCATGTCCACTGGAGATGGCCACACGGTCAGGGAAGTAGACGAATTGAACAATGGCAGGCACAACAGATGTGCAGGGGTGGAAGCCACAGATGTGAAATTGCCAATCTAAGTAGGAAATCCCATTGCCAAATACTGAACACATGACACCCTCAGATGCTGCTATGGATGACATGGATACACCACAGGATAGGACACATTCCCCCTGGACCACATGGGTTCCTGCACAGTAACACTTCATTATCATGAGACCAAATATCACCATCACTGCAGCAAGGGCATGGTTAGCATCATCAACATCATGTACATCAGAAGCAAAAGCACTAGAGAACAGAAAGTTGCTTTATTCAGCATATGTGGCATTAAAAGTAGAAGTCCGGTAGAACATAAACAAAGGCCAATGGCCAGTCCATCAACAAAGTCACAAGTGGGTGACAGTGGCAGATGCCACCCTACACATGCCTGCACAAAACCAGGGACAATCCACTAGGAGGGGCAACCGGGGGGTAGGCCAGGCACCGCAGGGACAGGATCAGGGCTCACCAGGAGGAAGCAGGGAAGGGGTGGTTGGTGCTGGAGAGCCACTGACAACTGCAGTGGAGGTGTCTGACATGGTGTGTGCCGGCACAACTGGGGGCATGGCTCAGATGTTGTGGGTGCCGGCATGACTGCAGTGGTCCCTGCAGATGGAGTGGACAGGTCCGCCACTGCAGTGCCCAAGTCAGACAGGGTGGTAGTGGACTCCACTGCAGTGCCTACCACCAGAGGAGGAGAATGGGGAACAGGCAAGGTGGGCTGGACAGAGGGGAGGACACCCTCACCACATCAGTGGCACAGACAAGCGCAGCGGGGGTGTGGTGCCGGGAGAGCAAGTGGCAGGGGGAGAAGGCCGGAGCCTCTTGGGGATGGTATATCTGTGGGTGGGGGAACCTGGGGCAGGGTGTGGTGGGGGCACCTGTGGAGTGGGGGCCTGAGGGATGGAGGAAGGAGACCTGGTGCTTGAGCTGCAGGGCGGCGGCGGGGTCTTGCTCTTACCACTCCGGGGGACTTGCGGGTGGGGGCCTCAGTCTGTCTGCGCCTGGGGGAGGGTGTCCGGGGGCGAGGGGCACTCTGCTCCATGTGGGGGGGCTTCCTCTTCACTCTGGATGCTGGAGTAGCTGGATCGGAGGGGAAGAGGCCGAGGTCACTGAGGAAGAGGCGCTGGGTCTTTGGGGTTGCAGGTGAGGCAAGGGAGGGTGCTTTGGAGGGAGAGGCAACTGAGGACTGCACAGTGCCCGTGGATGCGTGTGTGTGTACCAGGGCCCCATCCCCTGTGAGTCTGGTTTCAGTCCCCTGACTGTGCGTGCGTGTGCGTTTTGTTTGTGGCGTGTGTGTCTGTGTGCTGGACGTGTGTGTGCTGGTGTGTGCCTGTGCCGGTGTGTGTGTGCTTGGGACGGGTAAGGTGCTGGGGAGTGTGGATGGAGCAGAGGCAGGAGGGGTGAGGGACTGTCTGAGGAGGGACACTGCTGCCGTCAGGGAGGAGTCCATGGACCTATTGCCCCTCTGTAGGTCAGACATGCCCGATGAGATGCCCTCCATGAACGACACCAGCTGAGTCAACAGTGCGGTGTGCGCATGGAGGACACTCAGCATGGCTGTCTGCCCTACATGGAGCTGGCGAAGGAGGTACACAGACTCCTCACTCAGGGCAGCAGGGGACACAGGGGCAGGGGTGCGGTGCCTGGCCCAAAGGAGACACGCTCCCGAACATGGGAGCCTCCATGGACCTGGGGAATGGGAGCCGATGGGAGGGCGGTGGTGGTGCTGGTGGTGGCGGGGACAGCAACACTAGCTGGGGTGTGGTGGCTGCTGACACCCGCCTCCACAAGGGAGTCATCCTCCGAGATGCTCTGGTCCTAAGCTGAGGTGGATGGTGCTGAGGACTCCTCGGTGTGGCTCCCCTCGCCCTCCGTGCCACTGGGTCCCTCCGACCACTCCTCGGCTGCTGACCCAGTCTGGCTCTCTGGCTCCTCCTGGTCCGTGGAGCTGTCCCCTTCCGTGGCCGTGGATGTATCTGCAAACAATGGGGAAACAGACAGACATCAGTCACCTGCACCAAACGCACACACCACTGTGAGCACAGCACATTACAGAGCAAGCCCTGGCATCATTAGTTGTACATTGCTAAAAGTGCCCTAACTGAACAGGAGAAGCCAATTGTCAGTCTGATGCCAAGCATGGCACTCACATCCCACATGGCCTTGCACCCATCTGTCTGGTGTCTGTTGGATTGCAACACCCCAGTGTGGACACATGCACCAAGTACACAGTAGTTGGACAGTGCAGAGGACACGGTGTGGCATGTGGACATGCACACATCACAGCTCTTGCCACTGAGTCAGTACAGGTTTCCGGATGAAAGGGATGCCCAGAGTCAAATAGGAAATGCATGTGATGCGTACCAGCGACAGACACCATGATGCACCCATGTCCTGATAGCCATCGCCACAATGGTGTGCATGTAGCACATGTCACTCCCCTGCAGGACCACCAATAAGTTGACACATGCCATGGCAGAGGCATGACTGCTAAGTCATACATCACTGTCTCAGTGATGTATGACTTGGCAGCCAGACAACAACACTATGCACTGTGTCACAATAGTAGGTCATGGGGAATGCAAGTCCTGGAGCTGCACAAGTGCACATGTACATCCCCACACAACACATCATCTTAACCCTCATCTGTCCAGGTCATACCTATTGGACATATGGGAGACCTGTGACACTACCCTCTGAACCTAAGCCCCTCACAATTTGCTGTGAATGGGGAACAGCTGCCTGAACTTCACATTCGCATACCCCAGTCTGCACGGGCAGCTGATCAAACACCTATGTGACACACAAGTATCGTCTCCTATGGTCACATCTCCAGGGGCATGCTGAGCCCCTACCAAGAAACACCCCAGCAGCCCTGGCAACTAATCCACAGCACACTGACACAGAGGCAGACACCTGAGGGTCAAATCACTGTGCACAATGTGTCAGCTGATACACGGGAGTGGGAGTACAGAGTGCATTGCATGGCCTGGAGTAGGCATGACTGTCCTGCTCCACATGAATGAGGGATGTGCCCTGGACAGTGGATAGCTGGCTATGTATGTGTGGCACACGTAATCTGCACACTCCTGGGGCCCAAACATTGTTCCCACCCGCTGCATGGGCGTGTGCCACATACCCCAGGCACATGTGGTGGCTCAGCTCAGCAAGTGGACCGCATATCAAAGCAACACGCAGATCCCATGTCCGAACACAGGCGTTGTGTGAACAATGGACCCACCCATGATGCCCACAACAGAGTTAGGGAAACAGATGCTGTCCCCCACCTTTAGTGAAGCAAACTGCAAGGACACAGTCCCATGTGACACAATTCCCTGAATGTAAGGGCCACACCTGGGTATCAGATGAGCAGTGGGCAGTGCACAATAGAGGGACATGGCTCCTGGACAACATGACTGCTGCACTGTGGCAGTTGAACCAGGCCAGAGGAGGGCACAAAGCATGTAATACAGAGTACACAGTGCAGTCTTTGACTCACCCCCTCCTTGCTGCTGTCTGGCCTTCAGCTGCCCATCCAGGTCTGGAAACACCACCGCCAGGATCTGGAGCATGTGGGGGTCAGGGTCCGTGTTCCGCCCCTCCTGCGAGGAGGCGACAGCTTCAGCTGGACCCGTGCAATCCTCCGGGTCCAGCCCCGAAGGTCCTGCCACCTCTTCTGGCAGTTGCGGATCCGGCGCTTGTAGACCCCCACGGACCGGACGGCCCGGACGATGTCCTTCCAGATCTCCTGCTTCCGATGGCATTAACCTGTCAGGATGACAAAGTGAAAAGGCCATTACTACACATGCAACATATCCGTGCATGACACAGTTGTATATACATGTCTCAATCACAGGGGCACATGATGTACACAAGCAGTGCAAAGCTGCCCATGGACAGTTTGCCAGACGTCACTACATGGTATCATTGCATGGGAAGTAAAACCTTGTTCAAATGAACTGTCACTGCACCATACCTGTCCAGTGCATGTCACTACACACTATGGGGGTGACAACTACTCAGTGAGCCTGCTAGCCAGTGGCGTGCAGACTTTCAGCCTTGCTAGTCAGACAAAATGCACATTCAGAAAGGCAGTGCACAGAACACTCACCTGCTCACCTGGTGTCCCATACAGCTTGCTGTACTGTGGAAGTAGGCTGTCCAGCAGGGCCTGGTTCTCTTCAAGGCTGAAGGCTGGGGCTCTCTCCACAGTACGTGCCATTGCAGGGTACAGAGGGGCAGAGACAGCAGCAGTGCAGTGGCAGATGTCGTCCTGGAGCATGTAGTGCAGGTAAGTGAGCTCTCAGGGGAACAGCCAGCAATATATATGTGCTGGAGAGGCAGATACTGTCCCTTGTGTCCAAAGTGATAGGTCCAAGTCGTTTGCATCTTCTGAATCTGGCCAATCCATGGAATAGCAGCACCAAAACACGCCCACAGCATCCTTCAAATCTTCAACTTCATGACATACATGATTTTGCAACATTGTTGTGGGTGACCAACTGATTTTCCAGCAACCGACTCGTTCGAAATTCGAAAACGCGTCCGTTGCCAGGCAAGCCCATTGTCAATGGGTGCGCACCGATCGGTCCATTGCGGTACAACGCGTACAGGGGTACAACGCGTACCCGCACACATTGAATGCAAAGGGCCGGCCGGGGGCACCGATCGGTCCATTGCAGTTCAACGCGTACAGGGGTACAACGCGTACCCGCACACATTGAATGCAATGGGCCGGCCGGGAGCACCGATCGGTCCATTGCAGTACAACGCGTACAGGGGTACAACGCGCACCCGCACACATTGAATGCAATGGGCCGGCCGGGGGCACCGATCGGTCCATTGCAGTTCAACGCGTACAGGGTACAACGCGTACCCGCACACATTGAATGCAATGGGCCGGCCGGGGCACCGATCGGTCCATTGCAGTTCAACGCGTACAGGGGTACAACGCGTACAGGGGTACAACGCGTACCCGCACACATTGAATGCAATGGGCCGGCCGGGGCACCGATCGGTCCATTGCAGTACAACGCGCATAGGGGTACAACGCGTACCGCACACATTGAATGCAATGGGCCGGCCGGGGGCACCGATCGGTCCATTGCAGTACAACGCGTACAGGGGTACAACGCGTGCACCGCGACACATTGAATGCAATGGGCCGACCGGGGCACCGATCGGTCCATTGCAGTATAACGCGTACAGGGGTACAACGCGTGCCCGCACATTGAATGCAATGGGCCGGCCGGGGGCACCGATCGGTCCATTGCAGTACAACGCGTACAGGGGTACAACGCGTGCACCGCACACATTGAATGCAATGGGCCGGCCGGGGGCACCGATCGGTCCATTGCAGTACAACGCGTACAGGGGTACAACGCGTACCCGCGACACATTGAATGCAATGGGCGGCCGGGGGCACAGATCGGTCCATTGCAGTTCAACGTGTACAGGGGTACAACGCGTACAGGGGTACAACACGTACCCGCACACATTGAATGCAATGGGCCGGCCGGGGCACCGATCGGTCCATTGCAGTACAACGCGTACAGGGTACAACGCGTACCCGCACACATTGAATGCAATGGGCCGGCCGGGGGCACCGATCGGTCCATTGCAGTACAACGCATCACTGTACATGTGACTGGCATATGTCAGCATGCCTGTCTCAGATGGACATATGCCAGCCACAGATAGCTCCCAGGGAGTGAGGGGCACACCTACATCACGACAGCCTGTCCAAACTTTATCATAAGGCATGTAAGGCTGCATTTCCTATTGTGTGTATGTTGGTGTACATGTTGTCCTGTGGGTGTCACCTGTGGGCAGCCACCCCCAGGCTGTGCACGTGTTCATGGGGACAGGATCCTGGGTGTTACGTGTACATGACCACTGTGATGTGCAACTGTTCATATCTGTGCATGTGCCATGGTCACATTTCACGGTGGTGTATGTGTATGTCATGTCACATACCCCGTGAGTCCCATGTGGGACGGTATGTTTGAGCCAGGGTGTCCCAGTGGCACAATAGTGATGGTCCTCCACAGTCTTTGTGCATGTAGTGTTTACAATGTCTCTGATTTCATGTGCACAATGGGAGACAGTCTCCACATCCCGGTTGTGTGTGCATGGACTTTGATGTTGTGCGTGTGTGTGTCACAGACGTCCATGTCTGTCCTGCCGTGGCAAGTGGGGCCACTACCTGTGGGGGTCATGGTTGTTTTGCTGTGGTGTATACATGATACTCCATGTAATGCCAGTGTCCATGTGGCAATACAGGGTCCCTGGGAATGTACCTGTCGTTGAGCTGTGGTGCCTGGGGCACATCTGTCCTCACATGTCACTGTGGGGGTTATTGTGACAAGGCAGCAGGAGATGGGAACTGTGACACGGCCTCATGATATCCAATGGGCCAACCTGGGACTAATTGATGCCACCTGTTGGACCGTGTTGACAGATGTTGGCCATGTATGTACCATACATGTCCTTCCGGAACTGCACACTTCATGTAGTTGTGCCTCATAATGATGTATGTTGGGATATTGAGTGTGTTCAATGCCGCATATGTGGGGTGACTGACAATCTTGCTTACTTCTCCTCTGCACTGCAGGGCTCCTGCTGTCCATCGACCATTCCCAGACCTGGCAACGATGGTGGAACGGGACAGCATCCGACGGTACCGCTTCACCAGGCAGCTAATTGAGGATTTGGCAGTGCAGTTGTCCCCACATTTGCAGCCTGGCCGGCCGTATCCTACAGCGCTGACCCCCAAGGTGAAGGTGATGGCAGCCCTACACTTCTTTGCCACTGGTACCTTCCAACATACTGTGGCGACTGCTGGTGGGATGTCACAGACCATGTTGAGCCGTGTGCTCCGCGATGTTTTGGAGGCAATGTTGCTATTCCTGAACCGGTACATCTATTTCCCTAGACTGCGACGACTCACTGACGTGAAGAGTGACTTTTATGCCCTGGGGAGGATGCCGCATGTCATTGGCTCCATTGATGGGACACATGTGGCTTTGGTACCACCACAGGCCCAGGAGCAGGCCTACAGGAACCGCAAGCACTACCACTCGGTCAATGCACTGGTGGTGTGTCTTGCAGACATGACCATCACACATGTGTGTGCCCGTTTCCCTGGTTCAGCACACAATGCCTTTGTGATGAGGAGTAGTCGCATCCCCAGGATGATGGCACAGATGCAGAACCAGCGTGCCTGGCTTGTCGGTGTGTACTGACTTTGTGCCATTGTGTGTGATCTGATCTGTAGTATTCCGCCCACTTTTCCAAGTCAGCTAATGTGCACTTGTCTGTCCGTAGGTGACTCGGGATACCCCAACATGCCGTGGTTGCTGACACCCCTCAGGAACCCTGTGACACCAGCCCAGATGCGCTACAATGAGGCACATGGTCGGACCAGGAGAGTGATTGAGCGGACATTTGGTCTCCTGAAGAGCCGCTTCCGCTGCCTGGAGAAGACCGGAGGGTCCCTCCCATATGCCCCAGCGAAAGTGTGCAAGATTATCATCGTCTGCTGCATGCTCCACAACCTGGCAGTGCGGAAGGAGTTGCCTCTCATCCAGGATGACAATGACCAACATCCGCCACCTGTGGAGGATCCTGGCCTGGACTACGATGCCAGTGACGATGATGATGATGATGATGATGGTGATGTCCGCACACAGCTCATCACCAACTTCTTTAGCTGAATGTGAGTATCCTGAGGTGTCATGTCAATGATGTGAGTTGGCATGATGTGTGGGTGGTGCTCTGGTGCTGTTGGAGTGTGTCCATGGGCTACTTGACTGGATGTGTGTTGCGATGTGTGCTAACAGGTGGTCTGTACTCCCCAACAGTGTTGACATGCTAACTTGGTTCTGGGTGGGTATCTTGTAACATGTATTGTGCATGAGTTTTGCTGTTCTGTCCTGTACTCCATTGCTTTTGAATGTGTGTCATTTCTGTCCTTCACAGGGTACTTTCAGATTCGTTTGGTCAACTGTGTCCACCGACGACGTGATTGCACTTCCAGGCTGGTAGCTGTTGTGTCCCTACAGGTGATGTGCGCCACACCCATGGACTTCCTTCCGTCTACAGTTGTTGACTGTGTGCCCGCTGCCAGGTGGGATTACCTTGCATCTGTAGTGGTTACGACATGTTGCAACTGTGTAATAAACCTGTGCTTCACTTTGTGATGTGCGTTGTCTGTGGTCACACATTTGAGTGCCATTTGCTTACTGCACCTGTGGGCTACTTGACTACAACTGGGAATGGGTGTGGTGTCTGTGCATTGCACCGTCTTCCCTGGCAACATCAGTGTAGGCAATGAGTCAGATGGCCTAGGTGTGTATGTGTTGTGTAGCCCTGGTGGTGTGTCTCCCTCATATGTGTCACGTTGCCTTTACTCACATGCCTGTGTTGTCCTTGCTGTTGCAGTTCGCATACACAGTGTAATTTTGCAGTTCATCATCCCCATAACAGCACCCACGTTGGAATCACGACAGAGGCAAGTATGGTGTATTAGTGTGTTTATTGTGATACATTTGTGTTAATAGTGCATAGGATGGGTAGTGCTGTACATAAATCTTGCAATCCGAAGTTCCTAGGTGAATTGAAAGTCCTGGTAGACAGGATCCCCAGTATCGGGCCACAGTTGTCTGACACATTGGTCCAACTTGTACTCCTCATGCAATGTGTGGGAGTAGTGTTGCCGTCAACAGGGTGAACAGTCTGTGCACAAAGGCGAACATCCAGAACAAGTTCAGGCTTCCTGGGAGTTGCGCTTGGCCATCGGCCTCTCACTTTCCCCTCCTCGGACGACCCCTCTTCTTGGGGGGGGGCCCCTCAAGTACAGGCTGCTGCGGTGCAGGGGACTCTCCGCCAGAGTCATCCTCCCTCCCTGTGGCAGTTGCAGTTTGTTCGGCACCAGATGTTGTTGGCACACACGGAGGTGTGGACTGGTTGCTGTTCATCTGGCGGAGGCATTGTAAAATGTCCCTGTGCACCGCCGTCATCTCATGCAGTGCATCCCACTTGGACTCCACGCGGGACATGTGTGAGTCCACGCGGGACATGTGTGACTCCACGTGGGACATGTGGGAGTCCAAGCGGGCATGATGGGCAGCCTGCTGCTGTTTCATGTCTCTGAGGAGCCCCACTACCTGGCTGAGGTCTCCGGTGCTGGACTGGTACGCATCAGCTATGCGTACCAGTTGTGGTTCATCATGCACACCAGCAACGTCTGCAAGCAGCGACCTCTGTCTCCCACCCCTCCCACCACCCCTGCTGACATGTGCAGTGTGTGCAGTGGCACGCACAGATAACCCTGGTCCACCTTGGGGGTTGGTGGTGGTGGTGGTGTCCATGGCCCCAGGTTGGTCCAGGGTCCCTGTGCTGGTGTTGCTCCTTGTTCTGTCCATGTCGGCAGGGATGGTATTTGTGGTGACAGTCGTTGGAGGGGTGGGTGCAGGGGGTGCAGCTGGTGGTCCTGCTGGTGCTGCAGCTGGTGGTCCTGCTGGTGCTGCATGTTGACTTGCACCGGATGTGCCAGGTTGGTCTTCATCGTCCGAGGAGGACAGAGGCTGTACGACGCCAGTGAGCTCCGCATCCTCCTGAGCCTGGGACTGGGACTCCTCAGCGTCTGCTGCTGTGTCCCCATCATCACTTGTTTTTGGGAGACACAAACAATGTATGTTATGTTTCTGCAGGCATCAATGGTTGACACACATGACAGTTGTGACTGTGCCTCTGGGTGCGGGCCTGTACATTGCATTGTCCTAAGTCGTCACAGTCAGGGGTTGATATTGGTGTGGCACATTGTCCTGCATTATTTGGGCATTTCTATGTATTTTTTGGGGTGTGAACATGGTCTGCATTGGTTGTGTTTGGTTGACAGCCGGCCCTCCTTCCCACCCACCCAGCCAGTCAGTTATCCCACCATGGAACGTGCTTGCGTTGCAGGGAGTGGAAGTTGTCTCTCAGGATGTCAGTCAGTGGTGTCCTGCTGTTTGTTGGTGCACAGTTGGCAGCAGGGCCTTGTGCTCCCCACAGCAGTAGCCAGTGTCAGCCATCTTGTGAGTCCTTCTCCACTCCCTGTGATGTGAGCATGGTTCAGGGTGGTGTTGATGGGACAGTTGTGGGGGTGACCAATATCAGTGGCTACGACTCCCATCATGCTATTGCCTCCACCCCCCTTCCCAGCATGCCCATGCTTCCTTCCTTTTGACTCTGCTTCCCTGTGGGGTGGGCTGCCTGTGCTGACAGGATGGCTGGGAGTGTTGTCCTGGCAGTTGTTTGGCTAGAAATCCCAAGAGTGGCCCTGTGCTTCACACAACATAACCCAGGGTGGTGGTTTTTTGTGGGATCTTGTGTTAGGATGGGGGGCATTGCATTCTACCAGGTGGGTTCTGTGGAGTTTGTGTTGGGGTGTGTGTGAGGGGAGGTGCTTGTGACTATGGTCAGTGCTGCAAGTCCTCCTTCCCACCCAGCTAGCCAGATATCCCACCATGGAACGTGCTTGCATTGCAGGGAGTGGAAGTTGTCTCTCAGGATGTCAGTCAGTGGTGTCCTGCTGTTTGTTGGTGCACAGTTGGCAGCAGGGCCTTGTGCTCCCCACAGCAGTAGCCAGTGTCAGCCATCTTGTGAGTCCTTCTCCACTCCCTGTGATGTGAGCATGGTTCAGGGTGGTGTTGATGGGACAGTTGTGGGGGTGAGCTATGTCTGTGACTACGACTCTCATCATGCTATTGCCTCCACCCCACTTCCCAGCATTCCCATACTTACTTGCTTTTGTGGGGAGTTCAGTGTGTGTGGGTGTGAGAGCAATGGCAAGATGGCTGACAGTGGTGTCCTGCTGTTGGTTGGTGTGCAGTACCCAGCATGCCCTTGTGCTCCCCACGACACAGCAACAGTGTCAGACATATTTGATGGCCCTTTCCACTCTCTGTGGGATGTGCATGCGTGAGTGTGAGCTTGCTGGGCCATGTGGTGGGGGATGTAGAGCTGTGACTACGACTCCCATCATGCTATTGCCTCCTCCCCCTTCCCAGCATGCCCATGCTTCCTTCTTTTTGACTCTGCTTCCCTGTGGGGTGGGCTGGCTGTGCTGACAGGATGGCTGGGAGTGTTGTCCTGGCAGTTGTTTGGCTAGAAGTCCCAAGAGTGGCCCTGTGCTTCACACAACATAACCCAGGGTGGTGGTTCTTTGTGGGATCTTGTGTTAGGATGGGGGCATTGCATTCTACCAGGTGGGTTCTGTGGAGTTTGTGTTGGGGTGTGTGTGAGGGGAGGTGCTTGTGACTATGGTCAGTGCTGCAAGTCCTCCTTCCCACACAGCTAGCCAGATATCCCACCATGGAACGTGCTTGCATTGCAGGGAGTGGAAGTTGTCTCTCAGGATGTCAGTCAGTGGTGTCCTGCTGTTTGTTGGTGCACAGTTGCCAGCAGGGCCTTGTGCTCACCACAGCAGTTGCCAGTGTCAGCCATCTTGTGAGTCCTTCTCCACTCCCTGTGATGTGCGGATGGTTCATGGTGGTGTTGATGGGACAGTTGTGGGGGGCAATATGTGTGACTGCGACTCCCATGATGCTATTGGCTACACTGACTTGGCCAGCATACACAGAATTCCTTCCTTTGAGTGGTCTTCACTGTGAGTTGGTGTTGTTGTGGTGGCTACATGTCTGGATGTGTTTGTTAGTTCTATTTGTGCCACTGCCTAGCTGTAGTTGTAGTTGTGTTTGTACATGTGTTGGCACAGTTGGATGTGACTTTTTTGATGGCATGTGTTGTGTTTATCTGACTGACATACACATTTTGGGATGATTCTGTTCTGGTTGCTGTGTAATTGCTATGAGTGCATGGTTTGACTCTCCCCTTGACAGTGATGTGTGTGTGTTTTGTGGCAGTATATTGTGTACATTTGTTGTGTACTCACCAGGCTCTGGGATGTCCTCTAGTCCGTATACGCTCACTGGCGGAAGGATGGCCCGCACCTTCTCCTCCCAGGGCCTGAGGTATATTGGCTTGGCAGGAGGGCCACTGCCGGTGTATTGGCTGTTGATGTAGTCTTTCTTGAGCAGGTCCCGTACCCTCCTGCGCACGTCATACCACCTGTTCTGGATGTCGCTCTTTGTGCGCCGACATGGTGATTGTGCATTCACCCTGTTGATGATCCTCTCCCACATCTTGGTTTTCTGGGAGATGGGGGTCTGTTGGACCAGTGTGCCAAACAGCTGTGGCTCTACCCTGAGGATCTCGTCTACCATGACTTCCAATTCACAATCTAGGAACTTGGGATTCTTCTTGGGGGCATGGTGATGGGTGGTGATGGTGAGTGATGTGTGTGTTGGTGTGCAGGTGAGGGTGTGTGAGTGTGTGTTTTGCTGGGTGTATGTGAGGTAGGTATTTGTTGGTGTGCTGATGGTGTGTGGCTTGTGTGAGGGATGAGCTGTGGGTGTGTGGTTGCTTTCTCTTGGGTGCTGGCAGTGGAATGGCATTTGCAAATGCTCATGGTTGTGATTTGTGTCCTTTATATGGGTGGAGTTGTGGGTGTGTCTTTGTTCTCTGTACCCACCCCCCCAGTATTTATTGGCTTGGTAATTGCTTGTTTGGCCTTTTTTTGGGTGAATTTTCCGTTGTACTGTCTGTGTATGTTGGAAACGTTCTTGTGACCGAGTCGGACCCTGCATTTGTCTCGTACGGTGTTCTCCGTTTCGTTCACGCTGTGTTTGTGCAGTTTTCTATGCTGCGTACGCGTCGGTCGCGGTGTTTTGCGTTGCTTCGGCTCGGTTTTGTATGCGTGTCGGTCGTGCGGCTTGGCCTCCATCCGACTCGCTCGTGGTTTTCGCGCCTTGCATCGTACTTTGCGGTTTGGAGTTCGCGTGTACGTTTCGGTCGGATTTGTTCCGGGTGCATGTCGGTCAGTTGGATTTGCGTGTTTTTCCGGCCGGATTGCTGTTTTCCGTGCGGCTCGGTCGGTCGACTTGGGTTCGGTACGTGTCGGTCGGATTTTTCACGCCTTGCAGCGTACTTGGCGTGTCGGGCGCCACAGGTACATGTCGGTCGGTATTATTTCCGGATCCGAGTCGGTCGGTGCTTTTTCCGGCCCGAATCGGAATCGACCCCTGTATGTGTAGCATAAGAAAAATCAGAACGAAATAAAAGTAAAATAGTGGCACAAACTGCCGTATTTCATAAATCCCTTAACTTTAACAACATTTAAAGGATAAACAACCCAGTGGGCGCGCACATATATAAGCCTGTGCTTTGCGCCTTACATGTTTACATTACAACTTGTGCTTGCAAGTGTGTTTATTGTTATAGTAAGGTGTGTAGGAATGGGGCAGTAACCGGCGCAGCTTTAAAAAATTCAGGGGCATATTAGCAAGACCGGCGATAAAATTATCGCCGTTTTAGCGGCAGGAAACTGCCGCTAAAACGGCGATAATGGGCTTGCTAATATGCGTTATGGAATTCCAATAGAAGCCCAGGTTAGATGTGCAGGACATCTAACCTGGGCTTCTATTGGAATTCTATAACGCATATTAGCAAGCCCATTATCGCCGTTTAGCGGCATTTTCCTGCCGCTAAAACGGCGATAATTTTATCGCCGGTCTTGCTAATATGCCCCTCAATGCCTATAGGAAAAATAGTTGTTTTCCGTGCGCTCGAACTTTGTTTGTGCTAAAGTGAAATATTTTCGCGGCACCACGAAAAGCTACGCACAAACCATAAAAGAAAGCTCCGAGATATCGCCGCATTGCAACACTGTACAGCGACCCGACCAAATAAGTGAAGTATTATCGCTAGACAGCAAAACGCACTAACAGGAGAAGCCCGGAATACAAAGTATCAACACTATAGAGCAGCACGTTCAGATATCGCCGCACAAATAACAGTTTCCCTGTAAGTCCATAAAAAGCTAGTAACAAGAGCAAAAAAAAATTACAGCAAAAGTGGATGCATCAAAAACGGCAATCCACAGTAAACCGCGAAAGAAGAAAAAAAGAAGTTCCAAAGGAAACACTTGATTCCACGTGCAGCATGTTTACTGTACTTTGTCGGTGCTGCATAGGCGTTCCCCCCCCAAAAAAAGGCTGATCTACAAAGCACATTAGCCTGCCACAACGACAAAATGCAAACAAACAAGCCAATAAACCAATTAGAAGCAAGGAGGTAGAGTAGGTGGAGTTTGCCTAGATATACAGATTACTTAAAGTCTCGGAAAGACAGCGCATGCGCTGCCTAGGCGAGACCTAAAAAGGCTCAACAGTTTATCTGGTCCAAAGCAGCTGAACAGTCTTTTAGTATCCTTAAACAGAGGTTTACTTCTGCACCCATATTACGCCATCCAGATCCCGATCAACCATTTTATGTTGAAGCCGATGCTTCCCAATTTGCTTTGGGTGGTGTGTTATCACAAAAAGACCCTCAAACTGGACATCTTCATCCTTTAGCCTTCTACTCGAAGAAACTACTTCCAGCAGAACAAAATTATACAATTGCAGAAAGAGAATTATTAGCTATTAAAACAGCGTTCAAGGAGTGGCAACACCATTTGCTGGGAGCTAAACATACCATTACCATTTACACTAATCACAAAAACTTACAATTCTTCAGCTCTGTCAAGGCTTTAACCCTGTGACAGTTGCGATGGCTTCACTTCTTTAGTGACTTTGATTTTCTAATTACATACAGACCTGGGACAAAACAGCTGCAATCAGACATTCTATCACGTTTAGGACACCACGAAGGACCCAGTGACACTCGTGAACAACCCAGCATAATCCCTGCAGATAAAGTTGTCGCTCTTACCACTGTTGACACCTTTATGGATATCAGGACTGTACCCCAGAAGAATGGCTTAAAAAACCATCTAACACAAAAAGACAAGGTTACTATTTCCATGCTGGGAAATTATATGTGCCAACGCAAGAGTTACAACATCAAGTGTTAATCTGGAATCATGATTCTGCTCCTACTCGTCATCCAAGTATACACAAAAGATTGGAAAAATGTCTGAGAAGTTTTTGGTCGGAATCTATTCGCCAAGATGCACACCAATATGTTAATACATGCCCTACATGTGCCCGGAATAAGTCCTCACATATTCCTCCATATGGCCTTCTTCAACCTTTGCCTATTCCTCCAACACCTTGGCACACTCCAAGCATGGATTTTATAACAGATTTACCTGAATCCAACAAATATACCACTGTCTTAGTAGTAGTGGACATGTTGTCCAAAATGGCACACTCTATACCTCTCAAAAAATTTCCCACAGCTGCAGAACTTAGCACCCTGTTCTTACACCACATAGTCAGACTACACGGATTACCAACAAATATCATCTCAGACCGTGGGAGTCAATTTGTGTCCACATTTTGGAAGGCCTTTGTTCCTTACTTGTTATAGAGATTGCCCTATCTACCGCTTATCACCCACAAACGGATGGTCAGACAGAGAAAGTTAACCAAACAATTGAGCAAACCCTCCGATGTTTCCTCTCCACAGTGACAAGTGCTTGGGATCAGGCCCTTCTTTAGTGTAATTTGAATATAACAACACAGTGCACTCCGGATTGGGGTGTTCACCATTTTACTTCCTCACAGGTGTCCATCCTCGTAGCCTCCCAGTGATACTATCAAATACCACCACTTCTCTTCCCTCGGTCACTGAGCAGCTAAGCTTCCTACAAGAATTCAGTGGAAAGCAAAATGCAGTTTGGCCAAACACAAAGTCCAAATGAAAGTACAAGCAGATAAACACAGGCGTCCTGAAAACCACACTACCAGGTTGGGGATCTCGTTTGGCTCTCCACCTGAAACATCACTTTAGAAGGCCCCAGAAAACTACAACCACGATTTTTAGGCCCATTCAAGAGTACACAAATTCTAGGACCTGTTACAGTCTGGCTACAGATTTCCCCTGAATACACCATGCATCCAATATTTCATGTTTCCTTGGTAAAACCCTACCACCCAACACTAGATCTGACTCCTCACCCCCTCCTCTGATTGTCAATGGCCATCAGGAATACGAGGTCCAGCCGCATTTTAGATGCTAAACGCATGCATGGCAGGCTTTATTATTTGATTGATTGGGAAGGATATGATGCATCAGAACGCTCTTGGAACCTGCATCTTTTGTCCATGCCCCTCATCTGATGCGGTGTTTTCATATGATGAATCCTACTAAGCCGCGCTCTGTGAAGCCACCTCTGAGTGGGAGAACTGTTATGGGTGCTGCTCAGCCACATGATGTTGTCTAATGAACATGGCATTATGTACGATTCATTGATTCAAGCAATAATTCACGAGTATCCTTGCTCACTTGGGTATACGTTCATTGTTATAATTAAGTATTTGGTTTGCAATTGCCAATGCTTGTTGCTCTTGTGTCATTCAGTATTTGGTTTGCAATTGCCGAAGCTTGTTGCTCATGTACTGACTTACAATTGCCAATGCTTGTTGTTCATGTAATGACTAAGCACCATGTGCAACTCGTGCCAACAGTTTAAATCAAGACACATGCAACCAGCCTTTCAACTGTCAGAGTTAGAAATGTGCAACTGCTCATTAGCAAGTATTGCAAACATATGCCATCTAATTTGGTTTTATAATTGCTCCTTCTCAACCTATGGCTCACCTGACAGGAAAGCACGTGTACATCTGTGTCTATTTAAAGCTGCACTGTGCTTCTAGTTACTGCTTGGCTTTATTGTTTCTGACTTCTACTCACCTGACTCCAGCTAAGCAATCCCTCCTCCCGGATCCCCTGGGCCCCTAGAGACAGCCTCTGCTGCTCTCTTCAGCAATTCTGGAATTCCCTGTAGCTCCTGGAAAAGAGCATGACACAAAGGTGAAATCTTTGTTTCCAGCTCTTCTGAAATCTGCAAAAGACAAGGTAAATAGCAATTCAAGGTAACAGCACCACCTTCTGGAAAGACTTTGAAGTTCTGGAACATTAATGCTTAAAGACAATATTGACGAACTACAAACTAAAATGGACTCTATGCAGTGCATCATTATTCAGTAGAGAAAGACGTATCTCTCTTAAAAAAGACTAGAGACTCGCAGTGCCAAGAACTTTTCTAGTATGGTCTTCTTCACTGGAGCAATCTGTGAAGCAATTTAAATATGTTTATAATTTATTGGTTGTTTGTGCACAGTAAGCAGCTGTTATAAGCAGGATAACAGTTATTATCTTAAAGTGATAATTATTCTTAGGAACAGAAAGCAGTCCAAAGAGAGACATCTTGATATAAGAGTCAACTAAAGGTTTTAGTGTATGTAATGCTGTTATATATACTGATTGTTCATGAATAATTCTTGACATCACAGTATGTTAATGAGATATTCTCTTATTGCAGACACTCACTGTGCTTCGTGTGAATGGTCTAATGCTGTCCAGAAATCCCGGCGCTACTTCCTGTTTGAAACCCAGAGTCCAGCACATCAGACGGTGCTATATCCTGTGCTGAGCCCAGAGTCCAGTACTCCAGACTTCAAATCACTGGAAGACAGTATTTCTGTCTCTCTCTCTCTCTCCCAACCCCCTTTCCCCTTGGGAACTTGCAAGGTAGCAGTGTTTCATTTCATTGCTGCCACGTCAGGTCTCAGTGGGATCTGGGAAGTAACGCCGCCCCATTGGAACATCCTGTAGTTCAGGTGAGTGGCTCACAACAGAAAGCCAAGCCACAACATTATAGTTCCTTTTGGGCGACGTCAGTATGGACTCCAGGCCATTTGTTGATACTGATCAAGTAGATCAGTTAAACGCCACTGAACAATTGACAGCTCTAGTTTAAAACCTTCATGAACAAGACCAGAAATAAAAAAATGAAAATCAAGAGCTTAAGGGGGCTTTAGCTCAACCCACACCTTTCACACAGTGGAGGGATCTCTCAAACCCACGCCCAGTTTTTAACCCCCCTAAGTTTGGTGCTAATTTTACTCCGCAGCCTACTGTAGCCCCTACCAATCCAGCTGATCAAAATTTACATGTCCCAGTTACCACCCCTACTTCTGTACCGTTGGCTAATCCTGAAAAGTTCACTGGAGATAGTTCTCGGTTTGCTGCTTTCATGAGTCAGTGCCAACTGCATTTTTTGTGTAAGCCCCAAATATTACATACAAAAACACGGATCACTGACAGAATATCGAGGAGCAAAATATCGACCTGCCAAAATATCGAGAAAAAAATATAGAATGCCAGAATATCGAATTCCTATCTACAAACAGGTAAGTACAAAAATATCGAATCCAAAATATCGTTGTAAAAAATATAGTTAGTCAAAATATCGAATTTTTTAAATGTCTTAAAAGTAATGTAAAATTAATAAAATAATAAATATAATTAACTAAAACATACTTAAAAATAAATAATTAATGTAAGTTAAAATAAAAATAAACATGCATTTTTATTTTTTAATACATATATATATTAACGTAATATTAATAACAAATATTCAATATTTTTAGCGTAGGATAGCGGGAGGGTAAAATTTACTATTCCCACTCCAGTGAGTGCAATAGTAGGGAAAGCGTTGGATAGCGGGAAGGTAAAAATTACTATTCCCACTCCAGTGAGTGCAACAGTAGGGAAAGCGTTGGATAGCAGGAAGGTAAAAATTACTATTCCCACTCCAGTGAGTGCAACAGTAGGGAAAGCGTTGGATAGCGTAGGGGTAAAAATTACTATTCCCACTACAGTGAATGCAACAGTAGGGAAAGCGTTGGATAGCGGGAGGGTAAAAATTACTATTCCCACCGGGGAAGCACTTTTACTTTTGCACCAGCCGTGAGGGGAACGGCGAATGACAGCTCTCTCCTGCTCCCGCTGCCGTGAGGGGAACGGCCACCGCGAGGAGACTCCAATCCCCAGCAGGCTAAGCGGCGGCGCCAGCCGTGACGCCGCTTTCCGCGCCTGGAGGCGCGATAAAGGTCACACAGGCCTCCCGCAGTGCGGGAAGCACTTTTACTTTTACACCAGCCGTGAGGGGAACGGCGAACAACAGCTCTCTCCTGCTCCCGCTGCCGTGAGGGGAACGGCCACCGCGAGGAGACTCCAATCCCCAGCAGCCTAAGCGGCGGCGCCAGCCGTGACGCCGCTTTCTGCGCCTGGAGGCGCGATAAAGGTCACACAGGCCTCCCGCAGCGCAGGACGCGCGCGGGCAAAGCCCGGGCCAAGGGCGGGCCCGTCTGTGCCCGTCAGCGACAGGAAGAGGCAGGGCAGGGTCACCCCCCTTTCATCTGCATCTGAGGATCATCGTGCAGGGCCAGGAGCTTGCTTGGAGGTACTGTTGGTTCTGTGGCATATTTGACTTTCTTTTTTGGATGTCAACAAGCCCAGTGGTCGCTCCGCAATCTATCCATCCTTAGCGTAGTTTGCACCGACACTGATGGCTAAGGAGTGTCTATATTACTCTTCTTGAAATAGGTTTTGTATTAATTCTACGCCCCAGGCTTCTCTACTAAACTCTGCATTTCAGAGCTTGCATTGTGTTAAACTGATCTCTAGTCAGATAGTAGGGACGTGTCACTGGAGCCACCTACTCGCCGGGAGGGGAACGGCCCACAACCTCAGTAGTCCTGGCCCGCTGACGGTAAAACAGCGCCATACCAGCGCCTCCAGGTACTCGTCAAGCGCTGTTCGGGACCAAGGCGGGTTAATTTGAGACTGATCGGGACTGGTTTGGGCCACCCACCGTCAAGCCGTTTTGATACGCCTAATGATTGACCTTGGCTACATTTTGTTGAATTAGGGAGAGTTATTTTTTTGGGTTCTAGGGTGTGTTGCTTTGGGCATGAAGTACAGCTAGCATGGTTGGGACTTTGCTCATCTTGCACACTTGAAACACAATCTTATTTGAATTGTCCTTTCATCAGGGTTGTACAGCAATTGTGCAAGTATGGGGAAGAGTATAGCCACGACTCTAAGACCAAGCACTAGACAGAAACCATCCGTGCGAACCCCTAGTGTGGAACCCACAGCTATTGACAAAATGTTAAGACAGGCAATTGGGGCTGTCTCTAGTGAGATAAAACACACTGAGAGACGACTCTCCCTAACACCAATGATCCCAAGCACTACACCGACCATGGAAACTAGAGTACCCGATTCCCCCCAAACAGTAAATCTATCGATTACTCCTGATTTAATGCTTTCTCAAGAAGTTGTAATCACTGATAATGCAAATAAAACTAACACGGGGGGGTAATTAGGAAAAGTGGTCAGCCGAAACGAAAAGCTCGCAAGGGGGTGAAACAAGCGAAGCACCCATCGTTGGTAGACCCAAAGGAACAGACAGTGGGACATATAGCTAGTGAAAGTCACCCAGACCTAATGGAGCAACCACTTTGGGTGCTGAACTTAGTTAAAGATCTTAAAATTCACCTCGAAAATTCTATCAAAGCTGAGCTTGAAGCAGTAATGAAACAAATACAGAAGCTGACCTCGCTGATAGATACCTGGGGGAGTAAAATTGTTACAAGTTTAAACACTACTGAAACAACTAAATCTCTGGACCAGGCTCCAACTTCCCAACGAAATGATGTGATCCCTTCTGTTATCCCGGCTCCCTTTGTATCCCACGGGTTAAACCCACTAGTGCAAACTAATGCTCCAACTAGGCCTACTTCCCATCCCCATCAAGATACAGCCCCTACTTCTATCCAACATGGGGCAACACGAGCCGAAGATGAAGCCCTCGGCTCCAGGACAACGACAACAAGCTTAGGGTTGATGGTGGAACGTAAATCACCTAGCAATTGCATTGGAGAAAATGGGAGTACATGCCAATCCAACCTGAGGTCAATAAACTCCACCCTGCCATGTATAGACTTACCACCAGCCTCTACTCCCTATGTCGTTATACTAGCCGGAGTACCTGAGTTGAAAAAAGGTAGTGGGGAGTCTTACTCTGAACTAAAGAACAAAAGTACTTTTTGGCTAAACAAACATAGATCTCTCCCACCTCTAATGCAAAGTGAAATTCTATTCGTACGCAGGGTCAGTTGGTTGGGACAGAGGTGGAAAGAAATCCCGGGCGATTGCATTTTGATTAACTTTAGGGATACCAGGGTGGTCCAACACATTTTTAAATGGGGATCATCTGGGGAGTTTGGTGGTATACAGACACTCCCCTTAGGCTACTTTTACCCCTCCAGTCCCCTGTTAGGAAGAATGGGAAGTGTATACAAAAAATGGGAAACGAGAGCTCAGACTGGCAATTCACTACACATGGGGCGGGGCTTCGAAACTATCTCGCCTTTTAACATTCCAGTTAGTAATAGATACAGCTCCTTAGATCTGGTCGATTGACTGAATTCTACACCTAAATTAAAGGAATGCATAGCAAACCATCATGCCACGCACCATTATTGTGAAAGATCTGAGCCTATGGATCATCCATCTAGGATGACTTGCGAGGCCACAGTGGCATATAACAGCATGGGTGCCTCCACTAACTCACCAGGGAACTTGGAAGGTACCCCACAGGGTCAGGAAGGGATCCCCCACCAAGCATTCCTTCATGAGCAGGGCCATTTGCATACACGGACTGACTCAGTAAAAGTCCAGCAGATCACTAAGATATTATCCTGGAACATAGCAGGTCTTACCTCTAAAATGGACCTCCCTGATTGGGGAGAGTACATTGATACACATGAGCTATGTCTCTTTCAGGAAACTTGGTCTACTGCAGCACTGCATAGAGTGGCCTATGTTGCATACTGTACTCCAGCTCTCCAGGGGCCTAGGGGGAGACCCTCAGGGGGCCTTTGTATTTGGGTTGCTATCCACCTTTGTTGTACCATTAAGAGAATAGACACTCACTCCCCGGATATCCTATGTATTCTTCTTTCTTTTGATGACTCCCTTGAGATGGCTGTTATCAATATTTACTCTCGACCAGTTAGGCAGGGGCAAACTTCACAGACCCTGGACTGCCTGGCTAACTTCCTCTCCACTTTACCTGAGTCTGTACATATAATTATTGGAGGGGATTTTAATTGCCACTATGAACCTCTCAATGGCCTATCTACTACCATATCAAGTGAGGAAGACTCTGTTTGGGCCATGTTATGTTCTATCAACTGAGTAATGTGTATTGTTTGGTTCTATTGTCCTAGTAACCGGACCTTGGCAACTGCTAGCTCTGTCACTGGATTCTGGATTGTGGAATCTTAGGGCAGGTTGGCATTGCTTGAGGAGGAACGGCTGCTAGGGGTTATTACTCCCTTTCCTAATAAACCCAATCACTTTCTAAAGAAGACTACACTGCTCATGTCTATCCTTAAAAATGGCGACGAGGGTGGGATAATCCCGTGAAGAAGAAGAGGAAGAAGACATTTCCACCAGCAGTGTTCGTTTCGTTGTGTTTGGGCTGGCCGCTCATATCGTGTGACGGTCGTTGGTTGCCGTTCGGAGTATTGAAAACCCCTAGCAGCGTGCGTACGAACTTCTATTTGGACTAAAAATATGTAAGTACCTTAACTTACAATTGTGTTGTCTATCCTTAAAAGGCCATTCCTGAATGTAATATTTATCCAATAAGGGGCTGGACTCCCCTTGTTCTTCAAATGAACTCACTTACACTCAGCCACTCGCTCAGGGCATGTAATGGCCGATTCCCCTCCGACAGTCCAGGCAACCCAACTTTTAATAAATTGGGACAGGCCTCCACCATTGATTACATCTTGGTAGACGTCGAGAACTGGTATAGAATTTTGGACTTTTCGGTCCAATCTCGATGTGAAAGTGATCATAATCCATTGGTGTTAGAGATAGCCTATTCCCAATTCAAAGACGACCAGGGCCTGACAAGACAACCTGTCCCAAACTTAATTGCAGCAGAAGGAGGGAGAAGAGTACGTTGGGGAACATTTGCAGCCTCTATTGAAAAAAGGGCCACCCTGTACAAACAAATTATCCCCTTTTTAGAGATCGCGTTTTGTCTGTCAGAAAAGAGTCAAGGCTGTGAATACCAGCTGGTGCTAGGTAGGAATCATCAAGACATGTTTTCAAATTTGGCGGAGTTTTTCTATACCCCTGAAAACAATAATAACCCCGACCCTAAACTTAAACATCCCTGGTATAACAAAGCATGTAGGGAAGCAAAACGCGGATTGCTACTTGGGATAAAGAACAAGGATACCCTATGCATTAAAGCTAGCAGGACACATTATAAATAAACCCTAGCCGAAGCCAAAGCAGCCTGGGAGATTGAAAAATGGGAAGCAATTAAGATAGCCCTAGACAATAGAGACATGAGAGGCTTCTGGAATCTTGTAAAGACCGGTAAGTTTGAAGGCAACTCTGCCATCAAACCAAACTTGGGGGAAGAAGCCTGGAGATCCCATTTTAAAGTTTTATATTCTAGCCCCATAGATGAAGGTGCAGTAAATAGTGCAATTGATACAGACCAAACCCCTCTAAACACGGGTACACCACCCTGCACATTGGCAGAAGTTACCAAGGCGCTGGGTAAATTGCTACCAAACAAGGCTCCGGGGTTGGATAGAATACCAGGTGACCTGTTTAGAAGTGAATTAACAGTGTGGGCACCCTATCTACAGATCTGGTTCAATGCCATCCTCCAGGGTATGGCGCTCCCTCCGACTTGGGCCGGTGCAGAAATTATTCCCATTTTTAAAAAGGCTCTCCGCACAATCCGGCAAATTATCGGCCAATAAGCCTTATCGATGTCACCCAAAAGCTATTTGCCCGAGTCCTTTTGGGTCGGCTGCAATCATGGATGGACGAGATGAACGTACTAACACCTTTACAAGCAGGCTTTAGGTCTAAAACCTCGACCATCGATCAAATATTCAGATTGCAGCTGCTCCATTGGAAAACCGTAACCTTGGAGGGTGGCAGCCTTTATTTAACTTTTGTGGACCTTAAGTCCGCATTTGATATGGTGCGGCGTGACCAGCTTTGGCGCCTACTCCACGATATGGGTGTACCAGTTTATCTCTGCCAGCAGTTGAAGCGCCTACATGAAGGCACTTACGCGAGGGTTAGATATGGTAGGAGAGGAGAATTGACAGCCCCCTTTCCAGTGGAGAAAGGGGTGAGGCAGGGATGTGTGTTAGCTCCAACCCTCTTTTCCCTTTTTCTAAATGGTCTAATAGAAACGCTCCTGTCAGTGAAGGACATAGACTCACCAAGGCTAGCGAACCGTAAAATACCAGCTTTAATGTTTGCGGATGACACCCTACTTTTGTCTAAATCACCAATGGGTATGCAGCGGGTTTTGGAAGAGTTTAGTGCATTTTGCAGGAAGAGGAATCTGGAGATAAATCTCCAGAAAACAAAATATATGGTCTTCCATGCCAACACCACCAATTGTCCACACCCACAACTGGAGGGTAGGTTTCTAGAGAAAGTCTCCATTTTTGACTACTTGGGTCTCACACTTAATGATAAGATGGACTGGGGGACCCAAATCAAGAAAGCTAATTTGAAATTAGCTCAGTCAATAGGGGGCATTCTAAAAGTCCACAAAAATTGCACCCAAAAAGTGGTTTGTCCGCCAGCAGAAATCTATAAAACCCAAGCGAGGGGAGCCTCACTTTATGGAGCTGAACTTTGGGGACATTGCCCATCACAGACCCTATCCGCCACAGAGAACACATTTATTAGGCAATTATTGGCCCTCCCAAAAAGTACTCCTTTAACCCCACTTAGGATGGATTTAGGTATAGGACCTATTGCTGACATAATTGCCGCTCGCCTTCTTTTATTCTGGCGTTGCCTATGGAGCACCCCCGAGTTATCTACTTATAGGGAGGAACTGAGGGATGTTATGTCCATATTGGGTGCTGGAAATTTAGCCTGGCTGTCATACATTAGGAGAACTTGCCATTCTCTAGGATGGGTAATGGGCAACCCCTGAAGAGACCTGCCCGTCCATCCCCAAAAAATCCCTATCTCTAGCCTTTAAAGAACATAAATTGGCCCTATTGTCCCAGAGTATGAATTCATGCTGCTTGACATCTAAATTTCTGGATGTCAAGCAGCAGTATAAACTGGAACTGGTCCTGGACAATATACAACCATTCATGGCAAAGAAGTTGTTCTTACAATTTAGACATGGGACGCTCCCGCTCCGAACATTTACAAAAAAATGGAAGGGAGCAACTAGATCAGATTGTCCTGGGTGTAATCTTTCAGAAGAAACAGAACTCCATGTCATGCTATTTTGTCCTGCTTATAAAAGGTCTAGATCTAAGTGGGTTCTTCAGCTTTGTAGAAACTTGGGGTTGAGAAACCACTTCGAGGTTTTTAGGCTACTGAAATACGAGACACACCCATTATTTGTAGTTGTTACCTCAAAATTTTTATTTGCGATGTGGTGCATACGTAAAGGCATTATAAAGTGAAATGAGATGGGCAATACTTAAACTGTGGCTTTTTACTAGAAATTGTTATGTACCATTTTTTGCACAGCACTTTACTTAGGGGAAATGCCTTGAAATGTTTATCTATTGATGTCTAATCTTAATTTTTCTCTTTTAAATTACCTTTTAAATGTTTTAAATCTAATTGTTTTAATTGTTCTTATATGTTCCTACATAGGATATCCTGGCTACACTTGATTTATAGGGTCATTAATTAATTTTACGGGGTTGTGTATTTGGTGGGATAATAAATGCGGCATCTCAACCCACACATATTTGATTACACTTGTATAATAATTTTTAATTTTTTTTGCTCATAATAATTAATTGTATTTTATGTATTGTTTTAACTATCTGTGCTTTTATGGCTGTATAGCCGAAATAAAGATTTTTTGACTGACTGACTGACTATTCCCACTCCAGAGAGTGCAACAGTAGGGAAAGCGTTGGATAGCGTAGGGGTAAAAATTACTATTCCCACTCCAGTGAGTGCAACAGTAGGGAAAGCGTTGGATAGCGGGAGGGTAAAAATTACTATTCCCACTCCAGAGAGTGCAACAGTAGGGAAAGCGTTGGATAGCGTAGGGGTAAAAATTACTATTCCCACTCCAGAGAGTGCAACAGTAGGGAAAGCGTTGGATAGCGTAGGGGTAAAAATTACTATTCCCACTCCAGAGAGTGCAACAGTAGGGAAAGCGTTGGATAGCGGGAGGGTAAAAATTACTATTCCCACTCCAGTGAGTGCAACAGTAGGGAAAGCGTTGGATAGCCGAGGGTAAAAATTACTATTCCCACTCCAGTGAGTGCAACAGTAGGGAAAGTAATTATTTCACATTTAAATAAAAATAAAAAAAATTATCAATACCAATAAAAAATTAATTAAAATTAATTACCAATTACAATATATTTAATAATTAATTATAAATACCAATAAATATTATTTATTAAAAATTAATTACCTATTAATAATTAATTAACAACCAATTAGTTTTCAATACCAAACATTAATAAGTAATAAAAAATACCAATTAATAATTAACAGTAAATTAATTATCAATAAACAAAAATAATTTCAATAATTACTTAGGGGCTCATTACGATGGCGGGCGGAAGCACAACCGCCGTGCTGGCGGATGCAAAAACCACCAGTTACCGCCGGCACGCAGCAGTCCACACGCCCGTCCAATTACGATGCGTAAAGTAGGCCAAACACCGCCGGCAAGCCAGCAACACCGTCCGCCATCAAAGTGCGCCCGTACACGTAGCGGCGCAGCCCAACTGACACACACCGTCCGACGAAACACGTGCCGCCCGGCGTATAAATTACGATGCCGCAAACAAACGGCTCCCACGGCTAAGAGACACCGCACGTGAAAGAGAGGCGGTAACACGGACGCAGAGCACGGAAAACGAAGAAGCGGCATCCCGAGCATGAATCCAGCACTGCAGGCCCTCCCCATGCTTCTGCTGATGCACCACCAAGGACGCAACGTACCGCGGAGACGCAGGTAGGCACACACACAACAAGTGCACGCAAACAGCGCACACAGTGCAAGGGTGGAAAAAGCGGACAACCCCCCACCAGCGCGTGTACACTACACATCCACCATCGCATCCACATATGACACACAGGCCAAATCCTAACATCGCGGAACACATGTGTACACACCACCTGGGACTAGGAACCAACCACCCCGTCACGGCCACAAAGCGCCGATGACGCCGCCACACATGCGCACAACGCAGAGGCCAACCGCAGCGCCATGCATGCGTCGCACACAGACACAGGGACACAACCAAGCAGCACACACATCAGCCCCACCCCGAACGCACATGACACGTGACAGGCCTGCCACAGACATGTCCCCAACGCCCAAATCACGGACAACACCCAACGCCACACAACCGACGCACACATGTCAGTGAAGTCACGCAACAGCAGGACACACCCCAGTGTAACAAACATGGCGTAGCACACAGCGGCGGCAACACCAACTAGGAGAAGCAGGGCCCCTTCGGGAAGAGGAACGCCAGTACCACACTGAAAAACCCATACCACCCTGCACATATGAACAAGACATATAAAACGGAACACCAAAGAGCACGGGGCCCGACAACAGGTGGCCCAAGAATTACATCCACACACAAGGCCCAACGCAGAGCGGAAAGGCAGCCTGCCGCCCACACAAGGGAGAGCAGACAGCACTGAATGACCTTCCATTCCAACACCGAAACCACAGCCCCACGACAGAAGCCGGTGAATACAGCCATTGTCCAAGAATAGACCAACACAGGCATGCCGAGGAGACCGACCACAGGGCAGATAGCGCATATCACAGAAGCACACAACGGACGGGGAAGAAAGAAGAAAACACTCCCCCATGTCGGCCACATGCAAGTTAATTGGAAGGAGTCACACAGCACTGACCTTGAACTGTCTGAGAAGCATGTGGGAAGAGGGCCCGTGTCCTCCAAACAAGCAAACAGAACACAAGTCCTGTCTCCCTACGACTACACAGAGCTCACAGCAACCTCGGAGCGTGCACATTGCAGACTGCACACACAGCCGGAGCACGCCACCACAACGCACCGCTGCGAAATGGCAACCGCAACACACCTACCCAACTACGACGAACAGCTCAAGCTGTACAAAACCAACCTGTTCCATACATTGGGATGCGATCTCCTGTCCCTGCTGAACGTAACTTACCGACTGACTTACCGCATCACATTGTTCAGCTGCGTCATGCCCGTCTTCTACTGTCGGAGGTGTACCTACCAGCATCCCGTCGAGATATGCCTCTCCAACCCGGCATGTCTGAAGGCGGACCTGCTACCACTACTCCTCCCTCTGGACGCACACGACAGGGCCTGCTCTGCCTATGGGGGCATGGCGTATGTGGCCAACATCGCACCCGCACTGAAATGGGACCACTGTGCCTCCACACGACGGATCATCGAGAACAGCTACATCGAATGTCACCCAGCATGCCCCATCATGGTCCTCCAAGGGACAACTTACGAACAACACCTTGACAGCCACCATCCGCTACATTGGCTGGCAAACATGTACACCACCAATGACATGGAAGCCCTGCTGGACGGCATCGCATACCTGACAACCTGTAAATACGTCGGACCACAACGCAGGTTCCCCGAGTGACCTTTGATGTCCAACCCCGCACCCATGCTTAGCTTCCGCACGGACTGGCCAGTCACCACCACAACAGCCATACCAAACGACCGGCAACTGTAACCACACCATCAACGACATCGCCATGACATCGGATATGACCGGGACATGCACACTGTTCCCCATCACATCCAGGAACACCGCATGCATCGTGGGAGGCAGTGGCATGGGCTCTGTGTATCGCACCCACATGGACGGAACTGCACGAACCACCAGGACACGACATGGATCCAGCGCCCATGGACACACACACCGCTCAGTGGACATGAATAGGTCGCCTGGAGTCTGTGGGTGCTGCACCCCTCCCACCCCCGCCCCGGGAATCCCATACCAGGACCTTTGCATGGACGACAAGTGCATACAACAACAACACGACCCCAGTGACTGTGACATGTCCAGTAACCACCACAGTGCAACAACAAGTGGCACGCCGCTGCATGCACGCAAGCACATGCCCTGATGTCATCTCACATGCACGCGTGCATGAGGAACAACCGCAGCAAACCTGTCACATGGAACTGAGATGGACTGTGCCCATGATGCCGAGCGGTCTGGTAGGCTACATGTATACCGTCTGTGTCAAAGTCCGCAGCTCCGCAGCTATACGTAAATGTACATTAGCACAGCCTTGGCCAAGCAGATGTAACCCCACACCCTATCCCATTTGTTATCATGCTCAGTATATCCTCAACATGTATTCCGCTGCCAGTAGTGTCCACTTTACTGCATCACAGAGGACAGAAGACTCAATATAATGTTTGAAACCAGAACTGTCTCCGCTGACTCATTTCACAAGTACGAATGAGAGAGGATGAGAGTATGTGAAGTACACGGCAGTCGTGACATGACCATGTAGTCCACTGGTATTGGATGTCAACGCAAATGAGTAGCACTACTGTGGAAGACACACATGTGTCGTGTGAAGTCGTATGGACGCAGTGCTCAGGTGGGTGGGTGCGACGGGTAGATGCGCACATGCCAAGTTGGAGCACGCCGTGTTGGGAGGGGTCATGAACAGTACACCACCGCTTCCCTGGGCATTGTGAGAGGACACCTGTCGGGGGAGTGAACACGTGTGTGCACAGCAGCCGGGCACACGTACAAAGCGGTACCAGGCGCACCTCAGCCCACCCTCTGTGGACAAGCTGGATCCTGTTGTGCGCCCGCCATGCCCCTTGACAAGGCACACACAGCCCCAGTCGACCAGGTGTAACCCCAACATAGTCAATCCGCACAGGCGATACAGGGCACGGGATGGCAGTGGAGCATGGTGTGTGAGAGGTCTCCTCGCGCACCTCCTGGTCATATCACGCAGGCAATAGTACCTCAACGTCTAGCATGGCACAAGTCACATGGAAGTGTAGGGGGACGCACCACAGCACGAGCAGCACTGACGTCACGGGAGGTGGCTCGCACCATCCCATCCATTGCCCATCATACCAACCACGACACATGCCATTGCGACTAAGTGCAAGCGCGTGCGCCACCACCCCCGAGCCCTCCCCAGAGAGGCCAAAGAGTGAATGTGTGGGCCATCAGCCACAGACGGACGCGGCCTGGCCGCAAGGGCAGCCACAGCCACTGGGTGTCGCAGGTGGCGGATCCGGAAGGCGAAGACTGTGATGCATAGTCCATGCAGGCCGGGTCTCCATTTGGGGCACCACGCAGGTGGACGGCGTCCCGCCACACATCATACCCTGAGACAGCCCACTCGTGCAACTGGACCCACACATACACTCCTTGCCCTCTCTGGTGCGAGCTTGGGGCTGCCTGTGCAAGCGCTAGCCTCGCAGGTGAGCATGCATATTGGGGGGCGAGGGGAGGACATGAGGGCTGGGGCGAAGATGACTGTATCACTGTCAGTTAGTACAAGGGATGACCCAGATGTGGAAAGGAAGAGACGTGTCCCGTGTGTACTGCAACTAGTCGCCAATTCAACTACCCCCCCATGTCCGGAATGTAAGCCCGCACCTAGGCCCGCCCATCCGCCACATCGAACATACCACCAGCACGACAACCTTCCCATTCGAAACACTGACTGGGGGTGGCGACCAGTGAACAATCATGTGTAGCCTACCCACGCGTACATGTGGGCCCTCCATGATCCATGTCACCTGCGGCAAAGACATGACATGCGCAATGAGGGAAGTGAGGAGAGCTGTCCGCCCCACGCGCAGAAGGTGCATCAGCTCCACAGACCCAGCAGCGAGTCCAGCAGGGGTCACATGTGCAGGGGCAGCTGTGCCTGGTGTGAAGGCACATGCATATAGACAGCACATCGACCAATGTGTAGTCTGCTCACATCCACAGTCCATCATCATGCGGACATAGGAATTGAACACAGGGCAACACATCTTAGTTGGTGCACCCACCGTGACCAACAATGCGCAATCATCGACTTACCCGCCCTGTGCATGGCCCCCCACCCAACGGAGGCACATCCAGTGCCACCATCCCACACACACAAGCCTTCCACGGAACATGCTGTGTCCAATGGTCAGTACAGAGTCAGCGCCCATCTGGTGGATCCTGAACAGGAGACACATGCACACACATGCCAGCTCCCACTATGTACGTCTGCCACCTGGCACGTGCAATGTAACCTCTCACCTGTGACGTGTGACTGCAAGCACACAGCCGTCTTGGCATGGGGCTGTCAATGTGGACACCAGTCAATGTTTCGGGAGCTGTGATCCGTACAGTGCTGTACATAGGGTGCAGTGCTGACACCTACTACTGTCTCATATCCCCTCGTGCCACAGGTCCCACTTGTATTGGCCGCTCAGCCCGTGCCCACATCGTCGTCGTCGTGTGCCATACTCATCCAGCCTCGGAAGCAGTTCCATGCTCAGCAGACACTCATGTTGCCGTGGCGTTGCCGCTTGACGAATATGCAGTCAGTCCCCATCAGCACGCCCCGCAAGTCATTGGGGCCTAGATCCCCATGTGCATGCACATGGCAGTGGTATGTCTCACTTGCCATTGCCATTGTTGGGAGACCTGTGTAAGTGTATTGTGGCCGTGCCGTCCCAGCTTGACAGCTGGGCTGTGGCTCATGTGCTTGCTCAGTCATGTCAGTGATGTGTATGCGAAATTGCTATGTGCCGTGTTGCTTTGACATGTGTCCTCTGCCATTTTCCCCAGGCGGAGACCGAACATTGACCGCCCATACCAATTGCTGGCGGACATGGACGATACAGAGGTAATCAGGAAGTTTCGGCTGGACAGGCCAACTCTGCATCGACTGTGTGCCATGTTAGAGCCCCATCTCCGTCCCCGCAGGGTGTATCCGACTGCTGTCACCCCCACGGCTAAGGTGATGGCCGCCATGCATTTCTTCGCCACTGGGTCATTCCAGCACACAGTGGGCAGTGGAGGAGGGATGTCCCAGCCCATGTTCAGCAAGGTGCTGAGGGATGTACTGGCAGCCATGATGCTGTACCGGAACAGGTACATCCGCTTCCCCAGGGCTCGTGAATTGGCGGCAGTGAAGGGTGCATTCTATGCCCTTGGCAGAATCCCACACGTCGTGGGAGCCATTGACTGCACTCATGTTGGCCTTGTTCCACCACAGGCCACTGAGCACCTGTACCGCAACAGGAAGCACACGCACTCCCTGAATGTGCAAGTGGTGTGCCTTGCGGACATGGTGATCACCCACGTGTGTGCCAAGTTTCCAGGCTCGGCCCATGACGCACACATAATGCGCAAGAGCATCTTGCCACGACTGATGGCCAATCTGCAACAGGATCGTGGCTGTATTGTCGGTGAGTATGTGGAGTGGTGTAGCGTGCTGGTTGTGCGATGCTGTCCCCTGTCCAGTTGGAATAGCAACGGTTCTCTGTGTCCCTCACACCCAGGTGACTCTGCGTATCCGAATGGGACATGGCTGCTCAGTCCATTGAGGAATCCTCGCACCCCAGCAGACGATCGATACAATGAGGCACATGGGAGGACCAGACGTGTGGTCGAGCGTACCTTTGGCCTCCTCAAGTCCAGGTTCAGGTGCCTGGACCGCACCGAGGGTGCACTGGCGTACTCCCCACAGAAGGTGTGCCAGATAGTGGTGGCGTGCTGCATGCTGCACAATCTGGCCATTCGGAAGCAGATCCCCCTCATCGTGGATGACGGAGATCAACCAGGGCCCCAGCCCGCAGACCAGGACAGCTCGAGTGAGGTGGACAGCGGAGAGGAGGAAGCTGGGAATGTGCGCCAGCAGCTCATCGCCCGCTACTTCACTTGACGGTGAGTGTCCATGTACGACGGATGATGTGTCTGTATCTATGCAGGTGTGTGTGTGCTGTGTCAGGGTGGCCGTATGTTCACTGCGTGCAGTGTGTCAACGCTCCATGGCCAGGGTAGTATGCCACTGTTGGTGACTGTGGCATTGTGCCCTATTGCTCTGTGCGATGTGTGTACATTGCTTGTAGTTGTTGACATGTACTGTGTGATGGGTGTGTGACACACTCATTGAATGTGCTCCTGTTCTGTCTCCCACCCCTAGGTCCCTACAGGCCCTCCGGATTCCATTGCCATGCCACGCATCAGGTGCCCTTCCGCCCAAGGTGGCCGTTGTATTCCGTACAAATAAAACACAGGGCACAAACAGCAGTTAGTGAAAAAGGTGCATTTATTACGAACTGTGACATGTGATTGTGTGTAAGGTGATGACAAAAGTGGTGCGTGCAGTGACAATGAGCTGTCGGTCATGGCTGCGTGATGATCAGGGTGTACCCACTGGTTCTATGTCCATGGTCCAACACACACATGCCATCCAGCTGGCTGTGTGGAGTGGGATCGTAGAGCAAGTCAATGCAGTGGCTGGTCAAGGCAGGCTGGCGGAAGGCTGGCTGGCTGCCTCACTTGCGACTGGTGCGTGCGAAGTCCTCCCGGGAGACCTGTTTCCTCTTCGGACGGCCCCTTCCACGTTTGGGAGGGGGGTGTGTGGTGGCGACCTGCTGGTGGTGGGTGAGGTGTGCTCACTGGCTGTGGTCGCAGGGGATGTGGACACTGCTGGCCGACCCTGCGCCCTAGCAGGTGGTGGCGGAGGTGGTGTTGCTGGCTTTGCCTGTGACCCCACCGCCACCACCAGCTGGCCCATGAGGTCCACGAGTTGGTCCATACGGGACACGATTTGGCCCATATGGGCGTCCATGGACCTCAGCACCCCCAGCACCTCCCGCGTGTCTGTGGCAGACCTGACCCATTGTTCTTGGGCCTCCTCATAGGCCCCAAGGACTCTGGCCATTTGAGGCAGGGCATGGCTCCCAGGGAGGCTGGCGTTTCCCTGACCCTGCTCCTCCTACCAGTCCTGCTGCCACCGGCCTGCCCACTAGCCACATTGCATACCGCGGTCCTCGCTGTGGCTCCCAGGGTGGATCCAGTCGGCCGGGCCACCACCTGCGCTGGGGCTGGTGCCAGCGAAGACGTGGTGGTGGTGGTGGCGGTGGTGGTCGGTGCGGCGATGGTGGCGGTTGCGGCAGTGGTAGTGGCCGCAATGACCGTGGGTGTGGCCGCAATGACCGTGGGAGTGGCCGCAACGACAGTGGCAGCAGGGGGCTGGGACTGTTCAGCAGCCCTGGATGATGGGTTGGTGGGTAGGAGGGGTCCTGGGGAGCGGCTGGGCCCTGCCACGCCAGATGGGCCAGCTTGGTGGTCCGTGTCCGAAGAGGTGGACAGATCCTCCAGATCCGTGTGTCCTCGTTGGGGGCTTGTAGGCTGGCTGTGCTGGCTGCTGTCTCCATCCCCAGCGTCCAGCAGTTCGTCACCTGTGGAGAGAATGAGATTTGTTATTGTGTTGCACCTGGCGAAGTATGTATTAGTCGTCTGACATTGGCAGTTCGTGCAATCTCGTACATGGGTTTCCCGGAGGCGAGTGTGTGGCTGTGGCATCTGTAGTTGTGTGTGCTAGGCAATGGGACTGTGTGCTGTGCACATGTGGCATGGGACGGATTGGCCATGCCGATGGGTGTGTTGCTTTGCCCCTACTCATTGTGACTCTGGTGTATGCGGGCTCCTGGCCCATCCTGGGTCTGGTTTTTACTTTGCTTTTGGAGTTCATATGGAACGCTTAGGAACGCATATGGCAACATGGGGGCCATGCCCCAGATTCGCATTTGGGAGGGGATATGCTTTTGGGGTTCAAATGGAACGCTTAGGAACGCATATGGCAACATGGGGGCCATGCCCCAGATTCGCATTTGGGAGGGGATATGCTTTTGGGGTTCAAATGGAACGCTTAGGAACGCATATGGCAACATGGGGGCCATGCCCCAGATTCGCATTTGGGAGGGGATATGCTTTTGGGGTACATGCTGTGAGCCATGGGTGCCGAACGTGACATGTGTTGTGGCAGCATGACAGTGCATGGTCTGAGGTGTGTGCATGCCTGACATGCCCTGCATATTTGCTGTCTGTTGTGGTTACTGGACATGGCATTGGACGCATCGTTATGAGTGAGTGATAGTTGTGTGCCAGCCAACGTATTGCAGTTGTCCCATCTCCTTGGTGTGCGTGCTGCCCTGTGCCATGTGCATCACTGCAGTGCTCGGGGGGTGTGGCCCATGTTGTGTGTTGTTGCTCACAGTGTGTCGTGCGCTTAATTGACTTCTGGCACATGGTTGGTCATGGGCATGTATCTTAGCGTGACTGCTGTATGTGTGGCAGCTGTGCGGATGACATGCCTTTCATGAGACTGGGGCTGACGGATGGGATGGATGGTATGTTGTATGTGCATGGTGTGTCTGTGAGTTTGATGGGTTCAGTGGTGTTCGTGTGCATTTCTGTTGTTCCGCTCTGTTGCGTCTAGTGTTGTTTGTCTTACATAGGCGTAGTTGTGGGGTGTGGGGTTGACAGGCAGTGGGGGCTACATGGACAGGACTTCAATGGTGTTTCGGTTGTGTGTGATGGGTTGCACAGTGGCTGCCGTGTGGTACTATGTTCAGTGTGGCTTGTGCATGCAGACGTGGCTCCTTGGGTGTTGCTGTGTTTGTGATGGGTCATGTGGGGTGTGACTCTGTGGTTCATATCCGTGTGCACATTGTTCACTTGTTCGTGACGGTGGGCGGTGCTGCGTGTTCGTCTGCTACGTGACATGTCCCATGTGTTGGTCGTGTTCCGGTCCTCATGCCTCCAGTAATCCAGCCCTGTCCAGTTTCCCACCTGCAAGTTGTTCGTGCGTGCACTGTACTGGATGCCACATGGCTCTAAGCGGGGGGTGCTCCATGTTGCAGGTCTGTGGGGGTGGGGGGTGTTGTGGGTCGTAGTGGTGGCTGGACACCCACTGATACCGATTGCTGTGGACCGTGATGTCTACCTT
Organism: Calotriton arnoldi; assembly: GCA_963921515.1. Classification (NCBI taxonomy): domain Eukaryota; kingdom Metazoa; phylum Chordata; class Amphibia; order Caudata; family Salamandridae; genus Calotriton; species Calotriton arnoldi. Next base: position 209,128 of record CAWUFW010015089.1, on the reverse strand, counting down.
TCGGCTGTCGTTGTGCACTGCGGTGGCTGACACGTGGCTGTGGGGTGTGGGGGATGCTCCTCCTTGCTGTACTGTGGGACTAGGGGCCTGGTGTGTTTTGTACTTGGGCTGTCCACCCTCCCACCCACTGCACTTTGTGTTCCTGCCACTTAACTGTTACTTGTCGGTTAGTGCAGCTATGGCGGACACATGGGTGTGGTGGGTGCTCGTTGTGGCGCTTCTGGCATATTTGGGGACCTGTTGGTGGTTACGTGGCTGGCTGAGTGTACACATGTCCCCACGCATCTTACAGTTGTTCTGTTTGGGCTGTGTGTGGTGGTGTCTGTTGTATGTGTGTGTGATGTGTTGTGTATTGTGTGCTGGACATGGGGGTGTTTGTCCCTGGGAGCTGTGGCATGGTGGTAGTGCATGTGAGTACATAGCGGTGTGCTGGTATACATTAGTTTGTACTTACCAGCCTCCACTCCCCCTGCTAATCCGGCGAGGATCTCGGGATGTATGATGACTCGCACCTTCTCCTCCCACGCTTTGAAGGTCTTGAAGAGCGCGGGATTCCCTCCGCCAGTGACTGCAGCCAGCTCTCTGTTTTTGCCCTCCTTCTTCTTGACCAGGCTCTTGACGTCATTCCACCGTTTGTTTATTTCGACTCTGTTCCTGGGCAGGGTCCCGACTGCATTGACCTGGTCTACGATCCGGTTCCACATTCTGTTTCTGGTGGCTAGTGGTGTGTGCTGGACCATGTTCCCATAGATTTGTGGGTGCACCTTGATGATCTCGTCGACCATGACCGTCAGCTCCATGGGCGTGAACTTGGGCATTCTTTGTGGTGCCATGGTGTTTGTGGTGCTGGTGCGGTGTGTGTTGTGTAATGTGCAGGGGGTTTGTGGTGCCGGTGTTTGGTGATGGTGGTGGTTGTGATGTGTGCGTTTCTGTGGTGTGCTGCTGTCCTTGCTGTGTCACTGTGTCCTCTCCTCTCCTCTCTGGTTTGCAATGTTGCAAGGGGTTGTGGTCTGTGGGAGTTCTGCTTTTGTACTTACCTATGTGGGTGTGTCCTCATGGTCTGTTGTTTTCAGGTGTGTTGTGTCTGGTGTTCTGGCCTTTGTAGTTTTTGTTTGTCCGGGGGTGTTTTCGGGATGTGTACTGTGCTTGTGTATTTGTGCGTGCCTTGCTGTGTGGACTTATTGGCCATGTTGTGTGCTATTGGTTTTGTGAGCGGATGGTTTCTGTGCAGGGACGTGGGCGCCATGGTTTCTGCCGTGTCGATTGGCATCGGCGTTGTTTGCGCTGGCGGGCGGTATATTTGTGGTTTTCCCGCGCTCATGGCGGTGCGATCGTAATTTCACGTGCGGTGTGTCGGCCGTGAGGGCGGGCGGTTTTGTGTTGTCGGGCGTGTTTCCGTCCGTGGCGGGCGGTTTGACTCCGACTCGGACGATGGCGGCCGGTATTTTGTGTGATTTTTCCGCCGATGGCGGTTTTCGGTTTGTGTTATCGTAATGGAGTGGTCGGTGTTCAGACGGTGTATGCGGGCGGTATTTTGCCGATTCCATGCCTGGCGGATTTTTTTACGCCGGGTATCGTAATGGGCCCCTTAATTACAATTAAATTACTTCCCACCCTATTCCCCTATAAACACACAACCCGCTCCAAATAATAAATTAATACAATTAATATAATTATCAATTAATTAATTAATACAAATTAATTACCAATTAATAAAAAGTAATTACCAATTAATAATTAATTAACAATAAATTATTTATCAATACCAATAAATAAAAATAAAGTATTACATATTTACAATTAAATTACTTCCCACCCTAGTCCCCTATAAACCCACAACCCGCTCCGAATAATAAATTAATACAATTAATATAATTACCAATTAATCAATTAATAAAAATTAATTACCAATTAATAAAAATTAATTACCAATTAATAATTAATTAACAATAAATTAATTATCAATACCAATAAATAAAAATAAATATTTACTTCATTACAATTAAATTACTTCCCACCCTATTCCCCTATAAACCCACAACCCGCTACAGAACTAAAACGCAAAATTAAATTAAAAATAATTAATAATTCCTAAAAATTAATACTTAATTTACTATAATTAAATTACTTCCCACCCTATTCCCCTATAAACCCACAACCCGTTACGGAATTAAATTACGCAAAATTTAAATAAATAAAATTCTTTACTTTAAAAAAATTCAAACATACATTACAAAAATAATACATACTTTTAACACATATACTAACACTTAAAACACTATAAAAAATTTCGATATTTTTAACAACTATATTATGACTGTCGATATTACTAACTTCGATATTATTAAAATCGATATTTCTTACCTGAATTTCGATATTCTGCACCACTATATTTTTGCAATTCGATATTCTGTCCATTCTATATAAAAAACTAGATATTCTGTCCAGTCGATATTTTTTTTCGATATTATGACTAGTTACCAAAAAACACAGTAAGACAGACAAATCATTCTACATAAAAAGCCATACAGATGAGAACATCAAAAATATAAACATTGAACAATACGGTCAGATTAATCACATGCAAACTATCCCAATAATCTCCTGTTCTGCTGTACAGACGGACTTGTGCAAATTAGCAATAAGGTGCAAGTTCTTCATATGTTCATCATGAGCTCAGACTATCAATCCTTTTAAACCCTAGAAACATGCACAAAATAGCAGTAGTCAGCTTAGCAATAAAGTGCAAATTTGTCATATGGGCTCCAACAGCCAGTACATTTAGATCCTAGGGATATGTGCAAAAATAGCAGCATTCAAGTCATCTTTATGGTAAAGATAGTATAATTAGCTAATCTCTAACTTGAATACATTTGTTTTGCCAAATCCAAGCCATCATAAGGAATCTCGATAGAATATACCACAGCTCTAGCAGTGTTAGTGCTGAGAATCCTATAAGCCTCAATATGCCGGCTTATGCCCAATTCTCAACACAGGGGCACTATCCAATTTGTTCTTTGATATCCATAAGCCGGACAAAAGAATAATATATGTATTATACACTCAGGCCCAGTTAGAAATAGGGGTCTCTAGTTGGCAGGTTGTTAACCTGTCCAAGTAGGGACCCTTCTTCCTAGTCAGGATAAGGGGGATACACTTCTAAAATAACCTCTGCTCACCCCCTTGGTAGCTTGGCACGAGCAGTCAGGCTTATCTGAGAGGTAGTGTGTAAAGCATTTGCACATAACCCACAGTAATACAGTGAAAGCACTACAAAAGGACACCACACAAGTTTTAGAAAAACATCCACTATTTTATCTGTACAAAACAAGAATCAAGAGCGACACAAATACACCATACAGTTCTTAGAAATATCAATAAGCAAAAATAGCCTTAAAATTAGGCCTGGGTGGTGAACTCCGCTCCGTTCGCAGAGTTTGCAGAGTTTTCTGCACTTCGCGCTCCGCGGCGCTCGTGGAGTGCAGAAAACTCCGCTCTGCGTAGTGCAGCAGAGGTTTTTCTCCGCTCGCGTACGGTAAGTTCGCGAATGCAAGCTGCCACTCAGGTAGAACTTCTACCCGAGCGGCAGGAAGACCAGCAAGAATGGCAGTTTGCACTGCACTTTGCCACTTGCGGAACTTTGCAGAGTTTGTTTGTCACTTGGCGGAGTTCCTCGTAGCGAAACTAGGTGAACTACGCCTAGGCCTGCTTAAAATACGGTTCCTTGAAGTCGATAGCTCTATCCGGGCTATCATGGCGTCCTGAACAACAAATCCAAACAGTTTTGGCTGACCGCGGCGTCGCGGGCCAGCTATTGTGTCAGAAAGACCCGTAAAACAGTACCTTTAGAAATGAAGGGCGCTGGGGACCTCGCAGTGAGCTCCGAAGAGCCGGCGTCGGTAGGCGCCGGTTCCGGAGGTCAGTGCAGGAGTCATCAGGCCCTTGAAGTGACACGAGTTGCAGATCGAACTCTGTGCGGTTGAAGTCGGGAGCGCTGGTGTTGGCGGGTGTCAGGGACGCAGTCTGAAGTGCAGCGGTGGAATGTGCGGTGCCTTCAGGTCACAGTGCAGGCAGCAGCTTGGTGACGGTCGTCCAGCTGCGTCGGTGAAACAAGGGCTGCGGTGCAATGTGGTGCGGTGCTCGTCGCGGTGTTGGCAGGTCACGGTGCAAGCAGCAGCTTTGTCGTTGCTGGAGTGCTATTGTCAGCTGACAAACCGGAATCGATGGCACTAGCATTGGTAGGCCAATGTTGCAGTGTGGGACGGGGCAGTGCGTCGTGTAACTTATGAGCGGTGCCCTCAAACCACCGTGCAAGCAGCGGCCTCGATGTCAACGTGGAGTGGCGTCATCAGGGACATCCGTCCCTGTCCAGCCATTCCGTAACCCCATTTACATACAATGAAAACAGGGTAGGGGCAGGACACAACCTACTCTAACTCCGTGCTTGATCATTATTTGGTCAGTTAGTTGGCCCTGGTCCCCCCACATGACTAGTGCAAAGTTTTCTGCATATTGACGCACAAGGATGACCAACAGGTTAGAGGGAATACCCATTATATCCAAAACTATCCACAACTTTACCCTTCGAACCAAGTCAAAGGCTGCACGCAAATCAACAACGGCGACATACAGTCTGCCCCAGTTGATTGCTGCAGTCTTCCAATAGATGCAGGTAAATTGAAAGACCGGATCAATAGTGCTTATACCACCTCTAAAACCTGCCTGGAAATCTAACAACACATCATTATCTGTCATCTACTCTTGGAGATGTGCGAGCACCCGTTTGCAGGAGATTTTCTGCAGCGCATCTACCAAAATAATTGGCTGGTAGTTACTAGGATCATTACGTTGACCCTTCTTATAAATAGGTATGATCTCTGCTATCCCCCAAGATAATGGTATCTCCATGCCCTTCAAAATTGTACTTAATTGATGGTTAATATAAAGGCCCCACTCATCCGGATGGGCCAGGTAAAGGTCATGGTGCATCTTATCAGGCCCTGGAGTTCTTGATGGTAGGCTAGCCTTAATGGCCTCCAAAGTTCCACTTAGCTCAAATTCCAGAGTATTTTGGTTTTCCAATTTGGTAGCCAAAGACGGATCTACAACATTCTAGCATGATTCCTCCACACCTGAGTATAGGTTACTAAAGTGGACCACCCAATCCTGTGGTTGGACAAAATATTCCAGTTCCATCCGAGAAGTATTAACTCTAATCGCAGCTATTGTCCAACTTGTTTTGTTATCTTTGTTATTCATGGCGCAATGCAAGTTTTTCCATACTGTGTACTCCCAGGCTCTTAGCTTTGGGCAGTTCCCCACTATATACTGCCCCACACATCATCAGATCACTCCTACACTTAGGGCCTGATTCTGATGCGGGTTGGAAAGCTCCCCGACCGAATCGGTTTGGAAATGGTTTCCGACCCACTCGGATCGGGAGAGTCCGACCGACGGAGTACGATGCATCCGGATGCTTCCAGATACGATTTGGTTGGACTCCCATTGACTTCAATGGGAGCATATGTTCCTAACCGCATCAGAATTGGGCCCTGGGTCGGGAAGACACGTTCCCGATCCGATTTGGAAGGAGCAAATGCCATTAGGAGGCCTTCCTAACCGCATCAGAATCAGGCCCTTAGATTTAACTGCAGCTATCAAGTCTGCTTTCACTGCCATGCATGCTTTGTTGTACCATGGTACTTGCTTCAAATTTTTAGTACTGTCCCTTTTTTCTTGGGCAAAAAGATCTCTAATCAATGAAAAAGGTGCTTCATGATCTTATTGTAGGGTTGTTACTCTTTCCTTGGGGGAAAGGACATTCAGTTTTACTACCTCCTCCTCAACTATCCAATCCTACTGAATGGCTTTTCCATTATTGTTATGAGAAATGCCCCCTACAGATGTGCTACCTATAGTTAGATGTTTCCCATTAGAGTCAAGCTCAGGGCATTATGATCACTTTCAATCCTATCTATTACAATTATATGATATTAAAAAGGCCATAACTTCATATCAATTAAAAAATAATCAATTTGGCTGGAGTGGCCCGGTCTACCTTCACTATTTGAGGGAGTTCTCACATTTGTTGCTCTTAGATCACACCTTAACGCCAATGCCAGCAACCCAACTGCCCTTGGTGTCCATTTCATAGGGGGCAGCTCTAAGAGCGGCATTCGCCACTTAAGATGTTAGGTCTGGAGGGGCAACAACCAGGGGTTCAATGGTTGAATTTAGATCTCCTGCCATTATTAGATTTCCGTTCCCAGTTCACTCTAAGAAGGGGTTCTAGAGAACGTTTCTAACCTAGAACTCAACATTACAATCATCCAGCCTAGTATATACAATAAATATTGACAAAGAGTTGCCTGAGGGAAGGTCCACCCTAACTGCCAGTGCATATGGAGAATCAACCGGAATAGGTCGGATTTTAAATTAGAGCGCTATCTTATCCCAAATCACTAGATCCCACTGATGGCCTTTCTCTTCCTGACTGAACAGCATTCATGCAATACGAGGAAAACCCATTCCTTAATATAGGAGCTATACTCCAAGACTCCTGGAAGAGACATATATTGTGGCCATCTATGAACTGCCCCCATTCTATTTCCGCCAGCTTTGAACTAATCCCGACCACATTCCAAGACAGAACTTTGATCTGTTTAGACGGGCATTCTTTGGGTATGAAAGGGTCGCATAGAATAGAAGTTCCACCCAGCACACAACTACTAATGGCCCTATTATGATTCACCAAAAGGAATTCCCATCATTATTCGTCAAGAAATATTCTCCACCCTCTCTTCTTTCAGGAAAATAATTATTACTTCCTCTGTGCATTGCCAAAGGCCTACTCCTAACCCCAGGCTCCGTGTTCTTCAAAACATCCCAACACTGCTCCTATCCATATTTTCTCTGGATTCAATACTTTCAAACAGTCAGTCGGATTCAGAAAGCCCCCTTGTCCTAGATGTCCTCTAGTCATCAGGATTTATAGCATGCAGCGAATCTCCTTGTGTTGGTGCTTTGACTTAGACTTTATATTTGATCTGTACTTGGGTTTTAGTACTGCAGATTTTACGTGCATCAGTAGACATATGGCAATCCACCAAATCCATATGCTTTAAAACAACTCTCACCAAGTTATAGGGGTCTCCAAGGGTCTCACTCTTCTCAGCTCTAAATATATCGCTCCTTATAATGGAATAGCAATGCATAACATTTCTTAACCAATTAATAACTTTGCTTATTAGGGAATCCTGACCTTTCCTTACCCCAGATGTGTTCTTTGGGACCTGATTTAGATTAATTTGACCTTGGATCGGTGGAGCCAAGGTTCGTGTGTAATATGAATTAGGTTTTGCTTTGACCAGCTGTCACTTAGTGTTCCATACTAAATTACTAGCCCCCTTGCAGCTTACAGCCTTGGGTTTCACCTTAAAAAATGTCTCCTTCCCTCACCCCCACAGGTACACCAGTCTGCTTATAGGAAGCCTCCGTCAGTCTACTAAAATTTGGGTCTATGTATGCTCTCTGGAACAGGGGCTGAATTGGATTAAAACCTTGGGCTGAGCCTTCACTTTGCTGCCTTTCTACGGACATCCCGCAGATCCCCCTTGCTACTAACTCATCCTGTCTAGTTTTATTTAGTCCCAATGCTTCTCAACTTTCCACTCCAAAATATTTATGACCTTCCTTAGATCACTGACCTCATCCCTTAGACCAAGTATAATGTCCACCAGGCTTTTCACAACCAGTGGGACACCTCGTTTCTCACTAAGTATCTCATTCGGTGTAATATCTTTCACAACCTCCTCCAGGCCAACTCTTCCCACAACTTCTACATATAAGAGAGAGTATCTATCTTGGCGCTGGATAACCAAATTGACATGCTCAGGCAATCGACCCGCTATAGCAGTGTTGGGATAAGTACCTTCTGAGAATTCCTTAGCTGGTCTGAATGTGGGGCTACAGTGGGTACCTTTAACTTCTCAAACATTTTCGGAACATGCTTAGTTTCTCTGCTTGGAGCTAGACATGTGGGTACAGTGCGAGCAACAATGGTGGCAGGTAGGATGGCAGGATTTAACATTTCTTCAACTTCCTCCAGTAAATTGTTAATTCTACTCATCACACAATTTTCCCCTGCCGACTTGAGTTCTTTTTTTTTGCTACAGTAGAACCAACAGCCACATCAGGTGCCTTCCTTTTCCCCATTTCAGTTGCTTAACAATCACGTTAAAAGGCCTGCCCCTACCACAACAGATTGAGAGACTCTACTGCTACTTTAGAAAATGAATAAAAAAGTGGCCCTACAGCTCCCAATGCAAATATCTAGCTAGCCACTATTGCTGACATGTAGCAATAAAACCAAAAACATCCCACGCTACCCATAAAAGATAGTTTAAAAACAATTACAATTGGAGTAATCCAAAGGGCACTTCCAGTCAATCAATCCATGAGTCAATAAGTACCTGGCGCAAAGGACAATATACAGGGAAGCACGAAGACAATGCCTTTATCTAGATGTTATAGCGGGGCCTTGGCCCGTCCTTCGCCAGAGCACGTCTCGCGCTGCGGGCAGTCCCGGATGCTTTTAAGCCCAAGCGGGCTTTCAGGAGCTGCCTCCTAGTCGGAAATGATGCCTGGGGCTTCTGGGACTTGTAGTTCCCCCTGCCTGTCACAAAGTGCGTCCCACACTGCAGGAAGTCCTGAATGCTTTTAAGCCTGAGCGGTCTTTCAGGAGTCACCTCCTGGCAGGAAATGTTGCTGTACTTTCCCTGGTCTATGGAAAATCAATATTCCCATATGTCTTTGCTCTCAAACCAGGTCGGTGCTGATAGCTCAACAGCTTGCCCACATCCTTGGATCACCCTGAAAAACCGATGTTGAGGCTCATAGTATATCTATGTCCAATTAAATCAACTAGAAACACTGGGAATTCAGTGCTCTGCATCAAGATCTGCTACGCATTGGCCAAGAAGCAGCCCCCTGAGGGTTTGTGTGCTCATTCCCTCAGAGCTAGGACTGCGACCAATGCATTAGCCTGCACATCTGTCAGGCAGCAATGTGGGCATCTTTGCACAGATTTACCAAACACTACTGTCTGGACAGTCAGGTCTGTTAAGACGGGCACATCACCCGTTCTGTCCTGCAGAACATTCTGGTCTAAATTGGCTTTGCAGACCCACCTCCAGGGAGGCATTGCTTAGGTATCTCTTTTAAGGTAAAGAATCTGCGACTAGAAGTCTCTATCACATGAACAAGTTAATTACATTTGCTAATGTTTTATCTGGTAGAGACTCCAGCAGCAGATTCCTTACCAACCCTCCCATCCTCCCTGCTCTGCGAGCCGATTGCAGTATAAGGGACACCCATGTAATATCCTTATGATTTCACATCAGTGTTCATTTCTCATCGTGGATCCGTGCTCCTGGCATAGTAAGCTGCGAAAGTAACTAACATTGGTGTGCCGGGGTGGCACCTATATAGGTACCGTGCATGTAATTTCTGGCACGGACGCCGACGTCGTGCCAAACGATGCCACCTACCTCCGTGCAAGGGGACTGATCAAAAATGTCTGCATCTAGTCTGACACTTATTCTAAGATAAGGAATCTGCTGCTAGATGGAGTCTGTACCAGATAAGGCATTACTGAGGGTAAGTAACTTGTTCTTTACATAAATTAGCATGGGTGGTTTGCAGACGCAGATTACCCTGAATAACTCACTTATGTACCACCACCAACTCTGAGAGATGCGGCTGACTATTTCTGGACCTAAAAATTAAACTAGTTTGATGCACAGTCATTTGAGGGCAGAACTAATGAAGGAGAGAGGAAGTGTGGCGCAGAGACAGGAAACACAGCATTAATGTACAGCTGCAAGTGTTTTCTGATGTGGACTTCTTGACCCATTTGATGTTCCCCTCACCCTTCGTGAATTTACACATGTAGGACTACTAGATAATCCATGTACCTTTACAGCTGTTAAGTGGACTGATCCAAACAAGAATAATGGTGGCCACAGAGCCAAATTCTAAAGGGCACTGATCCATTACTCCATTCTATGTATGTTTATCTGCAAGCTGTTCCCACTTCTTAATGATACTCTGTTAGAAATTGGTTTTCTGGTTGGCAGAGGCATGCACGCTGTCCAAGCATGAACCTCAGTCCTAGTCAGGGTAATTCACAATCACACCCTAAATTAGCCGGTGCTCACTCTCTGGTATCTTGGCACAGAGCAGTCAGGCTTCACTTAAGAGGCAATGTGTACAGTATTTATGCAACACTTCAAACAGTAAAACAGTGAATACACTACAAAAAAAGATACCACACTTGTTTGAAAAAAGAAATATATAGTTTAATTTCAAGAACAAAACAAGACCAAAACGGCAAAAATTCAATAAGTATAACAGGAGTTATGAATTTTTAAAGAATAAACTGAAATGTAGTGCTTAAAAACATAAAGTGCTAACTGGAGCTATCTGGTCACGCTAGACCAGGTCAAATCAATAAGTTCAGCAATGGATCCTGGGGCGGATATAGGGACCAGCTTTGGCCCGCTGCAAAGCACCTTAGTTGGGGCGTTGGCGGAACTATGATGCGAGAAGCAAAGAGGCGATACGTCGTCGTAGGACCGCATCTTAAGGCAATGTTTCAGCTCCGAGCCAAGCAAAGTAAAAGGAAATTATCAATAAAGAGACCTTTCTTTTTGTTTTAATCTTGTAGCATTTGCTGTTTATTCAAAGACAGAGGACAAATATCAGGCAATGTTTTCTGACGAACTGTTGTATATTCTTATTTTTTAACACAGAGACTGGTGTTCACTTTTCTCCTATCTTACCGCAAGGTGAATGAAATTTGCATCCAAGTGACAGTCCTCCTGGGGTAGAGACAGTGTGATGGAAACAATGATTTTAACAGAATCGAAACAAACAAAGACAGTTAACTTATGTGATTAATATGCACAGAATTCAAATGTCTATGTGTTGTTGGTCTGCCACGTATGTTAATGTCTGGTGAAAATGTAATGGTCACTTCAAGAGAACATTTCAATGAAGAATGTGCTCTCTGTAAATGGCAGTACCCCTTTCTTCCCCAACTCCATGGTTTACTTCCATATTTGGGGCAATGTGCTGCAAAATGCGCCACTGGATGCATGCTACACTCTACCATGCTTAATAGACACAGCTCTTTTGCTGCTCTTCATGCAATGCTTTGATTTTTCACAAACCGTGATTTTAGGGATCTAAGATTGATAGAACCCCCTCCACTCCGAAAACTGTTCCAGCACCACCGCCTGAAAAGAGGCAAGATCATCCTTCATTACAAAACAATGGTGTGAATGTGGCATATGTAAAAATATATAATTACAGTAGAACGGCACAGACAGAATAAATCATGTATTGTAGGGACCACTGTGCTCTATCTTACATCAGGACATTTAAATGGCCCACATGATAAGCTCAGGGCTGGTGCCTGGGACGGGTACACCCTGAACCTTCTGAAGCTGTTTACCCTCATTCTACAATATATAGCTAGCCTGCCCCAGCACCTCCACTCCTTACTATGCCATGGGGTAAAGCTACATGAGACAGCTTAGTCATCTCCCTCTGGTTTAAATCTTCCTCTGCGGACACGAGCAGCAAGGGCCAATCATCTTCTCAAGACCTCTCTTTTCAAGGACTATATGGAGAAATTGTTGAACAATATTCGACTTGAGATTGGCTCCCTCAAAACTGATTTTAAGAGCTACATTCAGGATCTCCGTAAGGATGTTAGAGCCATGGGCACGAGAGTTGACGATCTGCAGCATACAATGGAGTCACACGCAGAGGAGCAGGAGATGCTTTGGCACCGCATGGCCACCCTAGAGGACTAGCAGATCAAACTTCAGGCCAAGCAGTAGAACCTGGAGAACCGCAGCCACAGAAACAACACATGCATACAAGGAATCCCCTGGGGAGCAGAGGCTGATGACATCTTGACTTTACTAGAGACCTGCTCCAGGCCATCCGGGGTGGATCAGAGGACCAACCCTTAATCCTGGATAGGGCGCATCGCATTACAGCCATGGCTAGTGGCCCCAATGGCACCCCAGACATTCTAACCAGAGTCCATTTTTTCCACGACAAGTAGGCTATCTTGAGGGAGACCGGGGAAAGGCAGATCTTGTTTTTCAGGGCCACATGGTACAAGTTTTCCAGGATCTCTCAAAAAGAGAAGAGTCTTCAAACCGGTCATTGAGAAGCTGCACTAACAGGGGCTCAACTACCAATAGACTCACACCTTTGGACTCCTCTTTCAGTGGAATGGCAAGCAACTAATGGTCAGGTCTCTGACAGAAGCCAAACACATGCTGTGGTTGCCTGAAGGGTCCCCAGGCTGGGAGCCCTCGCCATCCCACCCCTCCCCCACCTGAGAGATCAGATGGCTGGAGCCCAGTTTAGCACACGATCCAGGGCCATGGCCTTGATCACCGCTTCAAAGCTAAAGCCCGACATGCAGTTAATGAGGACATAATATAGCTTTTGCATAATATGAAACAGGAAACTTTGCAGTCCTCCATCGATAAAACATGACCAACACTGAGCACCAATTGCATTTGACTGTATGACAATCCTGGAGTATAATGGAATACTGAAGTTTCTTCCTTACAGCAGGGCCCATTTACCTTTTCTCTCTTATTTCCAGTCTTCCTACATACTTTTCTCTCCTACTACACAGGTCTTTGCCTTAGTGCCTCTGTCCTGGTCTCCCCCCCATTACAAGGCTTTACTCCAACGAGGATGATGCCTCTTTAAGGACTGATGGGCCCTCCCATCCATCCGCTGATGGAAAAGTCCACCAGGTTGGGCCCTGTTGGCCCCTTTACTTTGCCTATGTTTCAGTTATTCCTGTTTATTCTCCTAGCTGTGAGCCTTATTGCCACAGGGTTTAGAAAGGGGAGGAACAGTCTCCTTACCCCTGGCCTCATGCCCCATTGGGGTCAGAGCTGCAATTACACTGCACCACCCACCCCTTGTAGGTATGGGGTCCCTGACCAACACGCAAGCTTTTCTACTCGAATGCCTGAGGGCTCAGCTCCCCTAGTAGGCAGATATGGCAGTGTCTACTCCAGCAGGATCCTGATATAATTTTCCTGCAGGACACACTCTTGCTTAGGGAGGACTGCGCCCACATGGCCCACCCCAGACACCCTTGCTAGCATTGGGCCTAGACTGATTCCAAAACACTGGGAGTTGCTATCCTATTAAAAAAAGGCTGCTACTCCATGCTGATGAAAGTATTTAGGGACTCTGGGGGCGTTTTTTGACTTAGATGGTAGAGAGGGGGAGAACCACTCTGACCTTCTTCAACCTATATACCCAAACCCCGAACTAGACAGAAACACAATTCTAGGGTAAGGGAGCTATGTCGGGCCTGCTGCGGAGTGAGTTGTTTGACGCTGATATGGTTGATGCATGGCGCTACTTGCCACCGGATGGGAAAGACTATTCCTTTTACCTTCTTCAGGGGCCTCAAATCTGCTAGGATATCTCCATCCTGGACCACGCCCACATTGGACTTACCAGAACACAACGCTTGGACCCTTCATGTGCCCACCCCCATCCCCCCACTGGCATCTCCCCACACCCCAACTGTTACATAACCCAGTAGACAAGGCTTCCATTAAGGAAGCAATATCTGAATATTTTTAGCTCAATGCCAAACCAGACACTACCCCCCCCGCATATACTCTGGGACGGCTTCAAGGCGACTATAAGGGATGTCATCTCCTCAATCTCTATAGCTCCGGCTCGAAAGGAGTGTCTGTTTGAAACTAACCTCACAGAGGAAATCTTCTCGGAATGCACTGTCAAGCAGCCCCCTTTGGTGCGTAATAAACAACAGTTGATGGTGCTGCAGGGCCAACTGTAGGCTCACTGTGACAACAAAGCAGAATGGCCCTTTTGGCACCTAGACAAAAGTATAACAATGGAGGAGATAAGGTAGACACACTCATGGCTCGTGGATTGCATCATCAATATGCCTGCTACCATATTTCTAAAATACTCACAGAGAACACAGGCTGGGCGATACGGGAATCACACTAGCAGGAGGCCTTTGGGGCCTATTATCAGCTCCTTTACTCAAGCATGGGAAAGACCTGGCCGCCATTGACTCCTATCTCCAGGTCTACCCATGGCCACCCTTCCTCCCATTACCTAAAAGACCATCTTCTCAGGATCTACAACTCCTTTACCCATGCCATTGATCTCACGCCAACAATGTCAGCTGCTGAAATCACTCTTCTCCACAAGCCAGGCAAAGATCATGCCCGCTGTTCCTCCTATCACCCAATGGCATTGTCGAGCACTTACACTAAGATTTACACTGAAATGCTGGCTAACCGGCTAGAGTACCTTCTGCTGGGTTTGACAGACCCTGACCAAGTTGGTTTCAAGCACAGGCAATCTCCTGACAATACCAGATGCCTCGACCATCTAATGGAAAAGGGTCATATGCACAATATCCCTGCCATCCTTCTATCCTTGGATGCCGAGAAGGCATTCAACAGGGTTAGCTGGACCTTCCTACGTGCAGTCCTTCACAAGATAGATCTAGGCCTCAACATGATCAGCAAAAGTATGGCCTCCTATACCGAGCCTACCGCAACAATCCAAGTAAACGGCCAGGCTACCCAACCTTTCACACTCCATCGGGGCACCCACCAAGGTTGTCCCCCATCACCCTTGCTCTTCGCCCTTGTGGTGGAGTCTTTGGCAATGCGTCTAATGCAGGCCCGGAACATTACTGGCATTCCCTTTGGGGATGAGATCATAAAGTCCTACTCTTTGCTGATGACCTATTGCTTGCCTTGACGGAGCCGGAGTCCTCCTTTCCTGTGGTGGTCCAAAGCCTGTGAGCATTTGAAGCAGTGTCAGGATATTATATATGGCCAAATCACAAGTACTTAACCTCACCATCCCGCAGAAACAGCTCTTGCGCCTGCAAGAACTGACCCCTTCCAATGGGCAACTCATTTCATCCAGTATCTAGTTCTTACCATCACCAACTCCCTACAGACCTGGACTCGGTCCAATTGGCCATGCTACCACAGGGCCATCCGGGAGGATTTGAGTCATTGGAAGCCCCTTCATGTATCTACCCAGACTGCTTAACCTCTTTCAGTCGCTTCCCACCCCCATACCCACAGAGGACATTAAGCATCTGCAAAGAGATCTCTGATCTTTTACTTGGGAAGGGAAACAACCCTGCATTTCTAATGGCCTGCTCATGCTCCCCAGGAACCGTGGCGGTCTTGCCTGCCCTAACCTCCCAGACTACTACTGAGCTGCCCATTTGAGCTACATCTCTGAGTGGGTGGTCAGGGAGAGTGAAAAACACTAGCTACATATGGACCGGGACGTGGCCCGTAGACCGCTATGGGATGAGGACTGGCTCATGAAACACCAACCCCATAGCGCATACATAGCAACCCAGATGGTGCTTGATGTGTGGGACTGGTTGGTGATAGGCAGAGGCCTGACTACGTTCCCCACCCGAACACCCTGATAGGACGCAATCCTGACTTTACACCTGCACTCTGTCCGGGCTCCTTCCTGGACTGGAAGAGGGGTGAATGTCGGATCCTGAAGGACCTTTTGCAGGTGCTGACAATCAAACCTTTTGAGCAGTGTAAAACTAAATTCAATATCCATGACAAATTAGGACACCAATATATCCGACTAAGCCATTGGGCTCTGTTTCTCTTCCCACACTCTAGGGGCCCCGCAGCCCCTTACGCCCTTTGAAATCTTCATCTGCAACTTTGACGGATCTTGAGGCCTGATCTCCACAATGTACGACATTTCACTGCAATCCCGTCTCTCTCTAGCCATCCATATCAAAGAAAATGGGAACTTGATGGCACACAGGGCATTTCACGGAAACAGTGGGAGCTTTGGCGCTGCGAAATTCCCAAAACCATAAGAGCATCTATCAGTAAGAAACGGCATACAAGCTTATGCTACAATGGTACTACACCCCCATCTGTCTACACTCCATATACCCCACGGCTGCCTGTTGGAGATGCGGAACACAGTAGGGAGATTCCCAACTTATTTGGTGGTTGCATCCTCCCATCACTATCTCCTGGAAAGAAATCCTAGGCCATATCCATAGCAGCCTGGGGGTTCTCGCTTCCAGCGGATTATTGCAGTTATACTAGGAATACGCCCGGTGCCACTTGAGGCACGGATTCACGCAGACTGGTATCTTGTCTGGCATATGACGGGAGCAGCAAAACCGCTCATTGCATTAGCCTGGAAAACCTCTGCTGCCCCTCCTGTAGCGACCTGGGTCCATGGCTTTGGAACACTAGCTATGAAACAACTGTCTCACCATCTTTCATTCTCAGGCAAGAAATTCACTCGCCTTTGATTGACTACATGTCCCCGTTGGAATATCTCTGCTTCCTCCCGCCCAGACGTCGTGCCCATCCACTTGTTTTTATAAAGTTCTCCATAGAGTCCCACAGTGGCGCCCCGGTCATTTGTGACCTGTATTATGGTCGGGGTGGTCATGGGCTTCTCCGACATTCCCCTCCTCCCCCTTCCCCTCTTGTTTTTAGGTCTCGGCTGGCGTTAGCAGCGCGCATGCGCTGCTCTCGCCATGCGAGGGCTTCTTGGAATCAATACGATTCCAGAAGTCGTGTCGCTGCTCCGCCTGCATTTTTGATTTGTGCGCGTCGTTTTGCGTCATAGATTAGGCAAAACACAGTGTAATGATTGCACCGGAGGCAATCATTACACTGAGGGTTGCCACCCTGTCCGCTTTTGGCTCCGCCCACCGGGATTGGATCTTTTACTTGCGGAGGGACACGGCCTCCTTCAATTACTCGGGCGAGCACTTGTTGGTTTTTTTCCCCTTATTTATTTAATGCATTTTTATATAGCGCGGACTTTACCCGAAGGTGTCAGAGCGCTGTACAATAGAACCAGTTATGTTACATGAGAGAAATGTTACAAAATAGAACGTTACAAAAATAAACAGGACACTAGAAGAGGTAGGGTAAAACCATAGAAGGCAATAACACAATATCAAACACAGCAAGCAAGGGTGGGGAATGTACAAGAAAATATTACAAATTTACAATGATGAACGAACTTCCTAGTGGGGTCTGAGAATGAGGGTATTAGTTCTGAAAGTGCCTTTGGAAGAGAAGAGTTTTGAGGTCAGCTTTGAAGATCTGGATGGAGGTGGTGGCACGGAGCAATGGCGGAAGCGAGTTCCAGATTCTCACCGCATTACCTGAGAATGATTGAGCCATCGATCTTTCCCTTTTGAAGGAGGGGGGCTCAAGCAGAAACTTTTCCGCATTCCGAGAAGGTCTCGTGCCTCCAGAAATTTTCAGTTTGTTCGCCAGGTAACGAGGGGAGGAAGTGTGCAAGGCTTTGTGGGTGATTCAGGCAGTTTTGTAAATAGATCTTGCCTTAGTTCTCGCTGTTCTTTAAAACTGTCCCCTTCTCTTCTCTATTCGCCCCAGATATCCTCCCAGCGCTGATATATTGGACTCTGATGTGGCTCAACCCTCCCTTCTCCCCTCACCGCCACCCTAACCCCCGCCAAGGTCTCTGGATGTACAGATCAGGCACCAAGGGCCAGAAGGAGTGAAGGGACTTGCACAAGATCACACCGTTCGTCGTGGTTCTATTACAAGAGATATACAACATAAAATCCATGTCTGCTAACACACTGAGTGACTGCACATCACAGAGACGGCCCCAAGTGACTGGTTTCAGGTTCAGTCCACGTCACCAGACCACGGTTTTTACTCTCTTCATTATCTTTTCACACAAGTTGTAGGAGAGTAGGATCTGCCTCTTATGTTGCCCCTACTTTTTTTCTGATGTTTACACTGGTTTCTGGCTATAGTCTGGCTGGGACCCTGCCAATCAGGGCCCCAGCCTCTCTGTTCTCTCTAAACGACTTGGAGTGCACTCTAGGTGCACTAGTGATTGGATACTGTGGTACCTTATGAGTCCCTAGTATATGGTACCTTAGGTGCCAAAGGGCATAGGTACTTCACAGGCCTACCAGGGTCTGAAGCATGTATTATGCCACCCCTGGGAAGCAGACTAAATCTGACACCACAGGCATGCTACTGCAGCCTGGGTGAGGAGGTGCTAGCACTCCTCACTGAGATATAGGTTCCCTATATCTCTCCTGCACACACATTTAAACCTATCAGTCACCCCTAAGGCAGGCCCTATCAATCCTGAGGGCAGGGTGCTTAGTTTCTATGTGAGAGGGTGCCTCTGCCTGAGCAGGGCCCCTCTGCAGCTCTCAGAGTCCATTCTCTGGGGCTGTTTGTGAATGTGGTCAAACCATATACTCTTAAGTGCATTATAACCTCGCGGTTAATGCTAACTTTGGAATGGCTGCATCAAAACCTGTCGTGTTTGGTGTCAAACACTTTGGAATCATACCCCCACACCAGTAACTGGTGTGGGAGTATGATCCCACCCTTCTAGAGGGATAGACATGTACCTACTGTGGAAACGCGGTAGAATCCTGAAGAGCCCTGGCATCACAAAATGGATGCCACCAGTCACAGACACTGGGCTGCCCTCCTGCTGATGACCGAAACTCGCAGTGGAGGAGGCCCAACAATAGGTATCCTGTCACAGGGGGGTGTGACCACCTCCCAGACAGGGTTTAGTGTATTGGGGCTGGGTGGGTGCACTCCTAGAGTGCTTTGAAGTCCTGCACTGGGGGAGCAGGAGGCTCCTCTGTGCATACACCAGTTCAACCCGGCTCAGGGGCTACCTGCCCCTGCTCTGGCGCGAAACTGGACAAAGGGAAGTGGGTGTAGCCACCCACTCCCCTGACCCTCCCATAGGTGGGGTCATAGAGCTAGTCCCTCCCTTCCTTTCAGTATAAGATAGGGAACCCTTAACATTGCAAACTAGATACCCCTGGACGACGCTCTAAAGAAGAATCCCGGACCTTCGACGTTCCACTACCTCTGGAAGACTGAAGAATCTCCCTTGGAGTCAAGGAGTGACTCCCCTGCTTGGCAGGCACCAAAAACTGCAACGACGGTTGCAAACTACGCCGCTTCCGCCGGAGCCCGAAGTCCCTGCAGCCCAGGAAGAGGATTTCCTGACTTCTCCAAGGCCATCGTGCGTCCCCAGCGAAGCTGAGGCAAGTGGACCCCACGAGTGACGAGGAACCGCAATCCCTGGGTACTGTGCACTACTTTCGAGTGTAACCCCTTCAGCGACGTTCTACGAACCTGTGCTTTGGGCCACGTGTGGTCCCAGCCTCTAGCAGAGATCCCTCCCAAGATCAGAGGCCTACCCCGTCCCGAGTGACCGTGGGCCCCTGTTGAGTGAATCCTCCCGAGGCATCTTCGCGATCCCTTGCCAGCCAGCTTGTGGGTCCCCTGAAGACTTTTCTACAAATCCAAAGGGCTCCCCTGGTTGCTCCAGGCTTGCCCTGACTTACCCTCGCTGGGTGAGTCCCACAGACCTTGCTGGTCTGCACCGCTGACTTTTTGTCTTTTCCACGAGACTTGCTGTTACCAAGGCTTGTTGGCTCCAATCGGGTCGCCGACACCCCAGTAAGCTGCAAACTTCAAGAGACACGCTGAATCCAGCTCCTGGTCATCATCGACACCTCCTGGACCTCGTGGCCGAAGAGTCAAGACACCCGTGAACGACCTGAATCTGTCGACGACGGTGGGCATTCATCTTCCTTGCCCCGGGTCACTGCCAAGTGACTTTGAACACTGTCCCCTCTGCTTTCAGGTGTTCCTCCTTCCGAATCCAGGCTTGGATTCCACCGGACACTTCTTCTGTCTTCACAAGCAGCAAGTCTTCATTGGCTCCCATTGAAAACGACGCCGCGACCCGACACTTAAAGACACCTATGCACCCGGCTTCCCTGGGCGAGGTAACTCCAGCACTACGGTGCTCCTGTGGGTGTTGGCCCTAGAACTACTTACCCTGTAAGTGACTTGCTTGTAGTTTCTCCCGAAGTGCACTTAAACTCCTAATTTCTAACCGCGACTTGCCCCATTGAAGTCTACGGCGATCCGCGCCTGTGTTCACACACTGCACGCGTTCCCCGTGGGTCCTTTACTTACCTGCCTTGGGTGGTTTCGTGAGGCCCCAGCGCTTCTGAAGGCCCTAGGCCTTGTCCCTTTGCAAGTCGTTGTTCCTAAGTCTCTTTTTAGTATATGGTCTGGTACGCCCCTAGGGCCCCAGCCATATTTGTGCTCAATTTGTTGTGAAACGTTGATTTGTGCATATGTTCCTGACTTCTAATCTCATAAAGGGATTAGTAGAGAGTTGTTTAGTAATAAATACATATATATTTGATATATATACCTGTGTGATGTCTTTTCATTTGGTGGTTCAGGAGATTGTGTGGTAAAACAAGCTGCTTTACATTCCTCCAAGACTTAGCCTGAAGGCTGCTCTCCACAGCTACCACTAGGATAGCTTTCTGTAAAGGTTGTCTTAAACCTATCTACCATAAGAGTCGAATTGTACTGGTGCAAGGTGTCCACTTTAACTAGTGGACAGCATATACCAGGCCAACTTCTCACACAAGTTATTCCAATTTGTTTAACTGAATAAAAAGACTATAACTCCCAGAATGCACAGATTCATTATCTGCATCATCTCTCAGCCTCCACGAACTAGCAAAGCCCCCTTAGCCCCTCCCCTCCTCCTTTAGCTCCCAGTGGGTTCTTTCCACATTCCCCAAGGATGAATTAACGTGATTTATAAAGCGCCTTATACTGAAAACGTCACGAGGAGCCGGTATTTGAAAACATGCAGGCACACAAACAAATGAGCTCCCCCCGCCAGCTATCAGTGTGCCTCTCGCTCCCTACCATGAGCCGCCCCCCACCAGTTATGAGTGTGCCTCTCCCTTCACATCCTGAGCTGCCCCCCGCCAGCTATCACTGTGCATCTGATACAGCATCATGGCGCTATACAAGCATGCTTCTCCCCCCCACCTGAGCTGCCCCCCTTCCAACTCCCCCCACACCCTATCCTCAGCCTGAGCTGCCAGGGCCCGCCCTCGCACCCCACGCGTGGCTCCACCTGTTGCTTGGCAGCTCCTGCTTTTATCCAAACTAGACTTTCCAGTTCAGGGAGAGGCGGGAAGCCTGCCACGGGCGTGTCTCACCACTGCTGCTACCGCGGCTACTCTTCTGGCACGTCCTTCCCTCTAGAGATAGCTCCGTCGGTTCACCTCCCTGCTGGAGACAATTGTATGCAACCAGAACCCTGCATGTGCTTCGAATGAGTCCGGGCCGACTCCTGCTTTCAACATGTGCCTGTCGATAAAGCGAGAGAAGGCTGTTTGTAGGCACTTTGCGACTTTGGCCAGGTTTAGTTACACGAAAGACCCCTTTGTGTGTATGATGACGTCCCCTTAAGCAGGCCTCTGCTTACTCCGACCCTGCCCTCTGTCTCCACCCCCCTCACGAAATGTCGGTCACCATCACCTGCACTTTACGGTCATGGACTATCAGAGGCCCCTCTGCTGAAATGAGGAGCCGCCCCATGCTTCGTATGTAACCTGGTGGCGGCAGCACACATACAGTGGGAACGGAGACCTTCCACCAGGGGGCGACACCTCCTTTACCCCCGTGCACACACCTGAACAGGTGCTTGTAACTTCCCTGGCGGGCAGGGCACGAGTCGGGGTACCACGCGGGTGGACGGCGTCCCCCACTTATTTTCCAGGGTGGACGCCGTCCCCCCTGCCAAGAAGCTGGGCCCCACAGAAATATGCTGAACGTGTCCCGGTGTAATTTACAGACACCGGGAAACGTTCAGCACGTGACGTCATGAGGTCATTTGCATATCGTCAGTCCCCCCACTTCTTTTTATAGGACTTGTGCCCTGCTGGCGGGGGATGAAGCTTCCGGTTCTAACAGGTCTGGCCTCCTCCGTTCCGGGTCTCTGGCCTGTCCGGAGTGCAGTGTACAGATGTCAATAGCCCCGTCCCCATGGCACGTCAGCGAGGCCTGGCTCCCCAGCCAAAGGCACTCTGCTGGCACCTTTACCCACTGACCGAACGGGGACAACAAACCCTGTAGTGTGGCAAAGACGTGTGAGACGGGAGCCCCGAAATACCGAGGAGGACACGCAACATTCCCAGATAGAATTACACTGGCCAGGAGTGTGTGTGTGTGTGTGTATTATAGTGCCTTACTTAGGGTGACCAGATCTTCAGAACCAAAAACCGGGACATTTGGGAAAAATAGAAGGACTACAATTTTTCATCCCCCGAATGCAGAATGACAGCTGTCATCAACACGGGATCACAGAAGATGCATTAAGAAAGTAAATAAAATGCAATTTCTACAACCAAAATCATACCAATTAATTAAATTGCTTACGTATAACAGCTGCTAGCTAGCAAAGCTTTAGAACACCCAAAAAAGTGACTCTCACTGTTTTCAGTCAACCCCTCCAAAAACCGGGACATGAGCCAAAATTGCCGAAATCTGCCGGGACAGCTGGTGAAAAACCGGGACTGTCCGGGCAAATCCGGGACGTCTGGTCACCCTAGCCTTACTACGCAAGCGCTGTAATTGCGTCTAGGGCTCCAAAAGACGCTAGAACCTTTGACTTTCTGCACGCTTCCTTATTTTAACAACACATCTCTCCAAGCTTGGTTTGAAAAATAAAATCATTTTAGAGAGGCGCGGCTTTGATTGGGCGTGTAGTTTGTCGTGTGTAAACACGCGTCATCCTGCTTCTGAGTCTAAAACCCTTACAACCCCTGGAGCAAGCGCTGCGTGTTCCCACCGGGATTGGATCCTTTACTTGCGGAGGGACACGGCCTCCTTCAATTACTCGGTCGCGAGCACTCGTTTTTTTCCCTTAGTTGTCGCTGTTCTTTAAAACTGTCCCCTTCTCTTCTCTATTCGCCCCAGTGGAATACCGTTCTCTGTGCTGTGTGGTGTCCACATCGACACCGTTTTGCAACGTGCTGTTTAGAAGTGCTGTGTTCTGTCCCCTCGTGTGCAGTGGCTGTGCAGATCAACTGTGCTGGGTGGCGCCGCCAGGAGGCGAGCAGTGTGTAGTGTTCAGGGTAAGGCATATTTCCGTGCTGCTGTAGCTCACCCTGGTGTAGAGCAGTGCGCTGTGTGCCGCCCCTTGCCGCGCCCCCTGTGAGGTGTTTCACCCTCGGGTGAGCGCAGTGCTCCTAGTGTTATGAAGCGACTCAAATTCAGCACTGGATAGGAGAGTGCAGTTCTGCATCTGTTTTGTTAGGAGAAAGGTTCTGTTTGTGCGAGGGAAGCTTGCACTGGCAGCCAGTGCCGTGTGAAGGAAACCTGTACTCAGGGCCGTTTGTACCATTAGGCAAGACTAGGCGGCCGCCTAGGGCGGCAAAAGGGGGAGGGCGGCTAAAAACATGAGTTTGGGAATATCTAATGCATTAATTCTTCTAGCCTGGATGAAAGGGGGAGAGAGTGATGGTAGTAAAAGGGAGGGGGCGGCATTTTTCAATTCTCGCCTAGGGCGGCAAAACACCTAGAAACGGCCCTACCTGTACTGTCGATACCAGTGCCATACTTGTTCTCTATGTCAGGGAAGCTTGCATTGCTGTTGCCCGATCTACCGCTTGTGTGTCCTGTTTATGTATGCAACACGTCTTTTTATATGAAGAACATTAGCACTGCTATCAGTGCTGCACCCAGTGCCCATGGAAATTCTGTGGCCATAGCTTCTTCAATGTACTTCTTTACTTTTCTTGCTCAGTTATTCTTTTATTTTCTCTTTTCTTTTCTCTTCCTTTCTCTTCTTTTCCTCTGCTTCTCCGGGTGTTGTAAAACACAGAGTGAAACAGTTATCAATATGGACTGTGGGCAGGTGTTATGCCTGTAGCTGAAAACAATGGCCCTAAACATGATTTAAATGCAATTAAAAAAGGAAGACAGTGATGATTCTTCTATCTCGTGATCAGATTTAGTTTCACTCTTCATGCAGGTCCATGTTTACACCCCAGTGTTGTCAAAGCAGCAGGCGTAGGGCGCCCAGCGTGCAGCAATCCTAAATGAGTTGTACCTCTTTTCACACTCTGATGTCATTAATCTTAAAGTGGATCCTAGGGAGACGTGTATGTAATGAACATGTAATGTACATTACCGTTCTGTCCGACTGATTCTAGTTCGAAAGACATTCTTCTAAAGTCCCTGTATGGTAAACATCAAGAAATCCCGAAACTGAAGAAAAGTTAGGAATACAGCTGCTATGCACATAATTAAGTAGGCAGTACTAACTAAACCACACTATAAAGTGTAGTAGTGTGAATTCATTCCTTATGAAAACCTACAAAGAAAACAGTCCCTTGCAGCCCGCTATAGAAGGATTTCACCATAGTAGGAAGGTATAGGCAAAAGGGAATTGCTGTGATTATGTTAATTCACGTTGGGGAACAACTACTTTTAGTTCCAGATGTTTTCTTGTTTGATACATCATCTAGTAGCAAAGTTCAGAAGAACTAGGGCCTCTCAAGATATTTCTTAGCCAACATACATAAGACCAGATGAAACTCAGAGGCAGGACCACTGTGAGTATAAAAGCGGGATCACAGAAAACATGTTTATTTATCTCAATAGATTTCTGATGCCTTATGTCACTTCACTGTCCTCATATTTAAAAATATGAAATGATGGCATTAGGAGGTTGGAGGGTTTGCTAGTACGTGCTGGTTGGGTACTGCTCACGTTGGATGTTTGTGTTTTGTATACATTCAAAGAACAACAGAATGGACTGAAAGCCCTCAGATAGTTTTTTTTATGACAGATCAGTGACATATGTTGAGCATACATCTTAGCTGAATAAAGTAGGGATGTTTATTTCATACCACAATGATTTTCTATTTATTGGGGAATACTTTTTAGGTTGTGCCTATTTGACAGTACATGCACTGTCTGTTGCGAGACAAATTGTGGGCTTACCAAGCACATATTGGGCTTGGAGCACACCCATTGCCAACCATTGGTTGGCTCACCTGCCACTCTCATTTTCTTGCTTAAAATGCGATGGCTTGCCTTGTCCATCTTTTGTCTGTCCTGGAACATTGTCTCTTTACTTGTGTCGTTCCGCTGTCCATTGCATACTTTTAAGGACTTATGTTTTCTTTTGTGTTAAGCACTATACAACAGTGCATGTGTTTTCCTGCTGTCTTCCTAGTGTGCTTTTCTTCCCTCCTCCACACTCATTTTCTCTCTCTCTCACCCATGTACTTCTCCCCGCTCACCCCAAATTGCTCTCCCGCAAGTGGCTTCTCCACTTCACCCTGCCGTCTGTTACTTCCCCCATCCTCTCCCTCCTCTCTCACCCACTGCTTCTCCTCCCGATCCCCATAGTTCCCCCCTCTCTTGCTCGCCCATGTGCTTCTCCCCACCAGCTCCACTTTGCTCTATCGCTCATTGCTTCTCCACCCCACCCCTGGCTTCAGTGTTGTTTCCCCACCTACGCTTTCCTCTCTTGCCCTATGCTGCCCTTCCCCAACCCACCCTACATGCAATAGGTCTCGCCTTTGATTAAGTTAAAGCCATTTGCTTTGCTAATGGTATTGTATAGCAAAGCAAATGGCTTTAACTTAATGAAAGGCGAGACCTATTGCATTTTTAATGCTTGTTCGCATATCACAGTGCTGTGTCTTTCTCTGCACAGCTGGAGAATTGTTTATATTAAGTTTTTATTCATGGTTTTTACTTTCTGCACCATTGGGCGGGTTGGCTTTTTTGTTTCCGCCTCAAGGCGCTTCCGGAAAAAGCTGCATGGCCTCTCCGCCCCAGTTCCTTACCATCATATGGTTCTCTCTACGGAGGACTTGGAAGGCGACACCTGGCGGGCTCTACTCCCGATTGCTAGACAAGTAACGTAGAGGGAGGGGCTCTCCTAATTCCCTCTGCCCGTACACACCATGCATCCCTCCTGCACCCCCTCCAGGCGATCCTCTCTACTGTTGCTCCTCTATTTCAGTAGCTTGTTGACCTTTTCGCACACGCCATCTCTGCTGCATATTGTAAGTGTGAATGTATACAACAGATTTGCTTTAGATTCGCCACGATTCTTGCAATTTTGCTGCTGATAATTGTATTGCATGTCGAAAACAATATAAACAGAATTTGAGTTATGAAAATTAAATGCAAATTGAAGTTGAAAATGTTATTTTGTTTGGAAAAAATAAGAAAGGGCTTGTATCATTAGTATTAAAAACAATGTGATTTAACAAGAAGCACCTTTGTTATTTCCTGACAGCTTTGACTTTTGTGCAAAAGCACATTATGTATGTGGCTCTTAGCTGACCCATGTCACAAACAAACTTCACGGCTCTCCAGTGCTCGTTTATTCACAACAGCTTCATGGACTCTAGAACTGGGTGTGCTGTTTTCCCAATCAGGATTGGCTCATATGCGTTCGCAAAAGTGCCGCCTGCGAAGTGCTGCGGGTAAAACATTAGAGGACTGGGTGAAGGCCACCATGGGGGCCATGGTCTGAGACCGCCAAGAAAGAAGTATTTCCCAAGGATTGCATCCACGAAATGAGGGGGTGCCCTTCCCAGTACCTGATACAAAAGTGGCAATGGCATAACTGCAATGAATGCGTACACATGGTACTTCAGAACCATAACACATGCATGTTCTCACCTTGTGTTTGGTATGGGGGTGCCAAAAATAGTGGCACCTTAGTATCTGTTGTAATATTTGAATTACAGCAGTGATCCGAACACTTGCATATGCAAAGACTAGAAACCGCCTGGGAGTACAGCAAACGCCTTGTTTGCATACATTGATGTTTGCAAAAAGGCTAGGCTTTATGTGATTAACATTTGAAATACTCTAGTAGCCAAACCAGAAGTACAGTATCATGTGCCAGCCAGACATAGGCTCAGCTAGGGGCCGAGAGCTCTTTAGCCATTAAAAGAGAACCCTTACTTCACGCATACCTGCAACATTCACATATGGAAATGCATAAAACAGAACGAAGCTCAAAAAAACACTTGCCTCCTGCAACCAGACTTTAATTTCTATATGAACAAACAGGCACGTCCTTAGCTTCTTGCTTCTAAATATATCTCCTTTGCCATAGTGAAAGCACCCAGAAAATAAATTCTACCAAAATGACACCCTATCTGCTTTGTATAGAATAAGATAGCCTCCTAGTTCTGCTGTAAGCGGGATTTAATGCACTGTCAGGTTACACACAGACTCCGTAACAGCCACTTGTATTTTCCACTGTAAAGTAACAGGGCTCGGAGCTGCTGAAAGAGGGCAGTTCTAGAGACAAACCCATGAAACCCTGCTGCTCTTGACATGGAATGCAAGGGACAAACCCATGAAACCCTGCTGCTCTTGACATGGAATGCAAGGGACAAACCCATTGTTAGACTTGGCATCTTTTGGCGTGTTTCCCCTGACTTTTTGCTTTCTGACCTCCCGGTTTTGACTCTGTTTTTGCTGGTGTGATGATTCTGCGCACTTTCCTCACTGCGGTCCAGTGGGAAAGTGCAAGTGCTCCTGTATAAAATGTGTTATGGATTGGTGTTTCCATGATTGGCCTATTTGGTTTATGTGTCAGTCCCTTGTAAAGTGCACTGCGAGTGCCAGGGCCTATAGACCAAATGCTGTTGGTGGGCTGCAGCACTGGATTGTGCCACCCACGCAAACAGCCCGTAAAGTGTAACTCGGGCCTGCCACCGCAGAGCCTGTGCGCAGCCTGGGGCTGCCATGTCGACTTGGCAAGTGCACACACTTGCAAGTCCCTAAACCTTCCCTTTGCTGCATGTTAGTCACCCCTAAGGTAGGCCCAAGGTACCCCTGTGGGGAGGGTGCGTTGTATGCGAAAGGTAGGACATGCCCGGGTGTGTGCGGCATGTCCTGATAGTGAATTACAGCCTAGTTCGTTTTTCACTATTGCAAGGCTACCTGTTCCCCCTAGGCCAGAACGGGCGGTTTTGATTATTACAGTATATAATCCTAACTGACCCCGGGAACATGGTAGAAATTCGAGTTTAGTATGCCTGGACTCAGAATGATAAAATGCAGCTTTTAGTAAGGTTGGTTTTAACATTCTGTGTTTGAAAATACCACTTTTAGAAAGTGGGTATTTTCTTGTCTAACCATCCAAGCCTGCCTCTGCGAGATTGTGTATTCCTTGTCTGGAATGTGAGTGACAGGGGCTGGGGGATGCCAGGAGACAGGGTGAGTCAGCGCAGGGCTGAATAGCCAGATCGACCTGTAGATGGGTGGGAGGGGTCGCACCTGGGCCCTGAATAGGACAGTGCCTTCCCTCCACAATGCTGGCTCCACCTCCTGTAGTGCGTCTGATGTCCCTGGCCTACTCACTGAAAGAAGGGACGGAGACTTGTCAACAAAGTGCTCCAGAACTGGTTTGGACTAGGCGAAGGCCTCTCTGCCTTCAGAGAACAAAGGAATTTGGGATATAAATATTGGGGCCCTGACCCCATGAATTTAGATCTCGCTGGAATCAAGGAACCTGCCAAGACGAAGAGCTGGAAGAGCTGCCAGGAGGAGTACTGCCCCTTTGCTGTGTTGTTGCTTTGTTGGGTTGGCCTGCAGTTGCTGCTTCTGTCTTGGGCAGTGAAAGGACTGGACTGAACTTTCTACGAACTTGTGCTGAGTATCTCCAAGGGCCAGGAACCGAGCTGGCCTCCTGTTAAGAAGTCTCAGGGACTGCAAAGACTTCACAAGCCTCTGGGTACCGCTTCTGGAACGCTGTTTCAGTTGCCACAGAGGAAGGGAACTGCAACCGACTCCGTCAACCGAATCCATCCCTGGCCGGTGACCTGTTTGCACCGCAGACCGCATCGCCCCGCTTCGCATCGCAACCCTGGTCTCACCGTGGGCGACGTCCGACGCCGCCAACATCGAGCCGCTGCTTGCACCGTGACCTGTGGGCACCGCAGTTCGCATCGCATCGCTTCACTGGGCCAGCCGGACCAGACCGACACTGTCGCTGCAACTGGCTCAAGAGTCGAGACCGCACCGCATTTGGGGCACCGCTCGCACGTCTGCGACGCACCGCTCCGACTCGCACCGCTGTCCGACGCCAGCTCCCGCACTCCGGCTAGGTCGCCTGCATCGCAACCTGTCAGCACCGCATCGAGCATCGTCTCGCCCCTGCATCGCACGCCTTGGACTCACCGACTCCGTCTGCACGACGCTCATCGAGCCGCTGCCTGCACCGCATCGAGGGACACCGCACCTTGCATCGCTCCGTCTTGCACCGCAACCGCGACGAACGCCGACCGGCTCGTACACTCTGTACCAGCCATAACGAGAAAGGTACTGTAACCGAGTCTGTTCATGACTCTGCTGGCCCGTATCGACGCGGTCGGCTGGAACTGTTAGACTCTGTGGTTTTCAGCATCACGGTAGGCTCGGACGGAGCTACCGACTCGTACGAACTTTGCTTTTGTGCTATTCCTGCAAAGAAGAAGTTAACGTATCAAGCATTCATTCGTAAAGTATAGTATTGTGGATTTTTGTCGTAATTGGTCTTGTCTTGAGTATATAAAATATTGGTTATTTTTCTAAACTGGTGTGGTGTCCATTTGTAGTGTTTACACTGTATTACTGTTGGTTATGTGCAAATGCTTTACACACTGCCTCTGAATTAAGCCTGACTGCTCGTGGAAAGCTACCACGAGGGTGAGCAGGGGTTACTTCACGAGTGTAACAACCCTTACCCTGACTAGGAAGAAGGGTCCCTACTTGGACAAAGGTGCAAGCCCTTGCCAACTAGAGATCCCATTTCTAACATTGGTTGTCAGCGGTGAGGATAGGACTTGTGTTTGCACTTGACTTACAGTGATTGGTGTGCACTACTACCATATCGCAGACCATTACGTACCACATACTGGTTCTTTTTCTTTTGGCCTATTTTTGATCTTGCCAGTTTTCAACTCACGACTTTTGTCATGCCTGAATCAATTGCATCATCCGTTGCATCTCTGGAAGTTATCTTTGAGGAGGACAGGTTGGAATCCTACGCCGTAAAGGAGTTACGAGCGATTTGTAAAAACCTGAAAGTCCAAATTAAAGGCCTCACAAGGAAGGAGGAGCTACAGAAGGCGCTGAGGGCCTGGGTAGCAGCCAGACATGCCAATGGGCAGCCTGGTGATCTCAGTGAGGAGGCGGAGGAGCCTATTTCCAGGGTGGATGTGCTTTTGGGTAGGGGGAACCCGCCAGGTCAGGCAGCAGCAGTCTGTCCCCAGAGGAGCTGGAGGACAGGCGGGAGGCAAGGCAGTTCGAGCTGCAGAAGCTCAGGCTGGAGAGTGAGCGGGAGGAGAAGAGATTGGCCATAGAGGAGAGGAAGATGCTCTTAGAGCATGAGAGAGAACTGAAGGAGCTAGAACTTAGGAGTAAGTCAGGCTCAGATGGTGGCAGCAATTCGTCCAGAAAGGCAGACAGGATTGTGCACATTCCCAAGAACGTAGGCAAGGAGTTCAAGAAGGGGATGACATACAAAGGTGGTTCCAGGGTTATGAGGCAGCCATACACATGAATGGGGTCCCTGAGGAGAATTGGGGAGCAGGATTGTGGCCACTTTTCCCGGAAGAAGCAAGGGATGCTCTGATAGCTTTGGGTAAGGGTATCACCTCACCTATGCTGACATGAAGGATGCCCTTCTCACGAAGTATGGTCTTACTCCTGAAAAGTACAGGGATCAGTTCAGGTCCAGTAAGAAGTCTGATGCCAACACTTGGTTGGAATGTGTGGATGTGTTCTGCAGGTCTCTGGATGGTTGGGTGAAGGGCAGTAGTGTAACAGATTTTCAGGGGCTCTACAACTTGATTGCATGGGAGCACTTGTCTAGTCTATGTTTTGCAGATCTGCGCCAGCACCTAGTGGATAGTAAGCTAACTGACCCCAGGAAGCTTGCTATGGAAGCGGACCGCTGGGTGAGTACCAGGGTCCACAAGAAAGCGTTTGGGGAGACTCAGCCAAAGGTGGGCAGGGTCCCCAGCAGAAAGGTGGGGGGGACAAGGGTAAAGCACAGGAGTTCTCTAAAGGGCCCCAAACTAGTACCCAGGGTAAAGGTTCCCAGCCCCCGGTGATAAGAAGAAAGGGGTCTCTACAGGGAAGCCTGTTGAGACCGGCCCCCGCAAGTGTTATGCATGTGACCAGGTAGGTCACTTTAAGGGGGACCCCAAGTGCCCGAAGGGGACACAGCCACCCACCGGTGGACAATCCAAAGTGTTGGCTAGTGTAGCGCTTGGGGAGGAGGGGTGCCCACAGGAGGGTGGGGATCCCGCAGAAATGACCCTTGTCTCACTCGGGGACAGTGAGATGGTCCCAGGAAACCAGGTGCCCCCTAACACAAAGAAATATAGCACCTGGGTGACCATTAATGGGAACAGGGTAGAGGCTCTCAGAGATTCTGGAGCCAGTGTGACCTCAGTCCGGTGTCACCTGGTGTCTGAGAAGCAAGTAGTCCCAGGAGCATTCCACCAAGTAGTTGCTCTCGACAACTCTGAGCGCCAGTGTATGGTGGCGCAGGTTCCCTTTGAATGGGGGTCTCAGGTCCCTTGAGGGTGGTTGTGAGCCCTACCATGCCTGTCGATTGTCTGCTAGGAAACGACCTGGAGCAGTCCTCATGGAAGGAGGTTGAGCTCAGGTCTCACTTGGAGATGCTTGGGTTGCCAGAGTGGGCATGCGTGTCTACTCGGTCAATGGCGGCCAGAAAGGGTGATCAAGAGGACTTGGAGCCTGAAACAGTGGCCCAAGTCCCTGCCAAGAGAAAGGGCAGGGGGCGCGGAAACCGGCCCCCGAAGTTCCCACGGACCGGGAGGAGGCGGACCTCGAGGGGACGCCCGGTGCCTACAGGGGAGCAGGTAGCCGAACTGGGAGACATCTCTGAGCTGACCCATTGGCAGCAAGAAGGGGGTCCCACCAGGGAGGAGTTCTGCAGGGAGCAGAACGAGTGCCCTACTCTGGAGGGTCTGCGGCGGCAGGCTGCAGACCAGGCAGCTGGTAATCAGTCCGGGTCACATCTGATCTACTGGGAGAGCGGTCTCCTATACAGTGAGCCTAAGGTTGCTGAGCCTGGGTCAGCCCGTGTGCTGGTGGTACCCCAGCGCTTCAGGACCTTCCTACTGGGTCTGGCTCATGACGTGCCTTTGGCAGGACATTTGGGGCAGGACAAGACCTTTGACAGGCTTGTCACCCACTTCTTTTGGCCCCAAATGCGAAGGCAGTCAGATGCACACTGTAGGTCTTGCCAAACTTGCCAGGCAAGTGGTAAGAGTGGGAGGAAGGTCAAAGCTCCTCTCCAACCTTTCCCGGTTGTTGGAACACCCTTTGAAAGGGTAGGGATGGATATAGTGGGGCCACTGGATCCCAAGACAGCCATGGGCAACAGGTACATCCTGGTCTTGGTGGACCATGCCACCCGGTACCCGGAGGCAATCCCTCTCAGGACAACGACGGCGCCAGTGGTGGGCCGGGTGTTAATGGGGATCTTTTCCCGTGTGGGATTTCCCAGAGAGGTGGTTTCCGATAGGTGGACCAATTTCATATCGAAGTATATGACATCCCTGTGGAAGGAGTGTGGGGTAACCTACAAGTTCACCACTCCTTACCACCCACAAGGAAACGGTCTGGTGGAGAGATTCAACCAGACCTTGAAAGGCATGATCAAGGGTCTAACAGAACCCATGAGGCGTAAGTGGGACGTCCTCTTGCCATGCCTACTCTTTGCGTACAGGGAGGTGCCTCAGAAGTCTCTTGGGTACAGCCCCTTTGAGCTCCTGTATGGCCACCCTGTCAGAGGACCTCTGAGTTTGGTGAAGGAAGGCTGAGAGGCGGCTCCCAGGAAAACTCCCCAGGATGTATTTAGCTACATGCTGGCCTTTAGAAACCAAACTGCCCGCTTCAGGAAACTCGCTCAGGCGAACCTAGAAGCAAGCCAGGAAGAAATGAAGAGATGGTATGACCAGAACGCCACTCTGGTCGAATTTCAACCTGGGCAAAAAGTGTGGGTAATGGCCCCAGTGGCACCTTGTGCCTTGCAGGACAAGTGGACTGGGCCATATGAGGAAAAGGAGCGCAAAAGTGACGTCACCTACCTGGTGGATTTGCAGGCTCCAAGGAACCCTTTGAGGGTCCTTCACGTGAACCGCCTCAAGCCCCACTTCGAGAGGTCCGAAGTGAGTATGCTCTTGGCGACAGATGATGGGGTGGAAGAGGAGAGCGAGCCTCTCCCTGACCTCCTGTCTACCAAGGAGCATGATGGGTCAGTAGAGGGTGTGATCCTCTCCCCTACTCTGACTCAGGAGCAGCAGGGGGACTGTCGCCAGTTGTTGGGACAGTTCGCCCCACTGTTCTCTCTGACTCCCGGTGTTACTCACTGGTGTACCCATGACGTGGACACCGGTGACAGCCATCCTGTGAAGCACAAGATTTACAGGTTGACTGACCGGGTCAGAGCCAGCATCAAGGAGGAGGTCTCTAAGATGTTGGCGTTAGGGGTGATTGAGCCCTCCCACAGTCCTTGGGCCAGCCCAGTGGTCTTGGTCCCAAAGGCTGCGGCGCCCGGTGCCACTCCAGAACTCCGGTTTTGTGTGGACTACCGTGGGCTCAATGCCGTCACCAGGACTGACGCGCACCCCATCCCCAGAGCTGATGAGCTCATTGATCGGTTGGGAGCTGCCCGGTTCCTCAGCACGTTTGATTTAACGTCTGGGTACTGGCAGATTGCCTTAACCGATGGGGCCAAGGAGAGATCAGCATTCTCAACCCCAGAAGGTCATTACCAATTCCGGGTGATGCCCTTTGGGTTGAAGAATGCCCCTGCCACCTTTCAGAGGTTGGTCAATCAGGTGTTGGCTGGGCTGGAGGATTTCAGTGCCGCCTACCTGGATGACATTGCTGTGTTCAGTTCCAGCTGGGAAGAACATTTACAGCACCTTGAGAAAGTGTTGAGGGCTCTGCAAGGTGCAGGCCTCACGATCAAGGCCAGTAAGTGCCAGATCGGGCAGGGTTCTGTGGTGTACTTGGGGCACCAGGTAGGAAGCGGCCAGGTGGCGCCCCTACAACCCAAGATTGACACCATTCTGGCTTGGGAGCCCCCAAGACCCAGACAGAGGTGAGAGCCTTCTTAGGTCTCACCGGCTATTATAGGAGATTTGTTAAGGGCTATGGCACCATCGTTGCCCCTTAACAGAGCTGACCTCTAAGAGGCAGCCCAGGAAAGTGATCTGGACTGAGTCCTGCCAGAAAGCTTTTGATGCCCTGAAGGCAGCCATGTGCACGGCGCCCGTGCTCAAGGCACCTGACTTCTCCAAGGAATTCGTCGTGCAGACTGATGCTTCAGAGCATGGTGTGGGAGCGGTGCTCTCACAACTGAACGAAGAGGGCCTGGATCAGCCTGTAGTCTTCCTTAGCAGGAGACTACTTCCCAGGGAACAGAGGTGGAGTGCCATAGAAAGGGAAGCTTTTGCTGTGGTCTGGGCACTGAAGAAGTTGAGACCATACCTGTTTGGGACTCACTTCCGGGTTCAGACAGACCACAGGCCCCTCAGATGGTTGATGCAGATGAGGGGTGAGAATCCAAAACTGCTGAGGTGGTCCATCTCCCTACAGGGAATGGACTTTACGGTGGAACACCGTCCTGGTACAGAACACGCCAACGCAGATGGTCTGTCCAGGTTCTTCCGCCTTAGTGAGGAGAACTCCAATGGGGTTGGGTAGTTCTCCCTACTTTCAGCTGGAGGGGACATGTGTTAGACTTGGCATCTTTTGGCGTGTTTCCCCTGACTTTTTGCTTTCTGACCTCCCGGTTTTGACTCTGTTTTTGCTGGTGTGATGATTCTGCGCACTTTCCTCACTGCGGTCCAGTGGGAAAGTGCAAGTGCTCCTGTATAAAATGTGTTATGGATTGGTGTTTCCATGATTGGCCTATTTGGTTTATGTGTCAGTCCCTTGTAAAGTGCACTGCGAGTGCCAGGGCCTATAGACCAAATGCTGTTGGTGGGCTGCAGCACTGGATTGTGCCACCCACGCAAACAGCCCGTAAAGTGTAACTCGGGCCTGCCACCGCAGAGCCTGTGCGCAGCCTGGGGCTACCATGTCGACTTGGCAAGTGCACACACTTGCAAGTCCCTAAACCTTCCCTTTGCTGCATGTTAGTCACCCCTAAGGTAGGCCCAAGGTACCCCTGTGGGCAGGGTGCGTTGTATGCGAAAGGTAGGACATGCCCGGGTGTGTGCGGCATGTCCTGATAGTGAATTACAGCCTAGTTCGTTTTTCACTATTGCAAGGCTACCTGTTCCCCCTAGGCCAGAACGGGCGGTTTTGATTATTACAGTATATAATCCTAACTGACCCCGGGAACATGGTAGAAATTCGAGTTTAGTATGCCTGGACTCAGAATGATAAAATGCAGCTTTTAGTAAGGTTGGTTTTAACATTCTGTGTTTGAAAATACCACTTTTAGAAAGTGGGTATTTTCTTGTCTAACCATCCAAGCCTGCCTCTGCGAGGTTGTGTATTCCTTGTCTGGAATGTGAGTGACAGGGGCTGGGGGATGCCAGGAGACAGGGTGAGTCAGCGCAGGGCTGAATAGCCAGATCGACCTGTAGATGGGTGGGAGGGGTCGCACCTGGGCCCTGAATAGGACAGTGCCTTCCCTCCACAATGCTGGCTCCACCTCCTGTGGTGCGTCTGATGTCCCTGGCCTACTCAATGAAAGAAGGGACGGAGACTTGTCAACAAAGTGCTCCAGAACTGGTTTGGACTAGGCGAAGGCCTCTCTGCCTTCAGAGAACAAAGGAATTTGGGATATAAATATTGGGGCCCTGACCCCATGAATTTAGATCTCGCTGGAATCAAGGAACCTGCCAAGACGAAGAGCTGGAAGAGCTGCCAGGAGGAGTACTGCCCCTTTGCTGTGTTGTTGCTTTGTTGGGTTGGCCTGCAGTTGCTGCTTCTGTCTTGGGCAGTGAAAGGACTGGACTGAACTTTCTACGAACTTGTGCTGAGTATCTCCAAGGGCCAGGAACCGAGCTGGCCTCCTGTTAAGAAGTCTCAGGGACTGCAAAGACTTCACAAGCCTCTGGGTACCGCTTCTGGAACGCTGTTTCAGTTGCCACAGAGGAAGGGAACTGCAACCGACTCCGTCAACCGAATCCATCCCTGGCCAGTGACCTGTTTGCACCGCAGACCGCATCGCCCCGCTTCGCATCGCAACCCTGGTCTCACCGTGGGCGGCGTCCGACGCCGCCAACATCGAGCCGCTGCTTGCACCGTGACCTGTGGGCACCGCAGTTCGCATCGCATCGCTTCACTGGGCCAGCCGGACCAGACCGACACTGTCGCTGCAACTGGCTCAAGAGTCGAGACCGCACCGCATTTGGGGCACCGCTCGCACGTCTGCGACGCACCGCTCCGACTCGCACCGCTGTCCGACTCCAGCTCCCGCACTCCGGCTAGGTCGCCTGCATCGCAACCTGTCAGCACCGCATCGAGCATCGTCTCGCCCTGCATCGCACGCCTTGGACTCACCGACTCCGTCTGCACGACGCTCATCGAGCCGCTGCCTGCACCGCATCGAGGGACACCGCACCTTCCATTGCTCCGTCTTGCACCGCAACCGCGACGAACGCCGACCGGCTCGTACACTCCGTACCAGCCACAACGAGAAAGGTACTGTAACCGAGTCTGTTCATGACTCTGCTGGCCCGTGATCGACGCGGTCGGCTGGAACTGTTAGACTCTGTGGTTTTCAGCATCACGGTAGGCTCGGACGGAGCTACCGACTCGTACGAACTTTGCTTTTGTGCTATTCCTGCAAAGAAGAAGTTAACGTATCAAGCATTCATTCGTAAAGTATAGTATTGTGGATTTTTGTCGTAATTGGTCTTGTCTTGAGTATATAAAATATTGGTTATTTTTCTAAACTGGTGTGGTGTCCGTTTGTAGTGTTTACACTGTATTACTGTTGGTTATGTGCAAATGCTTTACACACTGCCTCTGAATTAAGCCTGACTGCTCGTGCCAAGCTACCACGAGGGTGAGCAGGGGTTACTTCACGAGTGTAACAACCCTTACCCTGACTAGGAAGAAGGGTCACTACTTGGACAAAGGTGCAAGCCCTTGCCAACTAGAGATCCCATTTCTAACACCCATGAAACCCTGCTGCTCTTGACATGGAATGCAAGGGACAAACCCATGAAACCCTGCTGCTCTTGTCATGGAATGCAAGGGACAAACCCATGAAACCCTGCTGCTCTTGACATGGAATGCAACGGACAAACCCATGAAACCCTGCTGCTCTTGACATGGAATGCAACGGACAAACCCATGAAACCCTGCTGCTCTTGACATGGAATGCAAGGGACAAACCCATGAAACCCTGCTGCTCTTGACATGGAATGCAACGGACAAACCCATGAAACCCTGCTGCTCTTGACATGGAATGCAAAGGACAAACCCATGAAACCCTGCTGCTCTTGACATGGAATGCAAGGGACAAACCCATGAAACCCTGCTGCTCTTGACATGGAATGCAAGGGACAAACCCATGAAACCCTGCTGCTCTTGTCATGGAATGCAAGGGACAAACCCATGAAACCCTGCTGCTCTTGACATGGAATGCAACGGACAAACCCATGAAACCCTGCTGCTCTTGACATGGAATGCAAGGGACAAACCCATGAAACCCTGCTGCTCTTGACAAACCAATGAAACCCTGCTGCTCTTGACATGGAATGCAAGGGACAAACCCATGAAACCCTGCTGCTCTTGACATGGAATGCAAGGGACAAACCCATGAAACCCTGCTGCTCTTGACATGGAATGCAAGGGACAAACCCATGAAACCCTGCTGCACTTGACATGGAATGCAAAGGACAAACCCATGAAACCCTGCTGCTCTTGACATGGAATGCAAGGGACAAACCCATGAAACCCTGCTGCTCTTGACATGGAATGCAACGGACAAACCCATGAAACCCTGATGCTCTTGACATGGAATGCAAGGGACAAACCCATGAAACCCTGCTGCTCTTGACATGGAATGCAACGGACAAACCCATGAAACCCTGCTGCACTTGACATGGAATGCAAGGGACAAACCCATGAAACCCTGCTGCTCTTGACATGGAATGCAAGGGACAAACCCATGAAACCCTGCTGCTCTTGACATGGAATGCAAGGGACACACCCATGAAACCCTGCTTCTCTTGACATGGAATGCAAGGGACAAACCCATGAAACCCTGCTGCTCTTGACATGGAATGCAAGGGACAAACCCATGAAACCCTGCTGCTCTTGACATGGAATGCAACGGACAAACCCATGAAACCCTGCTGCTCTTGACATGGAATGCAAGGGACAAACCCATGAAACCCTGCTGCTCTTGACATGGAATGCAACGGACAAACCCATGAAACCCTGCTGCACTTGACATGGAATGCAAGGGACAAACCCATGAAACCCTGCTGCTCTTGACATGGAATGCAAGGGACAAACCCATGAAACCCTGCTGCTCTTGACATGGAATGCAAGGGACACACCCATGAAACCCTGCTGCTCTTGACATGGAATGCAAGGGACAAACCCATGAAACCCTGCTGCTCTTGACATGGAATGCAAGGGACAAACCCATGAAACCCTGCTGCTCTTGACATGGAATGCAACGGACAAACCCATGAAACCCTGCTGCTCTTGACATGGAATGAAAGGGACAAACCCATGAAACCCTGCTGCTCTTGACATGGAATGCAACGGACAAACCCATGAAACCCTGCTGCTCTTGACATGGAATGCAAAGGACAAACCCATGAAACCCTGCTGCTCTTGACATGGAATGCAAGGGACAAACCCATGAAACCCTGCTGCTCTTGACATGGAATGCAAGGGACAAACCCATGAAACCCTGCTGCTCTTGACATGGAATGCAAGGGACAAACCCATGAAACCCTGCTGCACTTGACATGGAATACAAGGGACATACCCATGAAACCCTGCTGCTCTTGACAAACCCATGAAACCCTGCTGCTCTTGACATGGAATGCAAGGGACAAACCCATGAAACCCTGCTGCTCTTGACATGGAATGCAAGGGACAAACCCATGAAACCCTGCTGCTCTTGACATGGAATGCAAGGGACAAACCCATGAAACCCTGCTGCTCTTGACATGGAATGCAACGGACAAACCCATGAAACCCTGCTGCTCTTGACATGGAATGCAAGGGACAAACCCATGAAACCCTGCTGCTCTTGACATGGAATGCAACGGACAAACCCATGAAACCCTGCTGCTCTTGACATGGAATGCAAAGGACAAACCCATGAAACCCTGCTGCTCTTGACATGGAATGCAAGGGACAAACCCATGAAACCCTGCTGCTCTTGACATGGAATGCAAGGGACAAACCCATGAAACCCTGCTGCTCTTGACATGGAATGCAAGGGACAAACCCATGAAACCCTGCTGCACTTGACATGGAATACAAGGGACAAACCCATGAAACCCTGCTGCTCTTGACAAACCCATGAAACCCTGCTGCTCTTGACATGGAATGCAAGGGACAAACCCATGAAACCCTGCTGCTCTTGACATGGAATGCAAGGGACAAACCCATGAAACCCTGCTGCTCTTGACATGGAATGCAAGGGACAAACCCATGAAACCCTGCTGCACTTGACATGGAATGCAAGGGACAAACCCATGAAGCCCTGCTGCTCTTGACATGGAATGCAAGGGACAAACCCATGAAACCCTGCTGCTCTTGACATGGAATGCTTGACATGGAATGCAACGGACAAACCCATGAAACCCTGATGCTCTTGACATGGAATGCAAGGGACAAACCCATGAAACCCTGCTGCTCTTGACATGGAATGCAACGGACAAACCCATGAAACCCTGCTGCACTTGACATGGAATGCAAGGGACAAACCCATGAAACCCTGCTGCTCTTGACATGGAATGCAAGGGACAAACCCATGAAACCCTGCTGCTCTTGACATGGAATGCAAGGGACACACCCATGAAACCCTGCTGCTCTTGACATGGAATGCAAGGGACAAACCCATGAAACCCTGCTGCTCTTGACATGGAATGCAAGGGACAAACCCATGAAACCCTGCTGCTCTTGACATGGAATGCAACGGACAAACCCATGAAACCCTGCTGCTCTTGACATGGAATGCAAGGGACAAACCCATGAAACCCTGCTGCTCTTGACATGGAATGCAACGGACAAACCCATGAAACCCTGCTGCACTTGACATGGAATGCAAGGGACAAACCCATGAAACCCTGCTGCTCTTGACATGGAATGCAAGGGACAAACCCATGAAACCCTGCTGCTCTTGACATGGAATGCAAGGGACACACCCATGAAACCCTGCTGCTCTTGACATGGAATGCAAGGGACAAACCCATGAAACCCTGCTGCTCTTGACATGGAATGCAAGGGACACACCCATGAAACCCTGCTGCTCTTGACATGGAATGCAAGGGACAAACCCATGAAACCCTGATGCTCTTGACATGGAATGCAACGGACAAACCCATGAAACCCTGCTGCTCTTGACATGGAATGCAAGGGACAAACCCATGAAACCCTGCTGCTCTTGACATGGAATGCAACGGACAAACCCATGAAACCCTGCTGCTCTTGACATGGAATGCAAGGGACAAACCCATGAAACCCTGCTGCTCTTGTCATGGAATGCAAGGGACAAACCCATGAAACCCTGCTGCTCTTGACATGGAATGCAACGGACAAACCCATGAAACCCTGCTGCTCTTGACATGGAATGCAAGGGACAAACCCATGAAACCCTGCTGCTCTTGACAAACCCATGAAACCCTGCTGCTCTTGACATGGAATGCAAGGGACAAACCCATGAAACCCTGCTGCTCTTGACATGGAATGCAAGGGACAAACCCATGAAACCCTGCTGCTCTTGACATGGAATGCAAGGGACAAACCCATGAAACCCTGCTGCACTTGACATGGAATGCAAAGGACAAACCCATGAAACCCTGCTGCTCTTGACATGGAATGCAAGGGACAAACCCATGAAACCCTGCTGCTCTTGACATGGAATGCAACGGACAAACCCATGAAACCCTGATGCTCTTGACATGGAATGCAAGGGACAAACCCATGAAACCCTGCTGCTCTTGACATGGAATGCAACGGACAAACCCATGAAACCCTGCTGCACTTGACATGGAATGCAAGGGACAAACCCATGAAACCCTGCTGCTCTTGACATGGAATGCAAGGGACAAACCCATGAAACCCTGCTGCTCTTGACATGGAATGCAAGGGACACACCCATGAAACCCTGCTGCTCTTGACATGGAATGCAAGGGACAACCCATGAAACCCTGCTGCTCTTGACATGGAATGCAAGGGACAAACCCATGAAACCCTGCTGCTCTTGACATGGAATGCAACGGACAAACCCATGAAACCCTGCTGCTCTTGACATGGAATGCAAGGGACAAACCCATGAAACCCTGCTGCTCTTGACATGGAATGCAACGGACAAACCCATGAAACCCTGCTGCACTTGACATGGAATGCAAGGGACAAACCCATGAAACCCTGCTGCTCTTGACATGGAATGCAAGGGACAAACCCATGAAACCCTGCTGCTCTTGACATGGAATGCAAGGGACACACCCATGAAACCCTGCTGCTCTTGACATGGAATGCAAGGGACAAACCCATGAAACCCTGCTGCTCTTGACATGGAATGCAAGGGACAAACCCATGAAACCCTGCTGCTCTTGACATGGAATGCAACGGACAAACCCATGAAACCCTGCTGCTCTTGACATGGAATGCAAGGGACAAACCCATGAAACCCTGCTGCTCTTGACATGGAATGCAAGGGACAAACCCATGAAACCCTGCTGCTCTTGACATGGAATGCAAGGGACAAACCCATGAAACCCTGCTGCTCTTGACATGGAATGCAAGGGACAAACCCATGAAACCCTGCTGCTCTTGACATGGAATGCAAGGGACAAACCCATGAAACCCTGCTGCACTTGACATGGAATGCAAGGGACAAACCCATGAAACCCTGCTGCTCTTGACAAACCCATGAAACCCTGCTGCTCTTGACATGGAATGCAAGGGACAAACCCATGAAACCCTGCTGCTCTTGACATGGAATGCAAGGACAAACCCATGAAACCCTGCTGCACTTGACATGGAATGCAAGGGACAAACCCATGAAACCCTGCTGCTCTTGACATGGAATGCAAGGGACAAACCCATGAAACCCTGCTGCTCTTGACATGGAATGCAACGGACAAACCCATGAAACCCTGATGCTCTTGACATGGAATGCAAGGGACAAACCCATGAAACCCTGCTGCTCTTGACATGGAATGCAACGGACAAACCCATGAAACCCTGCTGCACTTGACATGGAATGCAAGGGACAAACCCATGAAACCCTGCTGCTCTTGACATGGAATGCAAGGGACAAACCCATGAAACCCTGCTGCTCTTGACATGGAATGCAAGGGACACACCCATGAAACCCTGCTGCTCTTGACATGGAATGCAAGGGACAAACCCATGAAACCCTGCTGCTCTTGACATGGAATGCAAGGGACAAACCCATGAAACCCTGCTGCTCTTGACATGGAATGCAACGGACAAACCCATGAAACCCTGCTGCTCTTGACATGGAATGCAAGGGACAAACCCATGAAACCCTGCTGCTCTTGACATGGAATGCAACGGACAAACCCATGAAACCCTGCTGCACTTGACATGGAATGCAAGGGACAAACCCATGAAACCCTGCTGCTCTTGACATGGAATGCAAGGGACAAACCCATGAAACCCTGCTGCTCTTGACATGGAATGCAAGGGACACACCCATGAAACCCTGCTGCTCTTGACATGGAATGCAAGGGACAAACCCATGAAACCCTGCTGCTCTTGACATGGAATGCAAGGGACACACCCATGAAACCCTGCTGCTCTTGACATGGAATGCAAGGGACAAACCCATGAAACCCTGCTGCTCTTGACATGGAATGCAACGGACAAACCCATGAAACCCTGCTGCTCTTGACATGGAATGCAAGGGACAAACCCATGAAACCCTGCTGCTCTTGACATGGAATGCAACGGACAAACCCATGAAACCCTGCTGCTCTTGACATGGAATGCAAAGGACAAACCCATGAAACCCTGCTGCTCTTGACATGGAATGCAAGGGACAAACCCATGAAACCCTGCTGCTCTTGACATGGAATGCAAGGGACAAACCCATGAAACCCTGCTGCTCTTGACATGGAATGCAAGGGACAAACCCATGAAACCCTGCTGCACTTGACATGGAATGCAAGGGACAAACCCATGAAACCCTGCTGCTCTTGACATGGAATGCAAGGCAGGATGGAACAGACTGCGAGCCCTGAAGAACTCACGGTTATACAAAGATACACTTAGGATCATCGCTTCTATCGAAACCTTAAGGCAAAATCTTGCTAGTTGAGTCCACAAATGAAGGAGCAAGGGACATTATTAAAGATAATGTTCCCAATGCAGAAATCCTTCGTTTGAAAATTAACCATTCTGAAAAGAATAAATAACAATAATTTGTTGGATGGTTCAAGATTGCATCAAATTACAACGCACACCACACAGACACCTCTCTGCTAATTCTATGGCAGGACCGGAGGCTCTGATTATGCTTCTCAATCTTTACTGAACCATAAACAGCAGCCAATCAAAAACAGTAAATCACATAAACACTACAAATCCCATGAGGCTTTGAACCACGCCTCCTTTAACATATCCAATCATAATAGTCCAATATCCATAAAATAACGAGGCACCATCTTACAGCCTCTTTCTTTGCTGCTCCGCAGTCAAGATAAGTGCCTACTTATTCTGTATATCATTAAGGCTTGTCATATCTATGTTTTCTATGATTTTTGTGGGTATATGATTATTTTGCATACTGTTTACATTCTCACGATGTAGCGCTTGCCTGCGTCTCTTGCGCGTTTTCAGCTTAATGCGTCGCTTTCTCTCGCGCGTTTCGGCTTAGTGTGTTGATTTATCAGCGCATGTTGCGCTGTCCTTTATCTGCTTCATATTGCCGTTTTATGCCCGTAATCGAGGTCACTGTCACCGCGTTAATCCAAGCGGCTGTGCCGCTGTGGTGCAGTCTCTTCGCGCTACCGTGAGGCATTGGCCCCTCCCTGGGAACAAGGTCGCGTAAAGGAGCCCAATGGGCTGCTCGCGCGTTCCTCTCGGGAGCCTGCACGTGTCAGTGCACCCGACTGCAGACTCCCCGACAGAAGCTGGATGACGCCTCTCCCCAGGCTCGAATAATTGAGGGACGACAGCCTTGGCAGTGTTAGGCCGGTACCGGGCCTCTTTGAACTGTTTTTTTCTTTCTGGGCACATCATGCAGTTACATTAAAGTTATAAAGCCTGCTTGCTGTTTTTACAGCATTAATTGTTGGAAAACTTCACTGAATTAATTAGGCAGGAGGGGCCTTCAACTCCCCATAAGTCCTAATATAACAGTGATTTTTGGTACCTTTTCTGCCTCACTGCCCCAGTATCTTGCTCCCTTCTGACGCCCTCTATCCTAGGCTGCTCAGGGTTGTAAAATAGGCTGCCCACTGGGGTATTTGAAAAGGAATATACTATAGTCTATAAGATGTCGGACTGTGAAGTCTACAAACAAGAACTAGCTGCATATGGGCCTGCTGA
This sequence comes from Calotriton arnoldi, assembly GCA_963921515.1. Classification (NCBI taxonomy): domain Eukaryota; kingdom Metazoa; phylum Chordata; class Amphibia; order Caudata; family Salamandridae; genus Calotriton; species Calotriton arnoldi. The sequence goes on along the minus strand of CAWUFW010015089.1, from coordinate 164,351 downwards.
GGACGAAGACTATTACTATTATGATAATATGGAGTCACTCATTGCTAAAACGTTAGATAAATAAAATAAAATAAAATATCCTCTGCCCTCCTGCCTATCTCCCTCCGCCTTGACCAATTGGTAGGGATTACCCCGAATACCCCTGCTGGCAACACCTCCTCCACCCCTCCCCCTCTTCCCCCCTTGGAACCCCAAGGCCCTTCTTGGCCCCATGTTAAAATATATACCAAAGTTACTCAAAAAGCCAAAGATCACGACTACAATGTCGATCCGCTGGCCCCTTCGCCACCGCCTCTCCCCTCTAATCCCCCTCATACTGATACTGATACAGACTCCTCTCAGGAATCGCCACCATGCAAACACGCAAAGAAACACAAATAATCCCTTTCACCAGTCACTCCTTCTCCCTTCACCCTTGACCCTTCTAGTATAGTCTATCCTAGATCTTCAGACTGGGCTCCGGCGGTGGCATAATATATGCAGACGAATCTGTGGAAGAGTTTCGATAAGGAAGTTAGATCCCATCTTAAATCTGAATGCCCCCGTCCAGACCTGACTCCAGAAATGTACACCTCTATGCAAACCTTTCTCAAAAAGTACAGAAAAGATCCCAAGAAAGGTATAGGTAGGGCTCAGAGAGCCTGCCAGGATAAATTACTTGATGTCTCTGGTCCCCTGGCAAAGATACTAGAATTAGCTCTTCAAGCACAAGAGACGGGTGCTGCTATCCACCCTGAGGTCCTGGCCGGATGGACTCAAAGAGCAATTTGCCTTCTGGGCAAAGCGAACGGTGCACTTTCTTCCGAGAGACGCAAATCTGTACTATTGAGGATTGACCCGCGACTGGCAGAATTGGCCTCAGACGAGCTGGGCCCATTAGCTGAGGGTCAACTCTTTGGTGATCGTTTTGTAAAGGATATCACAAAATTCGTAAACACCTTTACATCCCTGGACAAATCTCAGTCCTCCCTCAAAAAAGTATTCCATCCCCACTCTGGTAGGGCCAGCCATGGCAGAGGACGCTCGACTGGCCGCTACAACCAACAAAGTCCTTGTGGCTTCATTCTCAGACGCAGAGGCTATACCCAAGAACCAGATCAGGCCGGATTTTACCCCACCAGATCACGTGGCTTCCGCGGCAGCTACAGCAGAGGGATCAATCGAGGCTTCAGAAACAATGACGCCCAATCTTCAGGTAACAATTCCTCTTTCTCTCCTGTTGATTCCCTTGGGGGGCAGATTGATGCATTTTGTACACAATTGGGCAAAGATCACCTCAGATGCATGGATTACGAACACCGTTCAGGGGTATCAAATAGAATTGGTATGCGTTCCCTTCCAGCTAGCGCCTCCTCCTCCTCTCCATTTTTCCCTACAAGAAAAGTCTTTTATAGACTCCGAACTACTAGAACTTTTGGCAAAGTAAGTCATTGCTACTAGAGCCTTCATTCCAGAGGGCTTTTGCAGCAATGTCTTCTTGGTGCAAAAGAAAGGAGGAGGACAGGGATTAGTGTTAATTCTGAGACTTCAACCCCTTTGTAGTCTACAGACATTTCAAGATGGAGGGTATCCATCTTCTAAGAGATCTGTTATTGGACAACGATTGGATGGTGCGCTTAGACTTAAAAGATGCCTATCTAACAGTCCCAATTTTTCCACCGCACCAAAGGTACCTCCAGTTTCATTGGAAAGAGCAGTGGTTTCGGTACCAATCCCTTCCCTTCGGCCTTTCATCAGCTCCCTGGGTGTTCACCAAGCTGTTGAAACCAGTGGTGACTCGCCCTCGGGAGATCGGTGTTCGCATGATTGTCTATCTAGACGACATGCTCCTGTTGGCACAAGTTCAGAAACAGTTGTGCACACATCTACAATGGACCATGTCTCTGCTACAAGAACTGGGGTTTGTAATAAATGTAAAAAAAAACCATGAAGGTCCCAGCACAACAGTGACGGCGCAATTGCTCCTCCCTCCATCCAAAATCAAATCCTTAAAAAGGGAAATCCATACAACATTGTCGAAACAGATGGTTTCTTTGAGGTCTCTGGTGAGGATTGTGGGCCTTCTGGCATCCTCAATTCAGGCGATCTTCCCTGGTTCTCTCCATTACAGAGCATTGCAACGTCTCAAAATTCATTATCTTCAACAAAATTTCAGCTACGACCACTTGATTGCTCTGTCACCAGAGGAGCAAGAAGAACTGCTATGGTGGTTAACACATATGGAGGCTTGGAATGGCAAGGCCATTTTTGGAGCGTCTCCTAATGTAGTTATCGAATCAGACGCCAGTCGCTGAGGCGCAAGATTCGGAGACTTCGCTACAGGTGGTCGCTGGTCAGCAGAAGAGCTGAAATTATACATCAACTGTCTAGAGCTGTTGGCGGGCTCGTTTGCCATCAAGTCGATCTCCCCGATGAAAAGCAATTGTTGCATCCTTCTCCGGGTGGACAATGTTTCAGTGGTGAGATACATAAATTGCCTAGGAGGTACGCGATCTCGTCTCTTAGCCAACATTGCCAGAGAGTTCTGGCACTTCTGCCTAGCACAGAGGATATGGTATTGGCAGAATACATTCCCAGCAAAGACAACCTAGTGGCAGACTGGAATTCCAGATTCCTGACAGACTTCAGCTATTGGAAACTCCATCCTGCCTTGTTTCAAGAGATCATGACTATTCGAGGCCCATGTTGGATAGACCTGTTTGCCTCTCGTCTGAACTCCCAACTTCCCCGCTTCTACAGCTGGAGACCGGATCAATGGCAATGGGAACGAATGCATTTCTTCATCCTTGGAACCAGCAGAGAAATTATGCCTTTCCTCCATTCGCATTGATCCCGAGAGTGGCGGCTGAGGTCCGTCGACAATCAGCATCATTGGTATTAGTCACACCTCTGTGGAAGACTCAATCGTGGTTTCCGTCACTCTTAGAGTTGTCTGTAGATCTGCCCATTCGACTTCCTGTATTCCCTAAACTATTATTGGACCCAGTGGGGTCTCCTCATCCTCTGGCCTTACTAGACCAGCTAACACTCATGGTATGGACGCTCTTTGGAGACGCAAACAAATTTAAGGCCATTCATCGGCGGCTGCCGAATTTATACAACAGGCTTGGGCTCCTTCCACCCGTAAGCGATATTCTGCTGAATGCAAACGCTGGGTGGGTTGGTGCCTTCAACGGAAGGTGGATCCCGTGGGATCAGATTTGAAAGAAGTCTTACATTTTCTGTCAGAATGTGCAGAATCAGGCCTATGCTGTTGGTCAGTTAACAACTTTAGATCTGCTTTGTCTGCTGGACATGACCACATAGATGGCAAACCGGTTGGAGTCCATCCAATGGTATGTAAGTTATTGAAAGGGATAAGGGTCGCTAATCCTCCGAGACCCAGATACAACACTTTATGGGATGTGTCAAATGTTTTATCATTATTGGAATCTTGGCCAGAGAATAAAGATTTATCATTAAAACAACTTTCAGCTAAACTTACCATGTTGTTATGTCTTATTTCTTGTCGACGAGTGTCGGATATTCAGCCACTGGACTTAGCAGGTAGGTTATTTTCCCCGCACGGTGTATCGTTCATTATATCTAAAAGAACTAAAACTATGTCACGTTCTGTTGATTATCCTGCTTACCCTCACAATGACAAATTAGGTGTGGTTAAATGTTTAAAAAGTTACCAAGAACGTACTTTATCTCACAGAACTGAACCCTTAGGGCCTCTGCTATTGTCAATTCAGAAACCTTTCCGACCAGTATCAGCAACTACTTTAGCTCGTTGGGTTCGGTGGGTCATGGCTGAAGCTGGTATAGATATATCTATGTATGGTGCTTATTCTGCTAGAGGCGCTATGGCGTCCAAGGCCTTTATTATGGGATCTAGACTGGAAGACATTCTTAAGGCCAGCAGATTGCTCATCTGATTCAATGTTTAAGATTTTCTATTACAAACCAATTGAACATGTTTCTTCTGGGGTTGTTGGTCAGCTTTGAACCAGCATAATCTGAGCCTCTGGTCCTGCCATAGAATAGAAAATTTTCCAGCATATGCAACAAGAATTTTAGATTCTATTAAGGACACGGAGGCGAGGATTATTCCACCCGGTGTGACAGGTATGAAAAGTTCTTAACTGCCTTGATGTCATTGGAATTTTGACATTTGATATTCCCTCCCTTGAAATGAGAAAGTTCTTGGGTTCTATGATACTCAAACTTCTTTTTGATTTCCGGAACGGATTCCAAACAGAGCTAAATATGGAATTGGTCAGCTGAAGCTACTCATCTCTATGGACAAATTGTCTCTTTTGGGACCTGCTGTTTTGAAGTTGCTCTCCGTTGAGTGCTGGAACTGTTTCCTGTTTTGATTCACTTATACTGCGACTGCTTGGTCAAAGAGAGAGGCAGTAAGATGGTGCCTCGTTATTTTATGGACATTGGACTATTATGATTGGTTATGTTAAAGGAGGCGTGGTTCAAAGCCTCATGGGATTTGTAGTGTTTATGTGATTTACGTTTTTTTCATTGGCTGCTGTTTATGGTTCAGTAAAGATTGAGAAGCATAATCCTCGCCTCTGTGTCCTTAATAGAATCTAAAATTCTTGTTGCATATGCTGGAAAAGTTTCTATTCACTCTACACCCTAGACCACAGGAAGTTACGCCTCCTCCTACTTCCTTATTGCGTCATTTCCTTGTATACAGGCTGGCAGCTCAGTCAAGGATCCACTGCCATCTAGTGGACAGAAATGTGGATACATTTTATGTGTATTGAAGACGCGTACTTGATAGCATTACTGAACCGGCATTGGCTCAGTCAATGTGCCTGGGGCTTGCACAGTGCATACACATAAAGACACAATATGCATATATGTGCACACAATAAAGGCCTGCAAGCACTTAGGCACACATACCAACACACAAACAGGGAGCACAGACATGGAAAACAAACAGTACACGTATACAAGCAAATATACAAGCATAGGCTAATTGTGTATAACAAGGCATACACACAGTGGGTGAGTACTGCATGGATATGTGGGAGCGCAGGGAGTGAGCTACTTGAGGTCATTCACACACTGCCAGAGGTAGGAGCATCACGGGCTGCAAAACCCTGCCCTGGAGGTGTGAAAAGAGAGTCTTATCCTGTATATCTGGCTTCCAGGACACACGTAATTTGTGAGCAGACACAGGTGTACACATGGGTGCGAGCAGCTGTGGGTGCGAGAGTTAAAGCCGATGGCGACATCAGCTGAGAGGAAAGGGGCATCCTCCCCTAAACCACAGTCCGGCCAACACTAAAGGAACCCGCGAGAGCTGCAGCTACACAGGCCCTAGTGAGCATCATTGGCCCCAGCAGTGCAGAGTATCAACAGCCTCAGAACTAACAGGGACCAACAGCTCCCATATAGGGCGGATTCACAAGCACAGCAGCAGGCTCACTCGAGAAGCCTGGCCAGCTGCCAGCATCCTCCAGCTAACTCACGAGCACCACATGCTCTGCACAAAGGGCGTTCACCCAGACACTGCTGAACTCACTGGTTGACGCTTTGGTGAGCTATAAGGATTTGAAATCCACTTATACTTCTCATGAATGAAAAGAATATATACTTAAGAAAGTATATGTTATGATATACCGTACAGTGTAACTTACCCTATCACTCATGAAATAACGACAGAGACCCTGCCGACCCCTCTTCCCCCACAAATCATTCTCTGCAGCTTTAGAATCCACAGGTGAAATCTGATTTCTGTATTCTGTACTTTTGTATAGTTTTGTTATTATATTAATATGTTTATTTTATATAGCGCTTCATATAACACTGCTGTTGTTTCTAAGTGCTGGAGATAACTCTTTTATTGCCCAGTTTGCGGTACTCGATTTAGTGCCCTCAGTAGGATGGATGGTTGGTTGAGTTAGTCAGTCTGTCTTGGATTCAAACTCATGACTCGTAGGTCACCTCTTGTTTGAGCGGCGAGCGTTTAACTGACAGCATCACCATGTTCTTTATTATTATGAATATAATTGTCATTATGGTTGTAGTGGTAAGATATTCTAGGCACTAAAATAAGGTCCTTTTCGATAACCACTGTGGGGGAGGGGCCAAGGTGTAATATATGTAATATTACTAGTTATGGGTATTAACATTCTTACTGGAGGGAAATGTTTTTGCCTTGTCTTCTTACCCCTTGAGTCGCATAGGAAGCGTGGAACAATCCACAGGAGAAAACCCCCCTGCACCCACACTGACAAAGAGACTCCGGCTGAAGGAAGCAAGCAAGCTTCGCTGCCTGGTCCCGCACTGGCCTTTGCACGTCATGGCGCTACATGCAAAATACAGAGATATACATTGCACAGTGACTAATGTCAATGTGCAAACCTGTGTCTCATTTACCCCCCAGTGCACGCCAATGGCTTGGACCGGGAGCGGTGCAGTCCCTATCGGACACTGGTGTTCCTGCTAGCTCCATCTCTCTTATTAATTAAATCTTATACAATGGACATTAGAGTGGGAACAAGAGACCAGGACTAAAGTTCGAAGGTTTACTTAAAGAATTCAGGGGCATATTAACAAAACCCGGCGATAAATATCGCAAAGCGCGCTTAGCGCTTGCATATTTATCGCCGGCTATCTCTGTAATTTATCGCCCGGTTAGCGCTTTATCAACAACGCGCATCGCTGAGGCGATAAAATTCCAGAGATAGCGTGGATATCGCCGTTTTCCATGGTGGAAAACGGCCATATCCTAGATGATAGGGCCTGTGGTCTTAGCCACAGAATCCACCCCCCATGTTAAGTATGCCTTAGTCAGGAATTTAACAGACGTTAAATTCCTGCGTTAAGGCATACTTAACGCGATTTAAAAGATCGCTAACCCTCCTTGATAATATCGCGAAGCTGCCTTCGCGATATTATCCCATATTTGGTTTCACAGCCACGCCTACTTTGCATCTCATTAGCGATGCAAAGTTAGGCGTGCTGGGAACGGAGCGCTAAGTCAGCAAAACACGCGATAGCGTGTCTTTGCTGATAAGGCGATGAAATTATTGCCGCTTTTCGCCCGAAAACGGACGCAAAAGCGGCGATAATTTCATATCGCCCCCTTGTTAATATGCCCCGTAGTTACATAAATACACAAGCTTGACCATCAGTTATTTACTTTAATAGGGTACAAAGCATAAAGAGTACAGCAAAGAACTCAGTAAAGTTCTACTGGAAATCGATTCGCCCTCTAAGAATGGGTAATGGGGCTTCTCCTTGCATGGAAGAATCACATCCTTTTATGGGGCTTTAAACAAAGGATTTCAAGCATTCATTTCAGGTTCACAGGCTTTTTGCCAATAAAAAGCAAGCAAGCTTAGCGCTGTCTTTTTTATCGCCGGCTATCGCTGGATTTCATCGCGGAGATAACGCGTTATTATCAACGCTTATCTCCAAGGCGATAAAAAATCCAGCAATAGCGGCGAAACCCAGCAATAGCGCGAGAAATCCAGCGATAAATTCAACGCGCTAATGAAAAGCTTGCTAATAGGAAGGTGAGGACTTAACCTTACAATCCACCTCCCATTGACAAGCATGGTTAAGTCAGGTTTTTAGCAGGTGTTAGATTCCAGCGATAATCGTGGTTAGCGTGAATTTTTTTATCGCTTCGCGGGCATTGCTAATAGGGGGAAGTTGTGTTTGCGACTGTTTGCAGTCGCTTTTAGTTGGGAACGCCTACTTTGCATGTCATTAGTGATATATATATCGCTGACATGCAAAGAGGCACCAAAACGGTCGCTTTCGCCATAAAGCTGTCGCTAACAGCTGTTAGCGACAGCTTGCTAATAGGGCGATAGAAATATCGCCGCTTTAGCGGCAAAAAGTGCTGCTAAAGCGGCGATAAGGCCCTTGCTAATATGCCCCATATTTCTTTCAGTGCGGATGAGAGAATCTTAGGGGCATATTAGCAAGGGCACTATCGCCGCTTTAGCAGCACTTTTTGCCGCTAAAGCGGCGATATTCTTATCGCCCTATCAGCAAACTGTCTCTAACAGCAGTTAGCGACAGTTTTCGGGCATTAGCGCCCGTGTTTTTACCGCTTTGCATGTCAGCGATATTTATCGCTAATGACATGCAAAGTGGGCGTTCCCGACGAACAAACCTGGGAAACACCCGCTAACAGGCCTATCGCCTATTAGCAAGGTGGCCATGGCCCCAGTTAGCGACGTGAAAGTCGCGCTAACCGGAGTCATCGCTATTTATTTAACACCTGCAAATAGCAGGTGTTAGCCATATCTAACATGGGGGTGGATTATGCTGATACGACCACAGGGTCGTATCAGCAGCAGGTATCGCCGTTTTCCATGAAACATCGCTGGAAAACCAGCGATGTTTCATGGAAAACACCGCTATGGCTGGAATAATTATCGCCATAGCGCTAAATGTCGCTAATACAGCGTTAGCATGGCATATTATTCCGACGATAGCCGGCGATAAAAAAGTGCTCGCTAAACACGCTTTGCGATGTTTAGCGCACTTTTTAGATAATATGCCCTTAATCTTTTTATAGCAAAGCCTAAAATCCTTTATTGAAGGAAAATAATAGCAACAGCAATGATCACGTGGTGTACTGCGGTGTCGCATCCAAGATGGAAGACAGAACAAAGGTGTCCTAACATTATGCACCACACTCACCAAGGGTTGCACAAGATCTTGTCATGTGGATGCAGTGAAACTGCAGTGTTGAATATGATGCTGTAAGTGTGACGTAACAGGTGTGGCAGCAGTTTAAAGGGAGGATTTCAGTGAGATGTAATGAGTGTGATCCGGTGAGTGCGGTAGTGTGGGAATGTATGTCCTAAGTGCGAGTGAGTGAGATGGAGGGAGGGAGTGAATGAGTTTTACATATTTTGAACTTGCTATACTCTCTGATGACGCCTGGTTGTGTAATGTGTGAGCAGACAGTGAAGAGAATTCACTACATGGAGGGAGTGGCTTTAAAAACAGGACAAGGTATGAGGAGAGCAGACACACCGACAGGTGGGAAACATAGGGCCTGAGTATGTTAGGTGCGTAATTCCAACCCGTGAGTAAACCTCTGTTTACCATGGGTTGGAAGTATGAGCTGTTAGACATCTAATGCATCTGATAATTATTGGATGCATTAAATACCTCAACTTTTGTTCAATTTTGGCAGGTCAGCCTGCTGAAATTTGATGGGGAAAAGCGTATGGTATTTACCGTACCATGCAGATTTTGTTGAGTTAAACACCAAAATCCGCAAGTTATTCCCTAGTACATCGTAATAGGTGCTATTTATCGCACCCGATAAAAAACAAACCCTGTGGTATTGTTATTATCCTGGTTCTATAAATAGCACCTAAACTCATTATTAGGCACTGTGGAGTTTCATAGACATTTTGTAACAATTATGTCTGGCATTAGGCAATGCAAACACAAGGAGATGATGGACAGAGTGCTGAAACTTTTCAGACACTCACCCCCAGTCACAGAACTGGGATGAATCCATCATCGTTCTTTAGCTCACTTTGCCACCCCAGTTCAGATTTAGCCATATGCAAATCCTTCTTGACCCTGTGCTTCATGGGAACAGTCCAGCCCGAAATGCCAAGCCAGGTCTTCCCTGGACCGGAAACCAGCATCCTGGGACCGGTTTCAGGGTAACACCCCTCATCAGCAAGGCTAGCTTGAATCCAGTGGCAAAGTGAGCAAGGGACCCACGTCTGGGCATACCCTGCCAACTTAGAGCGAACAAAGCAAACACGCAAGGAGATGATGGACGGAGCACTGAAACATTTCAGACACTCACCCTCACTCACAGATCTGGGTTGCATCCATCATCCCAGGATGCTTGTTTCTGTTCCAGGGAAGACCTATTTCTGTACACATGTCTTTAGGAAGCCACTAAAGCTACATGAGTGCACTCTATGTCACCTCTCACATTTGGGAAACCAGCTTCTGGATAAAAACTGGCTTTGATAGAATGTGTTGTTTGATTGTCTTTTGGGAAAAAATGTGTTGCTGCCGACTATTGATCAAAGCATCAAAGACTTGCTTGAAAATATTACAGAATGTTGGTTGTTCCATACCATGAACCATAACCACTGTGTGCTGAGTGTAGCCAGTTGCCAGTTCTAACACAGCTAGGATTTTGGGAAGGTGTGTTATAGCAGTAGATATGGCTACATTCAACAGTAACACATCAACTAGTGATGCTAGGATATCCTGGATAGTATGCATTACCAATGTATATGTTTTGAAGATTTCGCTTTCACTCAGGTTCAGTGGATCTAATCTGATTTTTTTAAATATTGGCCTTCTCTGGTGTATTGTGGCTATCCCTTGCCTGCAACACTGTTCAGCTTGATTACATGCGTGTTCTCTTACTGCTTGAAGCTGTGGAACTGTGATTTGGTGTAGCTGAATGAAGTGGCCAAGCTGAGCTGCATCCATGAGTTCAGCATAATGTAAAAGATAGAAAATGAGAAGGAGATCTTCACAATAGCCCTTCTTTATGCAAGTGCATCTTCTTTCAGGTGCAATTGCTTTCACATTTTCCACAGATTGTTTTTTGTACCTTTTTATATAAAGGCATTACCCCTTCATCCCTCTCGTTGTAATCACTCACTAATTGAGGCCCCTGTGCCTCCAATCACAACCCTTTCCCACATATAAAAATGCCCCCCATGCTTCCTTTTTTAGGACGAGCCTGGGAAGCGCATGCACTGCTCTGTGAGGCATGCTGTATTTGAGTTTGGAGCTGAAGCTCCGCCCACTCTCCGTTCTTATTTTTCATTGGCTTGTGTCATTGTCCTTTGTAAATGCTGGCTTCTGATTCGTTAATAGGCTTGTTAGTCCATCTTGGGACCGTCTTGTCTTCATTTGTAACCTCCTATGAGGACTCGCCCTTTTACTTCTGTTGTTACACGGTATGTCTTATTTAGTCTGTAAGCACTATTTTCTTTAATGAGTTTCTCCTACTGCAGGCATTACATGCTTTCCTGCAACATTCAGTGCACAATGCGCGCTTTCACTTTACAAGCAGCCCGGGACAATGGCGGCCGCTTCTTTGAAATGAAGCAGGTCTCGCATTTACAAGCGTTTCAACTATTGGGATTGAAAATGACAATGCCTTTTATTTATGTGTTAATTATCAAAACAGATAAATAAATGGCATTGTCATTTACAATGCCAATAGCTTAAACTCTTGCAAATGTGAGACCTATTGCATTGTAAATGCTTGTTTATGCTCCAAACAATCCATGGGCAGGCGTGCTCCAGAAACTTTCAGCTGCTCCTTTCCTGCCATGGTGCCGGTGGGTTTGGGAGGTCACGCGGACCTGTTTCACAGCTGCATACACGCAAGGTTATTTCGGCAATTTCTACGGGAGAATATAGGAGGAGTCGGCAGGGTTAAGGTGAGTGAGGGAGGAGTGTCTGCCTGTGGTGTGGCTCCATTCATCTCGGGGGGGGGGGGGCTTGTCTTGGTTGCCGAGGCACAGAAGGCTGCCTGGCAACTGAAATTTCTGGATGTTCTGGGCATATTTCCTATGCTTTTGCCCGGCCGGATGTCTGCGGTGCCTTCCTTTGGCCGGGGTGGGCGTGTCTGGGGTGCCGAGGTTGTGGTGCTCCTCGGCAATCAGCTGTTTGGTCTGGGGGCTCATTGTGCTGTGCCGGGGCAGAACAATAGCTTGACAAGCTGTACAAATGGAGCTGAGTGTTTGGGCTCATAATTTCGAATCTAGTCAAATGCAATGTGATGAGTTTTGAAACAGGTGGATGCAGTAGCTCTTGATTTGGGCCACCCTCCAGTTTCCACTACGGTATGCCGTGCAGCGTTGCTGATCGGTTGACCGGTTGTACTTTCACCGTGTCCCTCTATGTACCATTTGTCGCTGTAGCAGGATGTCTCCCCAGGGGTTGGTGAGATGGTCTCCTTGTCGTGGGACCAGTGCGTCTCCTGACTGTTTCACTAAGTCTGTAGACAATGTCTGTCAAGGGTTTGTGTGATGATACTTGCTCGCATTGCAGTTGTGGGTTCTGCTCTGCTTTATTCCGTGTGAGCAGCTGTGAATTCGCTAGATCTGTCTTCCTTTATTCTACGTTGTTGCCATATATATGTCAGGCTCTGCTGTAGGCACTTGACCACTGATTCATCCGCTGCCATAAGTCGCCCTGGCTTCTCGACATGCTTCCTAGGCGTGGCACATGGGATGTCATATCCATGGGTGGCTGAGTGTTGACTATGGCCTGTCTGTGAGGCTTGGCAGGTATTTTGCATTTGAATTCTTATATTGATGAGTTTTTTTTCGGAGTTTTATATAGCGTGAACTTGACCCAAAGGTATGAGAGCGCTTTACATGAGCACCAGTTGCGTTGAACAAGGACACATTCATTTAAAAAAAATAAAAAAATTTAGGCACAGGGATATTAAGTGATTTGCTCAGAATCACAGGATGTTGAGCGTCATTGCCGAGACTCGAAACTGGTTCCCCAGATTTGAGGTCGACCGCCATAGCCCTTAGACCACATCCTCTCCCCTAGGTTTGCTAGCTTGTCGTCTGCATTGCGGTGCATGCAGGCCGGAGCACCTTCCCTGTGCCTGAAACTATGGTACATCTCTTTTCCTGTTTGCGGTGCAGTAGGATAGGGTGGCTAGCTTTTGGCATCCCCCAGGCTGCTGGGCACCAGTGGTGGATGCCAAGGAAGGAACTAGTGTCTAACTTTCACCTGCGTAGCCACGCTTCCAAGTTGTCGGCTTGACAGGGCCAGTGAAGGTGGGGAGCTAGTGGTGGGTGTCTCTGATGACAGCTGAGCTCGTGCGGGGGTCACTGTTGTGTAGGCCGATGACAGGTGTGGGCTGTTGTATGGCACTCTTGTGGATATTCTGAGAGGGTGCATCTTTTGGAATGAAACAAGGTGACCTGCTGCTAGGAGTGATTGCTCTATGATGCAGTCCCTTGCCTCTGGTTTCGGTGTCATTTTTGCGATGCTATTGGTTGTTTTGGGGGTAATTCTCCCCCATTGGTGAGGCATGGGTCACAGTCTCCTGATTCACCCATGCATTGGTATAAGGGGTAACGCTGTTGCCACGTTCTGGCCAGATGTGTTCCATCTTGGCTCTTCTTGATGGCAGTTCCTCATTGATTGCATGGAGTTGCTGCACTTGGATCATATGGTTCGCAGGGTGGAGGATGGCCTGACGGATTCCTGCATGGCCTCTACGTTGATGCCCAGGGCAGCATCATATGGGGAACTGTTGGCTCAATCCTTGGGGAAGGATTTTGTGGCTCTGACGGAGGCTATGCTTGTGAGTGTGTCGGATGCCCGGATCCAGATGATTCAACAAGTTAAATTCCTGGCTGTTGTGTCAGCAGTTATTGTTAAGGGCATCAGTGGTGTCCTCCTCTGCTTTCATGGCCTGACGATTCCTCTGGTTGTAGGACTAGTAGACGGTTCTGGCTGACCATCTTCGTTTCTTTGGTTGCCATTGGGGGTGCCAAGCTGTTTTGTGAACAGTTGGATGATCTACCCAGCTGTCCTTCATGGATAGGTTACACACCTAGTCCTGCAGGTCCTCTTGTAGCAATTTTTCTAAGCCTTGGATTCACTCAGATGAAAAGGAGCCAAGGCGCTCTCTCGTTAGGATGGCCGTTCCTATTCCTTCCATAGGGGACAGTTTGTGCCAGGTGGGATAGGCAGCAAGATGTCTCCCCCGCTGCGGGTCCCTCGGGCATCGCTCCTGGGTTGGGCTTTCCAGTGGGCACATGGCCTGTGGGTGGTCAGAAACGGTGTTCCTTCCAGCATGAGTGCTTTATTTTCCATCTAGTGGGTGTGGAGCTTCGTTCAGAGCCGCAATCTCATAGGCTTCGTCTTCCGATCTCCAGTTATGGGGTGCCTCCCTGCTCCTGTCCCAAGGCGGGTCATCCCTATCCCACTGGTTCAGATCAGTCGAGGGGTGTATTCTGTGCTTTTCCTGGTACTGAAAGTATTGAGGGTATTTCGGCTAGTATTGGTGCTGTGGTGCCTCCTCTGATGGGTGGCGTCCTTTCCATTCGAATGCTGTCCTTGCAGCAGCTCCTTCACTTGATATTTTCTGAGGTCTTTGTGGCTGCAATATTTCTGCAGGTTACAGTTCTACACGTTCACGTTTATCCATGGCTTCAACAGTTTCTGAGGTTCACTGTGAGGGCAAGCTTTTCCAATTCCTAGTCCTGCCGTTCAGCCTGTGTACTGATCCACGGGTTTTTGCCATAGTGTTGGCTCCCTTGTTGACTGTTCTTCATCTGCTGGAGATTTCCTTCCTCCCATTTTTACACAGCTGTTGGTCAAGGGGACTTCTTATCGGTGGTTCTGCTCTTCCTGGACAATGCTCTTGGTCTCCTCCGATCTTTTTGAGCACTTGGTCCCGCTCATAAGTGGGATCGGCCTTCAACTCAGGCCTTGAGCCGATGTGTCGGGTCGTGTTTCTGCTTGTATTTAAATAGTTTGGTCGGTCTTCTGCCGACCCGACAGACCTCAAGAACTACAGACCCATCTCTCTGCTCCAATTCCCAGCCAAAGTCAACAAGAAAGCCATTAACGCTCAACTCTCAGAGTTCATAGAAACGAACCACATCCTGGACCTCTCCCAATCGGGCTTCAGAGGCAACCACAGCACCAAGACCGCTCTCCTCACCGCTACAGACGACATCTGCACCCTCCTTGATTGAGGTGAGACGGCTGCCCTCATCCTCCTGGACATCCCAGCCGCCTTCGACACCGTCTCCCAACACACCCACTGCGCAAGACTCCACGATGCCGACATCCAAGACAAAGCCCTAGAATGTATCTGCTCCTTCCTCACCGATCGAACAGAGAGAGTCAGACTCCCACTGTTCAACTCAGAACCCACAGAGATCAGCTGCAGAGTGCCTCAGGGATCCTCCCTGAGCCTCACCCTCTTCAACATCTACATGGCCCTGCTTGCGACCGTCACCAGAAGCCACGGACTCAACATCGTCTCCTACGCCAATGACACCCAGCTGATTCTCTCCCTCACAGATAAACCCACAGCCGCCAAGAGCAACGTCCACAACGGGATGAAGGCAGTCGCCACCTGGATGAAGGACAGCTGCCTCAAGCTCAACTTAGACAAGACTGAAGTCCTCATCTTGGGCTCCACCCCCTCAGCTTGGGACGACTCATGGTGGCCCGCAGCAATCAGACCCCACCCACACCCACAGAGCACGCACAAAACCTCGGCAAGAATTACCTTCAAGCTCCTCACGCATGCCTACAAAGCCCTCCACAATGCCGGACATGCATACCTCAACCAGCACCTCTCCTTGTACACTCCCACCAGACGTCTCTGCTCAGCCCAACTGGCCCTGGCCACCATCCCAAGGATCTGCAAGACCACGGCTGGAGGAAGATCCTTCTCCTACCTCACTGCGAAGACCTGGAACTCCTTGCCTCTGCAACTCAGGCACTCACCATCGCTGCCGTAATTCAGGAAGGACCTCATGACCTGGCTCTTCAACTGAACCGCAGACCCACCCCCCCTTCTCAGTGCCTTGAGACCCTAACGGGTGAGTAGTCGCGCTTTAGAAAGAACTTGATGGATTGATTGATTCTCCTGTGGGGATACAGGGGAAGTCTACTTGGGACATGTCTGCTTCCATGGCTGAGGTGCATGGTGCTTCTTTGCTGGGACTCTGTCGGGCTGCCACTTGGGCAGTTCCCGGATTTGATGGATGCTGACTTCCAAATTGTACATAGTTTTTTGCCTGTGGCTTGAACTTGTTTGCATTTTCTGTGCAGTTGTCCTGGCCCGCTTTTTGGCTTGGATACATCTCAATAAGTGAGTCATCATGGCAAGAAGGACAAAGGGGTAATGCTACAATCATTTACTGGTAATACATTACTCTGAGTACTTCTCTTGCCGTGATGACTCAGGTACTCCCTCTCGCCCTTGTCAGCCAGTCCAACTGTGTGCTGTTTGGGTTTGGTATGGAACAGGAAGTAAGGAGGAGAGAGGGATTTTTATATGTGGGAAAGAGTTGTGATTGGAGGCACAGTGGGCCTCAGTAAGTGAGTCATCACGGTGAGAGAAGGACTCAGAGTAATGATATTACTGTTGAGTAATCGCAGCAACACTTTTCTCCCTAGTTTGAAAACCTTTGCGAAGATTATGGGTCTGATTACAAATGGGTTGGTTAATTCCGACCCATCCGTAAACCCTTGTTTCTGCAAGGGTCGGAATTACGAGTTTGAAGGTATTGAATGCATCCTATAATTATTGGATGCATTAAATAGCTCAACCTTCATTAGATTTTCGGCAGGTCAAACCTGTTGAAATTTAACTGGGAAAAAGTATGGTTTTTACAAACACCAAAATCTGCATGTTATTGCTCACAAACTCATAAAAGGTGTTATTTATCACACACTTACCCCGTATTATTGTTATATATCATGTGCGTAATAACATCTAAACTCCTAATCGGGCCCTTAGCAGGTGGTAAATTTAGGTGCTAAATAACTCATCATTCTGCTGCACAGTTGCAGCTCAGAATTACATTTAACTTTTGCAGATGCACAAATTATTTTATGCGTTAAATACCTCATGAGGTATTTGCCATATGTGCTAAATAACACAAGTATTAAATAACTCATGAGTTATGTGCCACATGCGTTAAATAACACAC
The DNA here is from genome assembly GCA_963921515.1 of Calotriton arnoldi. NCBI lineage: Eukaryota > Metazoa > Chordata > Amphibia > Caudata > Salamandridae > Calotriton > Calotriton arnoldi. The sequence continues at coordinate 147,669 of CAWUFW010015089.1, read as the reverse complement.
TCATTAAATAACTAATGAGTTATTTACCTAATACGAACGGATGTTTCCAACACACTTGTTAAAATGCTGTTCATATGGTAATGGGCAGAAGTAGATCAGAGAGCCTGGCTGATGAGGGGTGATACCCCGAAACCGGTTCCAGGATGCTTGTTTCTGGTCCAGGGAGGACCTGGCTTGGCAGTTCGGGCTGGACTGTTCCCATGAGGATCATGGTAAAGACTGATTTGCATATGGCTGGGTCTAAACTGGGGTGGCATGGTGAGCAAAAGAACAGTGGATGTAACCCAGATCTATGACTGGGGGTGAATGTTTGATTTGCTCTGCATTTTCCCCATAATTTGTGTGTCTTTTGAACATACAAGCTAGCCACACCCCTAAGGTGGGTTGCCAGATGTGCTCCATGAAAAAATAATTCCACCATCTTGATGTTGATGGAATGAGGAATTCTGGGAAAGGGTTACTCCCCACAGGAAGTGGTCATATAGGTGTTAGTGACCCCAAGGTTAGGTAGCCCATTGGCTACTACCCTTCACTCCCCTTAATGCCCCTAAATTCTGTATTTAGGTGCCTCCTGACACCAGGACCTCAGATTCAACTGACTAAAGAAGATGAAGGAGAAAGAAGAGACGAAGACGTGGGAACTGTGGACTAGCTGTGGACTTGGCTCCAAACTCTGCCTGCCTGTTCCAACAATTGCAAAGACCTGACTCGTCCTGCATCTGTGCATCCTCCCAGAGCCTTGAAGGGCTGCCAGCACTTCGCCATCCAGCCAGCATCTCCCATGAAGTAGAGGAGCCACTTCTCTGCAGCCTGTAGACACCGATCGAACAGTCCAGTTCACCAATCTGCGGACTACTGGGTCCTCTGACTCAGCAGCATCCCAGGAGGTGGTCACTGAGTGTTTAGTATGCAAGCCCTGTCGATCCATTGAGTTTTCGAGATGCTGATCCACCCCGGAGGCTCCTTGCACCAATACCCGGGGCATCGGAACCTGTTGCATGCACCAAGGCTTGCTTGTGTTCAGTCCAAACACCACCACTGTCAAAACTTACCTGCGTGACGAGGGACTAGGAGAGAGGCAAGCTCCACACCGAAAGTCATCTTACTGCGTTTCTTTTCCCTCTTCTGCAGGTGCACCATGAACTGTGAGAGCCTCAAAATCCCTGACCCGCCGGACAAAACACATATGCACCCGAACCCCCAGCCCGAATCCACTGAAACCAATGGTGTCTCTGTGGTCCTGAGACCCTCAAGAGCCAAGTCGCCCTTTGGGTTATGCCGGACTGGTCCCCCAGTCCCCACTTGCAGCATTTCTTTGCAGGTACTGCTCCCCATTGACTTCAACATGTGTGTCCGAGGCTACCACAGCGTAAAGCACTTCCGCACCCAGACACCCCAGAGCAGGTAAACTTGAACTGCTGGTGCTTTCTTGGACCTTGGCCCCTACTTACCTTACGGCCAGAAGAACAGTCCTTTAAGTCGGTGGCAAGTGACCCTATGCAGTGTATGTTTCTCCCATAGGATAACATTACCATGTTCGAGGCTCATGCCTCAAATCTGACAGCTGTAATGTTTGAAAATAGCTAACACCAAAAGTACTTACCTGATACCAAAAATCTTGGTGTCTAAATTAATATAAAAGTCTGTGTTATTTTTACAAATTTATGTCTGATTTTATTATTGAGTGTGTGCTTCATATATTGAGTGTGTGCAGTAAATGCCCAACGCTCCCCTTTGATAAGCCTAAACTGCTCAACCGCACTATCACAAATGGAGCATTTGGGATTTTTAAAGAAAGCCCCTGTAAACTAATTAGGGGAGAGGATGTGGCCTAACGGCTAGGGCGGTCGACCTTGAAGCTGGGGAACCGGGTTCGAGTCTCGGCAGGGACGCTCAAAATCCTGTGATTTTGGGCAAACACTCTCCCCGTGTCTAACCCAAAAAAAAATTAATCTGTCCAACTAAAGCGCTCTAATACTTTCGGGTCTAGTTCGCGCCATATAAAACTCCGAAAAAAAAATAAGAGTGCAGGATAAAAATAAAAAATGCAGGATGAGGGCTGTGAGAATTCTGTTGGCACCACAGTGTCACATCCTGCCTGACAGGTTTGTTGAGCCACATGTAACACTTTGGCACACATGAAAGAGAGAGGGAGGAGGATCTAGGACAATTGTATATTTCTGACTGGTTGAAGGGCCCTGCATTTGTCCTACCAGACTTCTGTGTCTGGGTTTTATATGGGTACAGTGCCTTTTTTTAACTGGATTTTAGTATTAGATGTAGAGGGACTTTATTGAGTACCATAGTGCACTCCCCTACACATTCACAACCCTCAGAGCAAAGGTTTAGTGTGAGCAAAGATTTCATCATCTTGAAAATGTCCTCATACATGGCATTTTGGGCCTGCTTCCAGTAGGGCAAACATGTACTACTGAAACCGTGGGTAGGGTTGCACACAGGAACCTTTACTCCATGGGTTAAGGAGAGTCCAGGAGTTAACTTCACCTACTAGCTGGTGCCAGGCATAAATGCGGCACGTCATCAGAACACATTAAATATCAATAGCCAGAGACATATACTTTTCTTTTTGTAAATATATCCAATAAGCTACATTGATAAAATAATAATAAAATACAAACGACAGAAAGCAAAACCTTCAAACCCAAAATATCCCCTACTGAAAGGAATGGAGGAAGTAATGCATAGGTTAACTACTGGAAGTAGTGTAAAATATGCCCAGCCGTGAGTGAGTGAGGCAGTTTGTTTTTTAAACTAACATACCTAGGACCCCAACACTTCTTTCTCTCTTGAGACATAAACTTGACTTAAAACCTGTTTCTTTACAGGCTGTTTAGACTTTCCTTTTTAACTTTTACCTAATTTATCTTTTAAAACCTTCTTTCTGGAAATAGATCAGACATATTTTGAATTTTCATTCGTCCTTTAGGCATTTTTTTACAAGCGTCAGCCTATAACAAAAATAAGATGAATATGAACTATGGTTTGACTTCTAGAATTGCACACTATTAAGAGTTGCGAAATTTGTCAAATAAAGTCACACAGGAGAGTAAGGTCTTAGAGCTCTTAAGGTGAACATATGAACATATGAAAAAAAGGACTTATAGCCAACCTACTGGGTCAAGAAAGCAGTCTTGCCTTCCTTTCTCTGACAGTTTTGGCAGCTGACTGAAACAGGTAGGTATCAGCTTCTTACCTCACTGAAACTTCAGCTCAACACCACATCTCTATTTCTATAAACGGTCTTGCCGTTCTATCATCCAGGGACCCTCAGCTAAGGGTGGAAGAGGAGAAGGGCGTCTTCCTGTTTGTTCCTCTAAGTCTTTTACACAGAACTTCAGAATCACTTTCCTTAACCACATATACATACCATTCAACACACTAAACATCATCTCACTAAAATGCAAAGGTGGCAGCCACCCACTTCCACCCGCACATCCAATCCAAGCAGACAGTACTCTATTCTAGTCACCACTTCCCAGAAAATGCACTAAATGCACACTTCACTGCATGTAGAAAATTTCTCACTTTACATGCATGCACGAAACATATTAGACATTATTACTATTTATGACCATAATGCCATCTTCTCCCCTACCATTACTCACATCATCGACGTCCTGGTCCCTCATCATCTATCGTATAGACCAACAAAACAGAAAGGGGACTCATGGTGGTCCACAGATTACTGGCACTGCACTCCAAAGCAAGAGCCAGTCTGCAGATACTTAAACCTCTCTCCTATCACTTCCCACTGAAAGCAACACAGACCATCACCTTTAACCTGATCTACCAGCACAGCCTTTGACATCTACACATCAGACATCCTCAGGTAAGTCTTCAAGCAGTGTGAACAACATCAACCCCCTCGCCGCCATCGTCAGACAGCACGGACTCAGCATAGTATCCTACGCCGACGACACCCAGCTCATCCTCTCCCTCACCAAGGACCCCATCACTATCAGACTCAACTTCCAGGAGGGAATGGAAGACGTTGCATCCTGGATGAGCAGCAGCTGCCTGAAGCTCAACTCGGAGAAGACAGAGGTCCTCGTCCTCGGATCCTCCTCCTCTACTTGGGACAACTCCTTTTGGCCCACTACCCTCGGCAGCCCCCCACCCCCACGGACCACGCCAGAAACCTCGGCATCGTACTTGACTCCTCCCTCTCCATGACCCGACAAGTCAACACCGTCACCTCCACCTGCTTCAACACCCTTCGCATCCTCAGAAAGACCTTCAAATGGATCCCCCCGAAGCAAGGAAGACCGTCACTCATGCACTCATAACCAGCAGACTCGACTACGGAAACGCTCTCTACGCCGGGATCAACAAGTCTCTGCTCTGCAAGCTCCAGACCACACAGAACACCGCAGCCAGACTCGTCCTTGGCATCCCCCGACATGAACACATCAGCCAGCACCTGCGTAACCTCCACTGGCTCCGCGTCGAGAAAAGAGTAACTTTCAAGATACTCACCCACCCCTACAAATGCCTCCACAACACCGGACCCCAATATCTCAACTACAGAATCTCCTTCCACGTACCCAAGAGGAACCTCCCCGTGCATCCGCAGAGGAAGAACGGACAGAAGAACCTTTTCCTACATCGCAGCCAAGACCTGGAACGAGCTGCCGGCCAACATCAGACACACCCCCACCGTGTACATCTTCAGGAAGACCCTCAAAACCTGGCTCTTCGACTGACCGGAGCTGCTACTCCCTCACCCCCAGCGCCTTGAGACCCTCACGGTTGAGTAGCGCGCTTATAATTTCCCTGATTGATTGACTGATTGATTGATTGATTGAACCTCCGTGACTTCTGCCTCCAAGGAAACACTGGGTGCCCTCTTCAAAATACCGGACACTGCCTATATCAATCATCCTAGGACCCTGATTGCACAAGTGAATGGGAACACCCTGAAATACATCTGCCCCACTAACATCAACTTCACTTGCCCCTGCCGTGGAATGCTGACTTGACTAACCATCCTTCCTGAGAAAGTAAATAAACTTAATTAAATTAACAGAACAAGAAACCCTCTTCTGTTTGCAAAAGACAGCTTGCACTAGCGTCATGTTTATGTGAAACAAACAGGAGTATTTATGGTAGGAAAATGTTAACCTAGATAATTAAGCTCATTTGAATGAGAAACAAACCAGGGCCCAAGGTTTGAACTATCCCAGAAAGGCATGTGCCTGTACCTGTCTCACATAGGTCTTGACAAAGCAGCAGAGGTGACACACACAGATTGGTGAATCTGATGTCAAAATCTGCAAATGGTAAGAAAATAACAAGCAACACTCTACAACTCCACCTTCAATTACATTTCACTACACAGGCAGATGTGTCATTGTAAGAAACTGGGTTGTTGGTTGAGGGTGTGAAACCATCCTAAAGCAACAGCCACAGTCCTTGTCACGGTGAACCACAAAAAGTCACTATATTAAACTGTGCTTAAACCTCTGGTAGCTTAAAAGCATTCAGGCTTAATTTAGAGGCAATGTGTAAAGTATTTATCCAGGTCTCCAGCGTACATGCCGGAAGGAGCTCTGTTCATCACAGAGGCAAAGGTCCCGTATTAATACCGGCAAGGATATGGCTGCCGGTTATTTTCTTTAACACAACCTGCATCGAGTGGGTGCAATGCACCACGGATTTTATTTATTCATGCCTGAATAAACTTGCACTATTACTAAATCCTCGTTTAAGGTATTATTACTTCTAGAGAGATTTACATTGTGCATCTTGAGTGCTCGGATCTCCTCAAATTCTGGAATCGGACTCCGTCATACGTAATTGGGAGAATTATTATCTATTTACTTGTTTTATTATCGATCCGATTGCACATGTAAGAGCCATACTTCAAAGAACTTTTGATACATATCACTGATATATCAAGCCCTGAAGAAGTCCCTATGAGGACGAAACGCGTCAGCAGTCTTGAATTTTAAGAAATTTTCTATGGAATAAAAGAATAAAAGGAACTATTTTGTACAATCAAAATCGACCATTGTTATTTTCATTTGGGAAGATATCAACTTATTCCTTTATGTTTTGATCATGGACAATAAATTGCCTTTACTAATAACCTACCTGTCTTTCTGAGTGCAGGGCCATCTGTGTTTAATTTGTTTCAGTGGTTTGCATACCATTTTTTTGGTGCGTATGGAGGTCAGGTCCTACGTCCATTGCACCAAGCTTTAAATTATAACCATAGCCACGATAAGGTATAACGACTGGTGCAGGATTCTCTTGCCCTGACCCTCCTCTTTTTGTGTTTTAAAGCAACAGAGGTGACACACACAGATTGGTGAATCTGATGTCAAAAGCTGCAAATGGTAAGAAAATAACAAGCAACACTCTACAACTCCACCTTCAATTACATTTCACTACACAGACAGATGTGTCATTGTAAGAAACTGGATTGTTGGTTGAGGGGGTGAAACCATCCTAAAGCAACAGCCACAGTCCTTGTCACGGTGAACCACAAAAAGTCACTATACTAAACTGTGCTTAAACCTCTGGTAGCTTAAAAGCATTCAGGCTTAATTTAGAGGACCCAGCACTTAAACAGTAATAAAGGGAAAACACAACACAAGAAAAATCAGTAGAACTGGGGATTAGGAATTTTGAATGCTTAAAGTGCAAAAAAGCACCAAAAAGAACAAAGCGCCAACTGTAGTCACACCTCAGGGTTGGGCTAGGGAGCTCTACATGCTGGGAGAGGAGTCCTGCTATATTGGAAGTTGGTAGAATGGTACATCCTGTGATGCCCAGATACCACACGTCCAGGAAGTGACCATCAGGTGGGAGGAAACTAGGTAGCCCACTGGCTACCAACCACATCCTGCTCTGAAGGCATTTTCCGAGCATTCGAAGGGCAACTCAAACTCTGATCTTGACTGGACTGGAAGAGGAGCAAAGATAGACTGCCATGGTGCACCGTGGTCCCCAGCAAACAGAGACTGCACTGGCATGAACTGAATCTGCAGAACCTGGTTGCTACCAAAGGAGAGGGGCTGTGCCTGCTGTGCCCTGCTCGAGGAGAAGTTGTCTCCAGAGCCCAGCCAAAGCAAAGAGACTCCAAGGGTCAGTGAGCTGGCTTCCTATTCACAGCACAGGGACACAACAGCTGAGAAGCCTACTGAGGCAAATGTGTAACGCAAAGTTTACAACCAGCAGCCAATTGCCACTGTGCAACACCAGGGACCAGGAACCAATACACAAAGTTGCATCTGAGTTTTCTGATCCGGGGAGTGTCACCAGTGTGCAGCTGGGACCCCCAGAGGACAAGTTATCAACCCAGGAAGTATTGGCCTGTGACCTCAATACTGGGCGACCAGTAGTCCAGTAGCAACTGGACTTCTGCCAGCACCGAGAGGACTTCGATGGACATTGAACTTGTGACCAAGACAGTCTCCCTCCCTTCATGGACCAAGTTGTAGTGGCAGCAAGACCCCAGTTGACCACATTACATCCACAGCATCATTTGAGCATCTTAAGCATTCGTCATCCCTTGCTTCAGGACCACTTCCGTAGGAAAGCCCTGCAACAGATAAAAGTGCCTGGAACTGACTGAGGTCTGCTTCACCTGCTGAGGTAACTGTTTTTGAGGACTGTGCTGGTCCCCCTGAATGGCACCCTACTGGAGTTGGTCGTCTAAAGGGATTCTAAGTGACTGCATTCCACCTAGCCCAAAGTTTTTGAAGAAAAAGTTTCTAAGTCTGAAATTTGTTGAATTTGCCAGTGCTTGTTTGCTGTTGAGTGAAATAATCTGATTTACTATACCTTGTAATTTCAAACTCTACAGAACCTTCCAGTAGAGCTTTTTTGTTGCACTGTTTAAAAATATCTAAAAATACAGTCTGTTTTTATAAATTGGCGTCGGATTTCTTTGGTTTTGGGTTGATTTCTTCTTTAAATATTTTGGTGCTGTTCACATGATTTACACGTGTTCCTTTGTGTAAGTCTTGCTGCTAAGAGCCACACCTACCCAGGGTTGACCTGAAGGTTTGAGAAACAAAACCCAAGGGTCCTAAAGGGGTTGGTAAGTGTATTACACAGTGAGGTTGCACAACCACACACCCCATTTTCCTCATAGATATCATAAACATTTTGGAGGAAAATGTCTGAGAATGAAAAGTTCTTGTGGGGCAAGGCAGCTTGTAGCGTCCTAGGAGGAGGTGTCATTGTCAGGGAGCCACTCGACAAAGTTGCAGTAAGGATTTTTACCTTTAAACTTAGAGGCAGATGTAAGGCAGTTTTTTGCGTCACAAACGGGAATTCGGCCGGGTTACGACCGCAAATTTGGTGAGCCCCATGTACAAACCATATTTTGCGAGTCGCTAACCTATTAGCGACTCGCAAAATATGGTTTGCGACTCGCTATTAGGAAGGGGCGCGCCAGGGGCGCCCCTTCCTAATAGCGAGTCTGACTGCAATGTATGATTGTTTTGCAACCGCATTTGCCGTCGCAAAACACACGCAGTTTACCACCCTTTTCAAAAGGGTGGTAAGCCACTCACAAATGGGACCCTTTGTGAATGGGTGCAAAAATATTTTTTAAGACAGGCAGCGGTCGCAGGGACCACTGCCTGCCCTTAAAAAATTAAACTGAAAAGTTTCATTTTTCTTTAGATCGAACATTCGAGACCTCTTGTATATACTTTAGTATATACTTATATACTTATATGTGTATGTACTTAGTGGGCTCTGGAGATCAGCCCTAGGACTTGTCTGCTTCCGCTTAGGGACTTTTTTTCTGTTCAACTGCCTCTATTTAACTGTCTTGATAGAAAACAACCAGCAGAGGTCAGTAAAATACCAGAATTGCTTTCTGCTGAGTGACTTTCTTTTTTTAAATTTTTCTGGCAACTGCCTCTATTTAACTTTCTTGATAGAAAACGACCAGCATAGGTCAGTAAAATACCAGAATCACTTTAGCATTCTCTAGATTCCAGTCCATAGAAATTGTCTTCCACGAGCACCCGTAGACAATAATATTTTTTTCAAATCTTGTATTTTCAGTGATATGACCACCGAAGGCCCTGATTTTATATCAAAAACAGAGCTTTGGACTATACTATTTCCCGCTGAAAGGCAATATTTCTCTCCATGAGTTCCCATACCTGGCGTGTCATGCCGTTTGGTGCTTACTTTCCCTCCATGTTAAAGAACAGGCTAATGTGCTGCATAGCTAAATACATATAAGGTCCCAAAGGCGAGACCGATTGCATTGCAAATGCTTGTTTTTAAATGCATCCCGTCTTCCTTTAAGGAAAACGGGCTCCATTTTAAAAAAAAAACTGCTTTATTAAAAAAGCAGTAACAGACATGGTGGTCTGCTGACCTCAGCAGGCCACCATCCCTGGGAGTGCTAGTCATTCCCAATGGGGTCACAAATTGCGACTGCCTCATGAATATTAATGAGGCATGCAATTTGCGACCCCATTGGGAATCGCAAACAGTGTCTGAGACACTGTTGTTCATTCACTTTTGCGAGTCGCAAATTGCGAGTCGCAATTCGAATCAATTTGCGACTCGCAAATGTGAATGTTCGTACATCTGGCCCAATGTACTTAGCAGCGCTTAAACAGTAATAAAGGGAAAACACAACACAAGAAATCTCACACCAATTCGGAAAAATAGAGTAAGATAGAGTAAGATTCAATAAAAATTTGACACTAAAATGACAAAAATCCAATCAGTGCAACCAGAATATTTAGAATGTAAAGAAACAAGCACTGGCAAATGCAATAGGTTTCGCCTATGTGATTAATAATAAGGATTTTTTGTAAGTTTTTATTGGGTGGGGAAAACAAAAAGCAGCCGACAATGTTCAACAACCATATTCAAACCCTTTAATACATTTAAGCAAAGCATGTTTTTGTGCAGTCGCGATATTGAGGGTGGAAAAGATGTGTCCAACGCCATTTTAACAATAGGAAATAGCGTTCTGCGTGAGGTAAATGTCCAACATACAGTAAATGTGTGTCACCACGGGGAGATAAGATGAGCAGCGTAAGTCAACAAGCGACTCGAGCAGCAGATAGTGCCTCGGCAGAACTGGCTGGAAAAGGTAATGGCCCTCAGACAGAGAGTAGAATCTCTGTGCCCAAAGATGACTACACAGGGTCAGGGCGGCGGATCAGAGGAGAGGAAGAATACACAAGCAGCACACTGGTATAATAGGGAGGATTGTTCCTAAGAAACCAAACAACTCTTTGGAGGCATTAAGGTTAAGAGCTCGGGTTGGAACTGACGAATACCACTGAACTGGGAACTGATGCCTGTACATGGGCAAAACAGAACTGGTAGAAAATGTCTTTATAAGTACGTAGAAAATTTGCGAGTAAATGCACTGTATATATAGCTTGCTGCGCATAGCAATGTATTTTGTCATATTATGTTATGGTTATAACAACAAAACGGTAAATTAACTGAAAAATACATTGAACTAGAAGTTCAGTAGATCGCGGGGGCACACACGTTTGTTTAGCTGTAAGGAGTTGCCATTTTAGCTAGGCCTAAACCATGAAAGATTCTTTAAGGTGTCTGGATATTCCAACTTTTCAAACATTGTTAGAGGGCACTAACCCATTAGTTCTTGTTAAATCATCAAAGCATCCATTTTGGTTAGTCTACTTCCATTGTTAGTGGCACCATGGGGCAAGGTCCTTCCTTTCAAGGCTGGGGAGATTTCACAACTTTTGAAAAAGGCCACCTCGGACAGTTCAGAGTCAGAAGAGGTTACACCAATCACTACTTTACCTACATGAAACATCTGAAGGCCACTTATGCAGCTCAACGCCTCTACCACTCAGAAAGCCGTTTGAATGAGTTTTATCAATATAGGGTTAAAATACAGGCGGTAAGGTTGTCTCAGGGAGTTGTGAGCAGGCCACAGAGTAAGAAGCTGAATTTCATTCAATTTAGGGAGCTCCTGAGAGGGCCGCTCTGTATTGTGGTTGTTCAAGGGGGAGGAGTACGTCAAACAGTAGAGTTTGTAATATCCATTCAAATAGCCTGTGAAAAGGAATTGTCCTGCTCTCTGGTGTCATTGAGTTCCAAATCTGGGGTGTGTTGCCCGAAAAGGACTGCTTCATTGATCTGGATTTATTCTTGAATGCAAGTGGGTATCAGAGTAGGAAATACGCGCTACCTGGAGCAGTTGTTCTCAAATTTCACTCAGGGAATTAACAGCATGAACCCATCTAACTAGATGGAAAGACTGTCTTGATTGACCTCCGATTAACCAGACGCAGGGCGGAAATAATTATTAACCCCTTGTAGTGTCTGGGTGCAGGCAAACCAGGCACGGGGACTAGGCCGCAGGAGTGGGCCGAAACACTGCAACAATGCACGTACACACATATATGTTCATTGGGCCAAAGACCCCAAGCGGTCTTGCGCCCCTTTATTTAAACCCTCGGGTGAGCCTGCCCTCTGGGTGCGTGGATGCGTGACCGGCGTGAGTGAACGGGCCGGGTGGCTCCGTCACTACATCCCTCCAATCTTTTAGATACAACAACTCTTTCCGGGGCTTGCTCAGTCCTTTTTTGCACACCAAGCAAAGTGTCTCAGTCTCTGACTAGGGACGGGATTCGGCCGGAGACCATATTTCTGACTCCCGGAGTTCTTTCTTGATTCCGACCCTTCTGATTCCTTCTCTGGTTCGGGGGAAGTGTCTTCTGGGCGCCTCCCGTCTTCCACTGCTCCTGCTTCTCCTCCGGGTTGCGGTCTCACCACCTCCGGCTGACCTCTCGAGTCTTCCGCGGGGGCTGTTCCCTCTCCACCTTCCAGCTCTTCCGTGGCTTGGTCAGCCGCTGTCATGTCAGTTGCGACCTTCTTGAACCATGAGGTGTTCCTTGTGACCACACGGGTTCCCCGCATGGCCGATACCATGGTACCCTGTACATTGATTACTTCCCACACTTTGGGCTCATACGGGGTGCGATACTTCCAGCTGGGGTGGCGGTCTTTTACCACGAGTTTGTCTCCAACTTGGACACTCATGGACCGGGCCCTTCGAGCTTGGCTCGCCTTGTCATTGGACATTTTCCTTCTGTCCTGCGCTGCACGTTGATCTAGATCTGGGGGACTCCACGCTGGATCGGCAGGCACGCTGTCTCTTGGAGCTCGTCGAAACAGTAGATGAGCTGGCGCACACCGGGTGGTGCAGTGTGGGGTTTGGCGATACGCGCTGAGAAACTGCGAGAGGCACTGCTCGGCATCGTCTCCTTTATCCACCCCGATCCTGAGGGCCCGGTTCATCGTGCACATGAACCGCTCCACCTCGCCGTTCGCCTGGGGCCACTGTGGAGTGATCTTCCGGTGTCGGATGCCTCGGGAGGTCAGGTAGTCTTGGAAGTCTCTGCCTTGGAATGGTGGTCCATTATCGGACTTGATCTCCTCTGGCAGACCCATCATGGCGAACGTGCGATCCTGAGCCATCTTCACATGGGAGAATGCAGTTGACGACACCACCTCCACCACCGGGAACTTTGAATGGGAGTCGACCAGCACCAGCGCGTTCTGCCCATCCGGGAATGACCCAAAGTCGATGCCTACTTTGGACCACGGCGCTAGACACGGGTCTTCAGTGATTACTGGGTGAGGCGCAGTATCACCGCCTGTGATGCTGCATGAGTGACAGTTGCGTACGACTTCCTCCACCATGGCGTCCATCCCTGGGAACCAGACCTTGCTCCTGAGTCAGGCCTTGGTTTTGGAGACACCCTGATGACCTTGGTGCGCTAGACGGACCACCTCTTTCTGCAGACTCTTCGGGATCACTAGGGAGGCTCCCCTCAGGATCACCCCGTGGGGGCCTTCGCTGAGTTCACTTTGCACCCTCCACACCTGTTTCCGGAAGAGCTGTTCCTCCGCCGTGAGGGAGCTGACACCATCCAGGAAGTGGCGCCAATTCCGGTTGACCAGCGTATTCTTGACTTTGACGAGGCACTCGTCGGAATCTGTTGCTTTTCCAACGTCTTCGAGCATGAGTGCAACAGGACACGCTTCCAGGGAGACCATGTGGACGAACTCTTCCGTGTAATCCTCATCCACCGGTATGCGGAGTGGATGGAGTGGGCCAGGGTGTCAAAGATAGAAATTTGGCCGGGTTGTTGGCTCCTGGTCGGAAGGTCACCTCAAAATGGTACGTTTGCAGCTGTACTGCCCACCTTTCGATCCGTGGGGGGGCAAGCCGAGCGGTGCCGGCAAAGAGCGGGACGAGGGGCTTGTGGTCAGTGACCACTCGAAATTCGTGCCCATACAGGTACAGATGGAAGTGCTGGCACGCCCATTTGATGGCCAGAGCTTCATGCTCTATCTGCGCATACCGCATCTCGGTGGCAGTCAGCGCCCGACTGGCATATGCGGTAGGGACCCATTCTCTGGACTCGGTTTCCTGCATCAGGACCGCTCCTAGCCCTACAGGGCTGGCATCTACCCCAACCTCCGTGCATCGATGTGGGCGAAAGTACGCCATGACCCGGTCATCAATGAGGGCGCTTTTGACTGCCTGAAACGCCAGATCTTCTTTGGCTGACCAGGCCCATGGTTGGCCTGCTTTCGTGAGGACACGGAGCGGCTCGGACTGGGACGCGAGGTTGGGGATGAACCGGCCACAGTATGTGGCCATTCCGAGGAAGCTCCGTACTTCAGTGGCTGACATGGGTCTTGGGGCAGATCGTATGGCCTCCGCTTTCTTCGGGTCGACACGCAGCCCGTCTCTGGAGAAGATGTACCCGAAGAAGTCCACTGACTCCTGATAGAACGAGCATTTAGATCTGTGCAGGGTGAGTCAGTTGTCTGCAAGTCGTTGCAGGGTGGCTCAGAGGTGTTTATGGTGCTCCTCCAGCGTCTTGGAGAATACAAGGATGTCGTCGCTTAGATTTATTACACCTTGCAGTCCTGAGAGTGTTTCTCTTATGGCGTTTTGGAACATCTCCGCAGCTGACGAGACGCCAAAACTCAGCCTCTTGTAGCAACGTAGTCCAACGTGGGTGGAGAATGTCGTGATGTTCCGGCTGTCGGGGTGGAGTTCCAGCTGGTGATACCCCGCATTGAGGTCCATTTTGGTGAACCATTTGGCGCCGTTCAGGTCGGCCACGATGTCGTCCATCGTGGGCGTGAGATGGCGTTCCCTCTTTATGGCCCTGTTTGGTAAGCGCATGTCGACGCATAGTCGAATGGCTCCCGGCTGCTTTGGTTTCGGGGCCACGACGAGGGGGGACACCCACGGGGTAGGGCCCGACACTTTCTCTATCACCCCCAGGTCCTCCAGCTTCCTCAGTTCTTCTTCCACTTGCGGCCGCAGGTTGAATGGCACCCTCCGGTGCCTCAGTGACATGGGCCGAACAGTCGGATCTGCGTGCAACTTAAGCGACTTTCCCTTCAAACATCCAAGGCCTTCAAACAGCATGGGGAAGTCTTTGAGCATCTCACGAGCGTGCAGCTCGTGTACCTGGTTCGCGAAATACACCAGTTCCAGGTCTTCCGCCGTGTGGCAACTGAGTAGGGTGCCCCGTCTTCCTTCGGTGACATGGAATTTCGTACTCAGACTCCGCCCTTCGCTGGTGACCTCGACCTCCATGACTCCTCGCAGAGGAAGCGGCTCGTCACTGTCGTACATGTAAATCCTTGCTTTGGATGGTAGAAGTGGCGGGCGCGGCAGCAGCTTTTCATACTGGTCACTGTCCATCACGTTGACTGACGCTCCGGTATCTATGAGGGCGCTTACGGGGGACCCTGCTACGGTGATGTTGCACATGGGCGGCGGTCGGCGCTTTGCCCCTTCTCTGCCGACAAACGACCCAAAGAACACTTCGTCTTCTTCCGTCCCAAAGCCGAACTCTGGCGGGGTGTTGTCACCCTGGTCCTTTGGATCTTCCAGCGTTAGTTGTCGTACAGCCGTTGCAAGCCCACGCGGGCTCGGGGCGTTACCCCGTCCTCTGCCGCTCCTGCAGACTTTTGCGAAGTGGTTGAGTTTCCCACATTGCGAGCACGTCTTTCCTCTCGCGAAACACTTCCCCCATGGAGGGTGATCCAGGCCGCAGTTTCTGCACGTGTTCTTCTGCGGAGGCCTCGTGGCTCCTCTGGACTGAGACGGTCTTCTTTGAAGCACATCCACTCTCTCCTCCTTAACTATGGGTGTCCGCTGTGTCGCAGAGGGCCGGTTGAGGGCTGCGTCCATTTCGTCCGCACGCGCGTTGGACAGCTCGTGGGACCTGGCGAGCACCAGAATTTCGTCGAGAGTGATGCCGGGTTGGCGTAGTATGAGGCGTCGCAGCGTGACTGACCGACATCCTTGGATGAGCTGTGCGCGGATCTCCGCCCTCTGGTCCGGCAGCGTGCACGAGCTTGCAAGTTTCCGTAAGCGGGCATAGAAAATCTCTATGGTCTCGGCCTCTCCCAGTCGCGCCTGCCGGAGCTTGAACCATTCGAAATCCGGGTTTATTTGAGGATCGAAATGGCGGTTTAGGGCCGTGACAGCCCCCGTGTAGTCGTCATCCGCCCCTCTATCTGGCAAAGTCTTGAAGAGGTCGTACAATTCAGCTCCTCCATAGCACATGAGGAGTGATCTCTTCACTTTCCCGTCTGTCTCCCGCACCCCTATGAAGTAGTGGTCCAGGCGGCCAATCCAGGACCTTCATCGCGCCGCGGCAGTGGATGGGTCCGAGAGCTCCCTGAAGGGTGGCAACGGGGCAGCCATGGCATGACTGGGCTGAGCGGGAGCCTGTTGGGCGGCCTGCTGAGGGGGCGGTGTCGCTTGGGGGGCACCCCCGCCGTCGGCGCCCTGGTTATTCATCGTCTACTGTAGATCTGCTTCTTGGCGCGGCAGAGCACAAATGGTCGTCGGTGCAGGGCGACACAAAGCTGGGAGGCCCAGGGCTGCTGCAGGTTATGCTTGGAGGCCTTGACTGTGAGGGGCGCTGGGGAGAACCTGTTTGGCGTACACGTTCCACTTAAGAATGTCCTGTATGAGGTACGTCTTCCCTTTCCCTCAAAATTCCTCTCTTTGTCTTTTTGTTTTTGTGTTGCTGTAAATATACGCTCCCCGGAGCTTGGTCCCAATGTTATGGCAAGTGCTGGAAGGCTTCTGTAGTGGGCACGCTGCAGATGCCCTGGAAGGCGGTAGGGGGCGCTGGCCTGAGGGCCCCTTGCTGGCGAGGGCCTTATTCCCCAGCAGCGTGTGCGTACGCAGCCTAGCGAGGCCCGCTTCAGACGCCGCAGGGCTTCACCCGCCGGCTTGACCACGTGATGTGACCGTGGGAGCGTGGTCGGGCTGCGGCGTTGTTTGGAGGCTGGGCACGGAGGCGGTGCAGCGTCGGGCGTGGGGGGCGCTCGCGCACCCACACAAGCAGGGCAGGCCTCACCTCTGGCGCCAAAGACGCCAGTCCGTGACGATGGCGGCAGCGGGGGCGCACCTGCTGAAGCGGCGCACACCAGACCCCGCTCCGCTCCAGGCAGCCGATTCCACGCGGGGTGGGCACCCGCCTCAGG
Organism: Calotriton arnoldi; assembly: GCA_963921515.1. Taxonomy (NCBI): domain Eukaryota; kingdom Metazoa; phylum Chordata; class Amphibia; order Caudata; family Salamandridae; genus Calotriton; species Calotriton arnoldi. The sequence continues at coordinate 131,139 of CAWUFW010015089.1, read as the reverse complement.
CACTAGCGGCACTATGGGCGCAGACTGCGCCGGCGCCGAAGTACAGCGGCAGGAACTCGGCGGGACCCTCCAGGTACCGGGGCTGGCAGGTGGGAATACGGCGAGGCATGGGATAGACCCGCCTCGTCGCCAGTGTAGTGTCTGGGTGCAGGCAAACCAGGCACGGGGACTAGGCCGCAGGAGTGGGCCGAAACACTGCAACAATGCACGTACACACATATATGTTCATTGGGCCAAAGACCCCGAGCGGTCTTGCGCCCCTTTATTAAAACCCTCGGGCGAGCCCGCCCTCGCGGTGCGTGGATGCGTGACGGGCCGGGTGGCTCCGTCACTACATCCCTCTTAGTACTTGTATGCAGAAGGGGAAATAAAGAGAAATGTACAATCTTTTTTACGCAAAAATATGGCATAGATCACATCTGAAGACCTGTAAGAGTATTGAAAAAAATCAGAAATGGCTTCTGCAACAGTGCAAGTGCTCAGGTGATGGGAAATGTCAGAGCGGGCTTAAAGGGAGCATCACTTCAGACAAGGCACAATGCATAACCAGAAAAAGGAAACACTGCACGTAAGCCAACGATTAGGACATCACAAGTTACCAGCGGGATAACCAAACACCGGTCCCAGATATATGAATCAACCAAAGTAGCAAAGTAGCTAACAGTGCAGTGCGGGCAGCAACAACAAGAAAAACTGAACACCTGAAGGACCTACCACTGATGCCCTCAGTCATGGGCGACCCCTGGCCACAGGGTCACAGATTATCATAGAAGAAAGTGGGGCAAGGAGCTCAGTTCTATCCATCACCAGCATAAGCAGTTTCACTGTATATCTACACTGCACCTTGGTCTAAAGAGCCCTATGGAGGATGCTGAGGTACAGGTTTTCTGAATTAATAAATATGCCGGATTTCCCTTTCTTTAATTCTTGAATCAATTTTGGTGGGAATACTATTTTATGTAAACACAACAAACACAAGAGCAAATACATTCCCTGAGCATAACTGGTGGTTAAGTAGAATGATTAATGGGAAAAGCGTGCACTTGCAATTCAGAGAAATCCCTCTGCAGCACGGAAGAGAAACAAAGCTGAAGATTGCATCCACCCCATCATTATTCACAGCTGTTTAAATAAAAGGCCACCAGCACCACAAAGAAACACTTAATGGATGAAAATGTGGCCCAAACCACCATTTTGTTTTATTTCTAAAAATGTGCAAACTAGGTCTGCAATTAATGCATGTGTGAGGTGCCAAGCGGCCAGTACCGAAAATCTAAGTCCTTCATTGAGAAAATGGAGCATGGATGACCACTGCAGGTTTCTTGACGGGACTTTGCCTGCACACCGTGCTGCCACATGCTCTGCAATATATACTGAAGGCGGCAGTTGACGCTGCTCTTGGCCTCGATAGTTGTCTCTTTACAGCTACTTAGATGCACAAACACCCTTGCACGACCCGGGGTGGCTGACAGTTCAGCCACGCCACTCACATGCACCTCCTGGGGAGCTGCTCTCAGAACAGTTTTCCTGCTCTTCTATAGCATATCTACAAACAGGCCACCGTCGAACCAGAGCCATGGCAACCAACGCCGGAAATAAAACACCAAAAGGACCCACGGAAATCACCACATGCGCTTCATTGTATTATGTCTAGATTGTCAGCCATCTTAAAGGGATTCAAACAGTCTATGCTTTCTTTGTTCCTATGTAAGTATTTAAACGCAGGAGAACAACGTGTCTAAAAGTAGTTGTTTGGAATGAAAAACCGAGGACTGTGCAAGGTAGTGCAGATGGCCTTTGTAAATAAGATGTTTCGTTGATTGAAGACCCCTGTATTGTGACGCCCTATTTGCTCAGGTGCGCATGTGTAGAATATGCCTACGCACTGAAAAATGTCTTTGGAAAACAGTATTTCTCATCTCTCATTTGCATGTCAGTCAGCAGCAAGAGGCTTGTGAATAACCTCACCAAATTAACTTCAGCATTGTGCGTTAGTGTAATTTAATTCTGAGTCACGTGTTTTAATGCTTGAATGCAGAGAGGTTATACAAATAAAGAAAATGAAGCATTAGATGAGGAAAAAATGAAATGCTGTGCGTAGCCAGACTGATGAATGCAAAAGAATGATACAACAGTGAAATAAAAACAAGCACAGCGTAAGCACTGTAAAGGCAAAACCTTAAAAAAAAATCTCACAAACGTGGATGCAAAGGAGTACTTGGGCCGTGGGATACTGATAAGAATGAGCACACAAAGAGCAACAGGAAATAGTATGCTACAACCAATAGAAATGGATGAAAAGTAAGTGAATGAATGAAGATTAAGGGCAGGATGTAAGCCCCTTTCAAGATTTCTATTAAAGACAATAGATTTCACAAACACAGCGCAAGCAAAACCTAAAAAGCGCCAACCATGAGTATCTGGACGCATGAGACTGGAGCAAAGTCAACAGTTAAGGCTGGCCACAAAGGAGAGCAGAAGGCTACACAGAGTGGATCCGGCACGGCCTCAGCTTACCATCAGACTTTGAAGAAATTTTATAGAAAAGTGTCTGAGAAGGTAAAGTTCAGTGGAACAAAGCAGTTGGCGGTGTCCAAGGTGAAGTTATGATTGTCAGGGAGCTGCCAAACATAGTTGGGGTTAAGGTTTTTACCTTGAGACTTAGGGGCCGATTCCGATCTCGGCCGGTAGGGCACCGAATCGGATTCGGCTTAACCGGATCCGATTCGGAGCCCTCTTTCCCGACCGGTTTGAACGTGCGTCCGGGCGAGCGAGTACGATGCGAGCGCACGTGAAATCGCCGACCGACTCGTTCGCGGGTCCGAACCGCTCCGACACGTATACGACTCGCACCGCGCAATGGAGACGTTCCCCGGCCGGGCAACTACGATGCGCGCCTCGAGCAGTCCGACCGACTCGCGCTGTCCGGCTCCAAAGGGCAGTCGGAGCCGGACTTTGGGGGTCCGTGTCGGACCCCCCTGTACTCATAGCCACGCGAGTCGCACACAGGGGGGACCCATGGGTCCCCCCTACCTGTGCATGTACGGCGCGAGTCGCATCAACGCGTACCTGCTGTAGGGGGCGCCCTTGTTCGCCTCGCACCCATTGAGTCAATGGGAGCCCGCGTACGCGTTGTACGACCGGCTCCCATTGGCTTCAATGGGAGTCCGACCGAATCAAGTCCGATTGCATGCGTACGCATCGTACTCATTCGGTCGGGCTGCTAGAGCCCGATTCGATCGGAAATCTCTCCGGGTCCGGCTCAGTCGGAGTGATTTCCGGCCTGAATCGGAATCGGCCCCATAGTCTCTTTTTTGGAAATCCACGATTTCCAGTGAGAGGAAGCTTGTAGTTGTAGTTGATGAGATATTTCTGCTGAACAGAAGTTGCTGCTGTGGAGAAGAATGTAGTGAGAGCTACTATGATGTCAGGCTGGCTGGCGATGCACCTCGGGTGTATCGGCAAGCAGATAGATCCCAATCTCCTGTCTGTTCTCAGAGCACTTTTAGACGTAAAATTTACTTAGTCTGAAGTTTCGATTTTGGGCTAGTTGGGCAAATTTAGCACCATTTCCAATAGTCCACAACTGGATGGGTAACACATGGATAGCCTGGACACACTTCAGGCGGGTTCAAGTGGTTGGAGCTTTTTTGTGTCCCTGTAGCGCAGGCAGTCCTGGTTCAAGCAAAGAAGTAGGTCTCAAGCAGCAGGCCAGTTCCCTGAGGGCACAAGACAGGCTTCAGGTATCAGGGCAGTCATGTTGATGCAGCAGGGCAGTCCTGTGAAGTACGCAGCAAGCCACAGGGAGTAGGGCAGGTCTCTGAAAATCCTCCAGAGGTCGAGAAGTGAACTAAAGAATGGGTCAGAGGGTCCTGGTTTGACGTGGAAGAAACTTCCAGAGTTTTCCCACCAAAGATGATGTTAGAACTTCCTGCATCCCGACCCTGGCTCCACTGGGGCTGGGATCACAAAAGGCTAGTGTGAAGTTCTTTGTGTGTGTGCTGAGGCAGTTTCTTTGAAGTGTAATTGGGTTGTGCATCGCTCTGCCCCTCCATCCTGCTGGAATGGTCCATCCTGCCAAAACCCAGTCCTTCTGTTTATGATTGTCTGAGATTAATAGACAAAGAACAAAATACCAACTGCTAACAACACCTAGTCATGTGACCAGGACACAGGCTGCACGCACCAAATGGTTAGGACAAGAAAATGGCAACTTTTTAAGGGTGCCATTATCAGAATTGTGATTTAAAATCCAACTCTACCATTAAAAATGATTTTAAATAACTATTCTTCAGACACCAAACTTTGAATTAAGTAAACACAAGAAGATGATGGATGGAGCGTTGAAACCTTTCAGACACTCACCTCCAGTCACAGATCTGGGTTGAATCCATCATCATTCTTTAGTTCACTTCGCTACCCCAGTTCAGACCCAACCATATATAAATCAGTCTTGACCCTGTTCCTCATGAGAACAGTCCAGCCAGGTCTTCCCTGGACCGGAAACAAGCATCCTCGGACCGGTTTTGGGGAAACACCCCTCATCAGCCAGGCTAGCTTGAATCCAGTGGCAAAGTGAGCAAGGGACCCACGTCTGGGCATACCCTGACAACTTAGGGCAAACAAAATAAACACAAGGAGATGATGGACGGAGTGCTGAAACTTTTCAGACACTCACCCCTAGTCACAGATCTGGGTTGAATCCATCATCATTCTTTAGCTCACTTCACCACCCCAGTCCATGAGGAACAGGGTGAAGACTGATTTGCATATAGCTGGGTCTGAACTGAGGTGGCGAAGTGAGCTAAAGAATGATGATGAATTCAACCCAGATCTGTGACTGGGGGTGAGTGTCTGAAATGTTACAGTGCTCCGTCCATCCTCTCCTTGAGTTTGCACCAATCTTTGAATTGCCATGTTTAATGGCAAATTGAGGATCTTGATACATGCTGTGGCAGCCCTTGTAGACCTGGGGAGGTCCCCAATGCCACTGCATGCTGATATCCTGCACTTACGCAAAACATCAAGACACCCATGCTCCACAGGAAACTGGAGGGCCTGGCAGTGATGGTGAGCATGGGGCCCTCTGTATGCCCAGTGTGCTGAGGCAGCTGAAGAGACGAACAGTGTCTCCCCTTGCCGCCTGCTTACTGCTCACAGATACACCACACCACAGACCAGGCCTAGCAGGAGGAAATTTGTAGCTAGCTTGCTAGTTCAGAGGCTCTGAGCTGGTTCCTATTTTGCAGCTTATAGAACCCACAATCCTGAAACGCAAGCCTGGAGAGATGTGAAGGTGCTGAATGGGTGTGCACATATACAACAGGTAAACCAGTAAAGATTGCGCCATAATTGTGGATGCATACTGTAGAACAGGCTGAACGGGCCCCAAGAGAAGAATGGGCATATGAATGCGTGAATTGACTACTGTTCAGTTGTGGTCCTTGGGGGCAGAAAAAGAGTTGTAGGTGGACAGTGATCCAGCGCGGCTAATATAAATTTCTCCTTTTAACACCAAATCCAGAAAACACCTACACAAAACTTATATCGGTGGGGCCCATGACACCGCATACATACTTTCATCCAATTCTGGATTTAAACGTCAAGGAGAAAGAGTTGCTGGATGAGCGGGATACCTTATTAAAATGACAGAATTATAACTTATACATTATATACATTGACTTCGAATCCTGTCGGTCCTAAACATCAAGGTACTCCGCTATTCGGTCGATGAACCAACTAGTAGAATTAGTTGATGGTGATTAAGACCAGCTCAATCACAATTGGAACCTTTAACATTTATTAAATCATAAACTTAGTTTTAAAGAACCACAGACTCATTTAGAGTTAGAATATCATTTTATCTAAAATTATTCAAGCAAATGAGTATAATTCTTTATTAAGCAAAACATTTAGAAATATCAATACACATTTATAAAAAGTTTAGAAAGAGTGAGAAATTATGCATTACCCTCGGCCATGGGGCGATGACAAGAATGGTTCACCAAAAGAAGATGAACCGCAGATCACAGGATAGGACTCCCAAACTGACTGACTGTCCCGCTAACCTCCTCGGACGCACCTCCCGGGCAGAATTCCCGCAACAATCTCGTTCCTTCCCCAGTCAAAGTTCAAAGTCCAAAAATGACAGTCTCTCGCAGCATCAAGGTTGAAAAATAAAAAGCAAGTTTTTTCACAACATCAGAGCAGACCCTCTTATACCCTATTCTCCGTCTCACTACATTCAAAAGTTGCAATTTTTAGGGGCAAGAATCACGCTAATTGGTCCATTGGAGGGGTGGTGATGGTCACCTCATCGCCCTCCTTGTTCGAACCGGTTTGGGGACAATAAAGCACACAATAAGAATCATGACCATGATGTCTAAAAAGTAGTCCAATTTGTTAGTCCATTTTGCAACATTCTTGGATGGTCACACATTAGTTCATCCCCTGTCGCTTGTCTTCTTCATCCGTTCCCAGGCATCCATGCTGAATTCTTGGCACGTTGCTTCATTGCAGGTCAAATTGGCCTTGACATCTCTCACTCCGAACACAGGCCGAGAGCTAGAGCATTCTTTTTGAGGCTGCGTGGGGCCATCTTGTTTACCGCACGCGAGCTCGTCCTTTCCAGTCGGCCATCTTAGAAGCATGGCCTAGCAGGCCCGGACGGAACTAATATAAGAACAAACACAATAGAAATTAAAATATGGAAAATAAGCCTTTCTGTTTACCACCCACCATTCTAATGACCCGTGTTAGATATTACCTAACGAAAGCGACATTTAAAGCCATTCTACTTACCATCTGCATTCTTTGCCACAATACAATTCTACTATGCAACACAAATCATGCAATTTACTCTAATTACTACGCAAATCACAATACTAATGTTAATTAACTTCACATTTGTAAATAAATTATATTCTGCACAAATCAGCATATTACCCATGTACAGTGTCTATTAAAAGGGTGCATTTGTTGGTTAGTTCATGCGTTTTCAAACGGTTAGTACCATTAGTGTTATGAGGTCATTAATTACATAGGGGTACAAAAATATTTTCGTTTTCCCTGCTCCATCAACAGTGAACTGTTTAACATGTTTAAGCCTTCGAGAGAGGAAGACAAATTATAAGTCATATCATCCTTTGTGAATTTTTGCCTCCCACACCCAATTTGCTGTCTATCTGTGCCATTGGCAGATTAACGAGGTACATTCAGGTCTGGACAGCAGTACCAGAGAGCTTATCACACCTAGAACATACAGATTACGAAACTAGGCTACACAGACACAGGGTTTAACATGGGAAAAAGTGACCTTCTTCAGGGCAAACATTTTTAGCGCAAGCAGTCTGTCCTCCTCCAAACAAATATCAGAGACGGAGATGAGAGATGTATGCTTCACAGCATAAGTAATGGAGGGGGAGGAGATGGACATAAAAGCCCTGCCTCTGGACATTATGGGCAGTCTACAAGGTATTTATGTCAAGGGAGTGTGAACTACACACAGGCTCTGCAGTGGCAGGCCTGGGACATGGTTAAAGGGCTACTTTAGTGAGCAGCACAATAAGTGCTGCAGGTCCACATAATAGCATTTAATTTACAGGCCTATGGTACGGGGTACCTCTTTACTAGGGACTTATAAGTAAATTAAATATGGTATTTGGGAATGAACCAATATTACCATGTTTAGGGGAGAGAGAAAAAGCACTTTAGCACTGGTTAGTTGTGGTGATGCGCACAGAATCATAGTACTAGCAAAAGCAAGTTCAAAAAAATAGAGGGAGGCAGGCAAAAAGTTGGGGGAAAGACCATCCTAAAGCAGTCAATTGAGTCAGAGCATTATTGACCCTGGAGAGAAGTAAATCATACTGCAAGGAGAGCTACTGAACTACGTAATCACATTGTTTAACATAAATGGCCGTACACAAACTCAACTGGGGTTTTGAAGATATAGCAATATGTATATAGATAAAGCATATGTGCTCTTTGAGGCTTGAAGGATACTTTCATTTGGTATTTGTGAGAAGGTCACCCTTTTTGCCCTGATCACCCCTATACGGCTGGTTGCTGACTTTGAATGTACCCTGGGGTCTGCTTACCAGGCCCAGGACCAGTGCTCTGATTAAAAGGTGTTTGGTAATTAGTTGTAGTTACAATCGGTACTGACAAAGAACCTGTAAATCCCTATTGTGGGTATAGAGGCCCAGCCGATTTAATGCACTTAAATGTGTACTGCTGTGGTGCCTGCCGTCATTTTGAAACCCAGCCCTGCTTTAGAGGCTGCCTTTAAATTAAAACTATATGAAAAAACGACTTTGGAATTAAAGGCACTTCCAAAGTCTTAAACTACCTTATTTACATATACATATACGTCACCCCGAAGTCTACCCTAGGCGCCCCAAGGGTAGGGTGCCATGCTAAAATAAGCAGGGACTGGCAACGAGCATCTTGAACTGAATCAGCTGACGGGGTTCCTTAGTTCTAATTTCCTACCGATGGTCCAACAACTGGAATATCCTGTTCTTACTAAGCCCTGAGTTGGCGTGGACAACAGGCCACGAGACTGCCCAGCCCCAGACATTAGTACTCCATGTTGAAGTTTTGTGGGAAGGTTGGGAACCATTGGCGGAGGCACTCTGGGCTCCCCTGTTGGGGGCTTGGGGTGTCCTTCACCGCGACAGATGCTCCTTGTTTATGGCAGTATCGGGGGGGAAGTCGGAAGGGGGGTTCAGAGGGTTTTCTGTTAGGATAGTTTTAGTTTTTGCATGAGCGCAGACACACAGTCCAAATCCCGATATGCTGAGTACTCAGAGCGCGTATATAGACGCTACATGACTGCACAGGCTCACATTCCCCCACTTGGGGATCTGACTGTGGTATCTTGGAATGTCAAGGGGGTTACTCAACAAAATCAAGAGGGGCGCCATTCTTCGTCAGGCCAAGCGTTACGAGGCCGACATCCTTCTCTTACAGGAGACTCATTTATTGGGCACTAAGGCTCCCTGCTTGGCCAGGTTTGGATACCACTTGAAATATCATGCGGGGTTCACCAGGGGATCCCGGGAGACTGCTATTCTCATTCATCGTTGTGTTCCTTTTGTTCACACGAAGCACTGGGCAGATCCGGGGGGACGATACATCCTATTATCAGGCACACTATACGGGGAACACATTAATATTGGTAGTATCTATGCTCCCCCTCCCTTAGGGAATACCTTCGTTGACAAAATCTCCCATCTCTGGAGTGAACTCCCGGACGGTTTGACACTCTTGGGAGGAGACTGGAACAACGTCATGTCACCACTAGATAGAAGGCATGGGTCTGACACAGGCCCCTCAACTGATACATTTAAATTGGGCCTCCTTGCCACCACACTGGGATGGTTGGACATATGGCGCGAGTATCACCCCGCCAAGCTGAGCTACACTTATATGTCCACCGTCCATGGTTCCCCACCCCGGTTGGTCTACATGTTCATGCCACGTAGCTACATTCATAGGTTCTCTCAGGTCTCCCACTTTCCTAGGGGGTTGTCGGATCACTCCCCGGTTATTGTTAAACTCCATACCCACTCCCACAAACCTCCCTTTAGGTGGCGTATGTCCCCATGGCACCTCTGTGATCCTGATTACCAGGAAACTCTCACTAGGGCAATTCAGGAATATCTTGACATGAATGTTGCATCGGCCCCATCCAAGGTTACCCTATGGGAAGCCCTAAAGCCCACAGTTCGAGGGGTCGACATTAGCTATTGTGCGAATGAGAAACGTAAACACTCTGCCCAAACGGGCCGAATTGGAAGCCCACCATGCATCCCTAGAGGCACTATGTTCATGAACCCAGCCACCCCCTCCATCGCAACATACTCCAAACACAACAACAGATACAACAACACCTCATGGGCAAGGCGAAGGAAATCTGGCTGGCGTCGCAGCACCTTATTTATCAATGGGGGGACAAATCCAGCAAAATGCTTCATAGGCTATGTCAAGCGGGGAGGCCCCCGGCCGCCGTCCCAATTATTCGAGGCGCAGACGGTGTTCTGTATTCGTCTCCAGGGGCAGTCGTCGAGGAATTCGCGCATTACTTCTCTGCATTATACGCGCGACAAGAACAGCTTCAGAGGCTCTCATTGCAGAGTTTCTTAGAGATATTCCCCCGGAAAACTTACAGACCTGATACGAGACCACCTAGACGCCCCTATCACTACGGACAAACTAAATGCAGCACTAGTGGCAATGCGCCCAGGACGGGCCCCCGGCCCCAATGGATTCCCCATGGAATTTTTTCGGCCACACATGTCCACATTAGGCCTTTACTTATTACAGGCAAGGCATGACGCCCTTGAACAACACCTGTTACCCCGGGATTGGTTGCATGCCGGAATTGTCCTCTTCCTTAAGCCAGGTCGCCCCCTGGAAGATCCATCCTCATACCGTCCCATCTCCCTCATTAACTTTGAGCCCAAACTCTTGGGTAAGGTCCTAGCCGACCACCTGTGGGCTTGTGTACAAGACCTGATCCATCCAGATCAATCTGGCTTTATGCCACACCGGGCCACACGCCACAATATTAGTCGGGTCCACAACGCCATGGTTGTGGCCCCAGAGCTAGGGCGCCCTGCGGCCATATTAGTAGCAGATATTGACAAGGCATTCGACTCCCTCAGCTTGGTGTACTGTTTCCAACTTCTGAAAGCCGTCAATTTTGGCCTGTGCTTTCTAGCATATGTCCGCCTGCTTTATACAAATCTCACTGCCTCGGTTCGCATAGCAGGGCACCGTTCGGCCCCCTTCCCTATCCGTTGGGGTACGCAACAGGGCTGCCCCCTGTCTCCACTCCTATTCGCCCTGGCTGTGGAACCTCTGGCGGCGTGGGTACCCAGCGACCCGGTTCTCCGAGGCTTTGAGTGGCCACAGTCGCGACCAGACTGCATTGCACTATATGCGGATGAAGTCCTTTTCTTTATGACCAACCCATGGATCTCGGGCCCATGAATCCTGCATATTCTCCAAGTATTTGGTCGGACCACCGGGCTCCAAAATAACCCCTCTAAATCCGTGCTGTTCCCGGTATGCGGAGACCAGGGACAATGCACCTGGGTGTCCCAGTAAACCCACGCGACCAAGGGCTTTAAATACTTGGGTATCTTCATGTCGCCCTGCCGAAAGATTTCATGGGCACATAATATAAATCCACTCGTAGCCAGTCTTCGAGATGAGACAACAATATGGTCCTCTCTCCCGCTCTCGCTGTATGGCTCGTTCAGTGATTTTTAAAATGGTCTCTCTACCTAGAGTACTATACCGGCTGCAGAACTTCCCATATCACATACCACGATCCTGGTTTGCACAAATAAACGCCATCCATAATAAATTCCTATGGAATGGTGGGGTGGTTCGGGTGGCACTACAGACTTGCGCCCAATCAACATATTGCAGTGGCATCGCAGCAGCAGACGTATATCCTATTACGCAGCCTCCCATTTATTAATCATAAATGAATGGTGGTATAGCTCACCAACGGACCCGGCGTTCGCACTGGAGCATGCAGCGATGGAGGGTGTCCCCCTCCTTCGGCTATTATATAGTGCACAGAACCTAGACTTCCTACCTCATGCCAGCAGAACAGTGGTTCGGCTCGGGAGGTACACGGATGGGCAAATGGGTTGGCGTGGCCGCCTGACCCAAGCGACTCCCCTGTGGCAGGGCACCCATCTGCACCAGGTGGCGGCTCTAACGGTATTCCATAAGTGGGACCTAGTAGGTATATCCACACTGGGGGATGTTATGCAGGGCACTGCTCTAAAGTCCTTCCACCAGTTACAGGTAGAATTTCAGTTGCATAAGATGCAATTTTATGAATACCTCCAATTGCGTCACGCTCTTACCCCCTCGATTCTCTCCCTGGACACCCTGCCTGAATTCCACCCCCTCGAGGGCCGCCTCCTCATGGGGGACCTGGTGCCCATAAAATTCATCAGATCTATCAGACCTTAACGACACACACCAGAACAACATTACATAAGACTAGAAAGGCGTGGCGGGACGACATACCAGACTTAACAGATGATGATTGGGCTGAAGCCTTAGCTAGCCCCCGGGGAGCAGCCGTGTCTTCTCAATACCGCCTCATCCAATATAAATGCATACACTGTGTGTACTATACATGACTCCATCTCTGGAAGATGGGGGTCATCCAATCCCCCCAGTGTTAACGTTGCGGAAGGGAAGAGGGAACATTTATACATACAGTTTGAAGCTGCACCACACTACAGCCCTTCTGGCACAAAGTCTCAACCTGCCTGGGCAGGGTATTATCCTGGGATCTCCCATTTGACCCGAAATTATTTCTACTGCATAGCACTGACGGGATAGGGGGGAACCGGTATAAACAGCACCTGCTCTTCCTGGCCCTCACTATTGCCAAGCGCGACATTGCCCAGCTATGGAAGGGGGCTTCTCCCCCGACATTGGGGAAATGTAGAAAAGACCTAGACAGTTGCATGGGAGCAGAGATTGCGGTATTCCAAGCACGAGGCTGCCCCCAGAAACACAGGAAAATATGGTCCTGATGGGCAACATATCGGGGTATAGACTTACCTCCCCTTCCCTCTCAGACCCCCTGATGGGAGATCCTGTCCGCGCTCCCCTGACCACAACACTACATACATTATACCTTATCATTGCCTATACATGTACTCAGCTGAACTTCCTATGATGCACGGGTATTGGATCTGTCTGTGCCAAGTTTTTGTTGTTATATATACATGTTTTGCAGTTAATAAGGTATACATGCTTGGTACATCTGAATCATTTTTGTTTTCAATTTGTATATGCCGGGCTGCGGCCTAGACTGTACCATGGAAATTCAATAAAATGTGTTATAAAAAATAAAAATAAACAGGGACATTATTAAATATGTTTTATATGCCCTGGTGTGGGAAAAACTGCCACTTTTGTTTGCCCCATTGTAGTACATTAGCTTCGTAGGCTAACACGGGAAGGCTATATTTAACATTAATAAAGCCTAACTATTGACAGGAGTGAGCTAAAATAATAATTCAAAGAGTCGAAATAATAGTTAAAATAAGTCCAACAACTTGCCAAGTGTAGATTTATTATAACTATTGCAGAAAAGAAGTTATAGAACTTGCTTTTCTGATATGCCTGAATCCAGCTCTGGAGCAGAGTCTCCTGATTGGGCAGCCTTTGGCAGGCTCTGATGATGTGTGAAATGGCCTGAAAGGAACCAAAGAGACATCTGGTGGGAGGAGATCTGCTGCAGCCAAGCTCAGGACAGGGAGTGGGTTGGGTAACCAAACTGGTCTTTAAAGGGAGAAAGACAATAAGGGCAGGAACCAGGCCCACCGCCACTTCCTGCACCCCCAGCCAGATGGGAGCCCCTGTAATTGAATTAGCAGAGGGGCTGGAAGGGGAGTGTTAGGGAAAGTTGGCCACATCTATAGGTTGGGTCAGCAAGACCGTAAGCTCCAGGAGAGATTTTCTCCTTTTTGGATTTTTGTGAACAGTGCTTTCAGGGACAAGATCATGCTTCAGGGCTAGTGGTCATCACAGAGAGCGGCACCCTGCACCCCACTGGTCAGTGGTACCCCCTCCTTGCCGGCCGAGAAGCATGGATAAATATGGGAGAGCTGCCAAGCAACTCTGATCCCTGCCTGGAAGAAACAAGAAGAACAAGGACTGCCTTGGTGAACCCCTGGTCTACACAAAGAGGACTGCACTCTTACGGACTGCACCTGCTGTACGCTTTCAGCTTCACCAAAAGAAGGATGTTGCCTTGCTCTGAAAGTTTAAGCAGTGGACTCCCTGAAAGCAGTAGGTTAAAAGAGCTCCACCTGCATCATCTCCAACTGACCAGCTTCATCTGGACTTTGAAGGATTTGACCAGGTGCATTGTTGGTCTTGTAGTCCCAACTTCCCAAGGAGCTTCTGGTAAAGTTGGATTGGTGTTGTGGACACTTCAGGACCGGACAAGGAACTTCTGGGAGAAGATACAAAAGTATGGAGATATTTGGAGAATTTTGAGTAACAAACTCCATAAGTTGGCCAACCTGTCATCGAGAGGCAAGCCGCAGCCATTGAACCATTACCCGGCCTGAATTTCAGATTCATCCCGCTAAAGCTCAGGTGCTACAAGACTTCCAGGATTTCACCGAGGCCTCGCACTGAAGCAAGTAGCTGTCATCTACTCGAAAGCCGGCCTGCCGAGGAGACCCACTTGACATCGACAGAAAAAGAACCGAAAAAACAGACCAAGGGCCTGATTACAATGTCGGGCGGACTCAAATCCGCCCGACATCGCCATGGTCCCGACACAGTCAATACAATGCGACCCCTCATGGAGCGGTCGCCTATTCCCATTTCCCAATGGGAGCTTGTGCTGCGGCCGTAAACTGGCCGTAGCACAAGCTCCCATGGAGAAATGGGAGCCTGTGTAAATCCCTGCACCACGTGGCAGGCACCTCAGAGTTTTACAGGGAGGCACCATAGTTGCCCACCAGGTCACCAACCCGAGCCTGCAGAGATATGGGGGCCCTGCAAGGGGCCCCCAAAGTCGCTTTCCGACAGGCTTTTCATGTCGGGCTGTCGGAAACTGACACCATGATCCCCACTGTGTAAACGTCGTGCATAGGGGATTATGATTGGCCTCCGACTGGCCGCCTGAAACCAGTCGGTTCGATCAGCCGGTTTCAAATCCAACAGCTTTTATCATAATAAGACTGTCGGATTTGAAACCTACAATGTGAGTCGGAAAGCCTCCGACCTGTGGTCAAAGGCTTTCTGACTCACATCGTAATAGGCTCCTAAGTGTGAAGGCAACATTTTCACTGGCCCCAACTACCCCATCGTATCTGAGCCGCACTTCATCGCAGTTGGCCTTAAACATTGACTTGGTCCTGGTCAGATGCATCCAGATGACCCCGGTTTGCGCTATTTGCTTTTAAGCACTTGAAAGCACATTTTTACATATAATCTTCAAAAATTCATATCTCCGGTTCCCTACATTGGATTTTGTTTGTTGTGGTGTCATTTTAATCATAGAAATATAAACTATTTTTTTAAATTGGTGTTGGAATTTTATTATATGTTGTGTCTTACTCATTTGATGTATTAGCATTTTTAATTGCTTTACATACCTATCTCCTAAGTTAAGCCTGTCTGCTCACAGGCAAGCTACCAAGGTTTGAGCAAGGATTCATTTATTGAGTACTTGTCTGGACTTTATTTGTGATTGTGGTGTTGTCACTAGCTGTAGGTACCTACCTGCACCTACTAATAAACCACTTTCCAACAGTATTGGAGCCCACTCTAGCCAGGAGTTATGGAGATGGTAAATGCCCAGGAATGAGGATACTTGCATGGGTGCTCAGGGAATATCAACAGCATACAACAATTTAGCATCCTCCCTATCCTGGGTACTCATAAATGAATACACCACACACGGAGCTTGGTATTTCACGTCTTTATTCGTCTGTGTGTAATCGCAATCTCAACATTCTAATCATGCATTCACTTCAGTACACTTGAACACTTACGTCACAGTTCTACGGAGTGCATCAGGAACCAAAAGAGTTCTGTCATTGCTAACTCACACGACACTACATCTCCACCTCTGTTAAAAAGAAATTGTAATTTCTTTTCACAAATATATGCTATTATAACTCTTCAATAAGTCATTGTGGAGCTCTAATCACATGTCCTGATCGTGTCTTCGGAGACTTGGAAAAGACAGGAGGATTGTCCATGACTTGCACTGGTGATATACGGACAGCAGCAGTAAAAGAGTTCTCAATAGTCTTCTCTGAGCCAGTCTCTGCAGGGACATCAGGGATCGACGAATGATGAGCAGAATGTCTGGAGCGTGAAGAATTTCGCTAAGTGGACTTTCCAGGACGTTGGACAGTCACCCTGTGTCCATTACTAGTCACGACTTGGAATGGTTTAGCATCAAAAGGAGCAGCAGATTTGTGTTTTCTCTGTTGACGGATAAGCACTCAATCTCCTCTGAAGAAATTAATGCTCTTAGCACATCTGCGCTTGTCCGCGTATGCTTTCATCTTCTGTTTATGACACAAGTCCCTTTTATGAATTTCCTCCTCAGTAGTAGATCTTTCGCTGGTCCATTGAGTTAACTTGATTGTCATGGCTCTCCTGAACATTTATGTAGCAGGGCTTTCACCTGTCTTGGAATGAGGGTTCGAACGGTAAGCTCAAAGGATAGAATGTAAGACTGATTTGAGGTCAAGCTGTTTTATCGCAGCACGCTGGACAGCTTTCTTGAGTGTACTCATAAAGTGTTCATCTACGCCATTTGCCTGTGGCCAAAGAAGTGTGCTTTTCTGATGCTTCACATTAAGATGACTCAAAAAGTCTCGGAACTCTTGACTGTTGAAAGGTGGGCCATTGTCAGACTTTAAAATCGAAGGAACACCCCATCTAATCTCTCGATGACTCTTTCCTGAGTAATAGATGTGTTACGGGGATTCTGCACCTACACAGAACTATGCGCAGGAAAACAGGACCTCAGTGTATAGGGGTGTACCAACCTACCACCTTAGTGCCCAAAATCCCCAAACCACTAGCTATAGTGTCTCATTCCTTCTCCTCCAAAATCGAGAAGCCACAAATGATTAGACAACCCAGAACACAACACTCCTGACTCTCTCAGGAATCGCGGTGGCAAGGCATACCCTTTCGCTCGCTCACTCGTACTTGTCCACAGATAAGAATTGGCATAGTCACTGTAATAGTTCAAAATGTTTATTTTAACTATCGTGATCTATAATACAGTATACGAGCCACTACCAGCAGTAAAATGCATAAACTCAACACAATTAGCATTGTTACAATTCCATAGAACACAAAAGGGGATGTCATTATATAAAGACAGCGGAAAAAGGCCTAACCACCCTCCCCTTTACTGGAAGAAGTTTATTATATAAAAGAAGATCTCTGGGCTTTGTCAGCAGACCCCATACCTTAAAGCCTAGATTTAAGGTTTACATCATAGGAACAGCATAGCTCTTCTCCATGGAAAGGGCTCTCTCCAAGTGTCTGTCAGACCAACATGCATCCCCGTAATATCAAAGCACGAGTCTCCAGCAGTGCAGCTGTGTTTAGCATGTTATGTCTAGGTGCTAGGGACTGACCAGAACAGAATAACAAGGGTAATTGTTTATCGACCTTGCACATCGTGTTCAGACTAAACTCCAGGAACTTAGCAGAGAACGCGAAAGGCAGACTGTTCTCATGTGAAAGGCACAAATAGAGTCTTGCAAAATAAAGTCATGTAGTAACGTGCGCAAAAGCAGCATTATGGCAGCAAAGCTCATGCTAACTTAGCAATGTCGGGAATGACCCTAAAGGCCATATAACAGATGAGAGATCTTCTACTAACGGAAAACGAAAGTATTCATCAACAACCACAATCAAGTGATATCCATTGTTAAGAAGACCAAAGAAGTCAACAGCAATTTTTTCCCATACATGTTTTGCAACTCAGACATGTTTAAGGTGTGTTGAGTGATCTTCGAGGACAGGCAATTGCATAAGTGACAGGTGTCTTTCAACTCATTCATCGAGATGAGGAAATCAACCTCGGTCTCAAAGCTCTTGTTTAGTGGCAACAATGCCACAATGTCCTTCATGGGCCTCTTCAATTAACTGTTGTCCCAGACTCTCCGGAATAACAATAATATAATACCTTCTTGAGTAACGGACAGCTCATCTTTGACATTTTTGAATTTTTGGTATTCACTATCAGTGGAAAGAGGTCGAGTGTGCAGGTTTGAAGACTGATGTGTTATAATGTCCTTTAGTTTTAACATGTCACTATCTCTACTTGTGACCGTAGCAATTTGTTCCAATGAAATGGCAGCAGGTGTGTTGGATCTCATAACGAAATTTATGGAAGGATCAGCGGTCTTGGAAGGGGTACCATGACACTGTACTAGCACATGTGAAAAGTAGTCTGGATGTGTTTGATTTTTCCCTGGATGGTGTATGATTGTGTAGTTATAGTCTTGTGATCGTAAATCCCAGAGTTCAATGCAAGGAAGCATCTTGGCCTTTGGATTACCAAAGACGGTCAACAGTGCTTGATGGTCTGTCACAAGTGTGAAAACCTTTCCGTATAAAAACATTTGGAAATGTTCACAAGCCCACACCACTGCTGGTCTTTCTTTCTCAGGTTGTGAATAGGCACATTCAGTTTTGGACAAATGTTTGCTTGCATATCCTGCAAATGCCTTTGAGCATTCGGATGTCCATTGTGCTGGGCAAGGATCGCACCTAACCCGACCAGGCTAGCGTCAACAACAACCTCTGAGTTAAGCTTTGGATGAAAGTATGCCATTTCAGTAGCGTTCATGTTAGCTAGTTTAATTTTCTTAAAGCTTTGCTCACATTCATCTGACCAATGAAATTATACATTTTTTTTGTCAAGTCTCATAAAGGAGCACTTACTGTGGCAAAGTCACATGTGTATCTGGAACAGTAACTGAAAAGAAATGAACGTAACATGGTATCATATTGTGGAGGACTGGCAGTTGACAATACTTACACTCTATCTGGATAGGGTGTCATACCCCCATCAGAAAAGATATGGCCAAATATTTTGAGTTTTGTCTCCTGGAACCCACATTTCTAAGCATTCAAAGTTAAACCAGCATCAACACGCAAACGACACCCTTGTGTGAAACCTTTATCATGCTCTTTCTGGGTAGCTGCAAAAACTAATATGCCATCACTATAATTAAAAGCATTCATGAAAGGCTGTATGATATGTCGAATGACGTCTTGAAAAAGCTCTGCAGCTGATGACACACCAAAACGTAGCCTTTTATATCGGAACAGACAAATGTGTGTAGAATAGGCAATGCGGCTGCAATTCTTCTCACATTCTAATTGGTGATATCCTTAGTTCAGATCAAGGCAGGAGAAGACTTTTGCACCATTCAGCTGGGTAATCATGTCAGCAATGTGCGGACCTGCATGTCATTCTCTTTCAATTGCCTTGTTAGATTAATGCATATCCACACAGATGTGTACGGCTCCTTCACTGTCCTTTTTGGGCACTACCACTATGAGAGATCCTCAGGGCGTTGGACCAGTAGAACGCTCAATGATATCATGTTTGAGTAAGGTTTCAAGCTCCTTGCGAATGAAATGCAATTTGTCTGTGTCTTTGAGCAACAGGATGCACATCCTCGTTAATATGCAATTGTACTTTCGTAATCTTAAGTTTTCCTAACCCATGAAACAACGAAGGAAACTGACTTACTATTTCATGATGAGCATTCATGTTGTAATTCACCTATATCATTCCCATGTCAGCTGCTGTACGGAAGCTGAGCAAACAGGCACTTGACGCAGTACCTTGAAGTACATGAATGGGTGCTTGTACTTTTGTTTTCTTGTGTTTCATCATTGCTACGAATGAACCCTGACTCTTTAATGTCGTTGATGCAGCCCATGTATATACGTGATGGCGTAAGAGGGGGCAATGGAGACAGTTCATTGTATTTCTCTTCAGCCATAATGTTTATCAACTCTCCACTGTCGATATTAAAAGGTAATAGAGCAGCCATTTACTTTCAGTGTAATCTTGGGACAATGTTTGAATGACTTTTACGCTTTATCTTGTTGACTTTTCTTTGACTTGCATTTTTCTTCACATGCGGCCAGTCCGACATGTGCATAGTTTTATGAGGTAAACATCGACATCGCACATCCTTCTTCTTCACTTTCGTTTGACACTGACACTGAAGAACCTTTTGAAGATGATTTAGATGACAACCAACTTTGTTTGGTGTTGATTTGCCTCAGCTGGTGTTGCCACTTGGCCTTCTGGGTGTGTGTAGAACGTCGCTTCTGGAATGTTCGGGCGGCCATTTTGTTTATTTTCTTCATGACACACGTAGCTTTTCATTCGCCTTGCAAACCATTGCAAATGGTTCTCTTCCCCACAGCTTTTGCATATTTGTCCAATGGCAGGACATTTGCCTTCATGTGGAAATGAAAATCCACACCTGAAGCACAGCTACTTTTTCTGTGGATACATCACTTTGTGCCCTTCAGCCTTGTACTTCCGCTTACTTTTCATGTTCATGATTGACTCACTCCGGGGGCGACCAGCCTCCATGTCAGCAGCTTGTCGATCGGCACACTCCTCTGCTCTGGCAGCCATGAGAACTAACTCCAGACTAAGAGTTACTCTCAGCATTTGTCATTTGAATGAATATAGTTTCCTCATTATTAAATTAATTTAAGTTACAGTATTTGATCAGCGTATCCAGTCTCTCAACAAATTCATCAAATGTTTCACAGACTTTCTGTTGTTCCTGACTGAAAATGCACCTTTCATAATCAACATTCGTCATTGGATTGATTTTGAGATTCAAAGCTTCTTTGTTATGATGGTATGTAACTTCATCAGCTCGCGGCCATTTCTTTATAACTTCTTTTCCACTTTCACCGACTAGATTCTTGAGATATTTGGTAATCTTGTTATCTGTTTCTTCCAACACATCAATGAAATCATCAGACGTTTCTATCCAGGCAGTCCATCTGTTGCCAATATTCTGCTTTCTGGGGGTATTGAATGGTGGTTGGGGTTTCAGGAAGGCTGCGGCCTTATAACCATTTATGGAACTTGCTGACACTGAGAGTGGAGTTCTCTCTGACAACATATGTTGTCCACGTTGACCTTGATCATGCAGATCATCACTGAGGCCTTGCGACCTGCTAGCCTCTGGATCATCTTGGACAGTCTGTGGAACATTGGCCTCTTTCTTTGCAGCGACTGGAACAGGTTTTCACTATTCCGACTGGCGCTCACGTAATTTCAGTCGGGCTGATGGGATTCATCAGCCGTTTAAGCACAACCCCTGTGCTTCTTCTTGGGTTGTAAAACAGACCACAGGAGAAGACCCATAAACCCAGTTGAGACCTGGGTAGATCAATTATAACAATCAGCAATGTCTCAACAGGTCACACTTAAAAAGGCAGATTTACAAAGTAAAACATGTAAATTACTGAAGCACCGAAAAAAGTGAGACAATCAAGGATTTTGTCAAATACATATAGCGGTCTGTATTTAAAAGATTAAATATACATCATTAGTTATATCAGCACTATTTACAATGTATGTGGGTGTAACCCAAATGAACGTGTCACATACGTGCTCTTGCAAGAAGTGATTGGCGCAAGGGACACGTGAAATAATGTGAAGAAACAGCAAATTAAACGGCGCATAAAAATTTCAATAAAGATGGTTACAAAACAGTATATTTTAAAGTGTGAAACATTAATCCAATGTTTTTAGGCAACCACCAAAGCGCCAAGAGATGAGCTGAATGGTCGACAGCGTTTCAACCTGTAATTACTTCAGGTTGTAATCAGGACTGGGTTACAGACGATTTGAGGAGTGCTGTATAAAGGATTGAGAAGGGATAGGATAAGAAAAAGGAAAAAACAGGGATGAGGCCATAGGTAATTGTCAAATAAACAATGCACAGATACCTGTGGTTAGGGAGTAATCCACAAGGGTATGGATGAGTTCCTATGTTCAGGATAAGTCTATCTAGGAGTCAAGGCGTGCCAGCACATCCACAAAAGGAATGAAGGAGTCAGTGAAGGAAGGAGATTGGCCATGAGGGAGAGAAAAACCGTAATGTAAAGAACCACGTATGGCACTGGTATAGTGGAAATACATGGCGTACCACCTGGTTGGGCAAATCAATGAACCAGGCATGGTCATGGGGTGGTTAGGCCTCCAAGTTAAAAGTCAGAGTTGCTTACCGCAAAAATCTTAGGAAAAACCACTGCGTCGTGGGTGGCGCGGGCAGGATGCGGTCAGGCGGGGTTGTTAGGGGCCGAAGAGTGAATCCGGCATCGAATAGAGTGACCTCCGATCACTGGAAGTATGGATCGGAGTGGTAAACTAAAAGAGGGGGTAGGAGGGTAAAAGACTACTTGGCTGTCTGAAAAATTAGGTTAAAGAGTAACCAAATACTCATACCTGGAATGAAGGGAGATGGCAGTCTTCAGTGCAGCCGGTCAAAAGTACTGTGCCTGTCTTGGGATCGGAGCCTGGATAAGGGCTGGATGTGGTTCAGTGATCACATGATCTCAATACACTAGAACGGAGCACTTGGAGCTAACTATGTAGTTCAACTATGCCCCAGGGGGACAGGGAGGAGTGATGTCCGGTGTCAAAGGAAAGCCAAAGCAAGAGGGAAAGCCCTGTCAACAGTTACATTCGCTTCTTGACAAGCACTTCTTAACTGCAATTGTGAAATCGTACACTTTACGTATAGGCTCGCCAAGGAGTGCATACACCGCATATTTAAAGGTGAAGCATATTCAAAATTATAATACAAGTACATCTTATGAGGCATTGGGGTCGGACAAGCGCTGATTTCACAAACTAAATTTTGTTGGAGCTAACAAATGAAACCAAAATTATACTTTTAAAAAAAAAAACAAATGGAGGAACAGTGAAGTAAGCATTTCGTAATATCTGTAAACACATTGCATACATCGGTATACTCACTGTAGTCCATCTAGTTTATATCTGATACTGCGGTGACCATGGGGATATAGAGGGTCTACGCTAGTGTCTCAAGGTATAGGTATATAATCACTGTACATATAATGGAATGGGAGTAGTAGCTGAGCAATTTCATAAGACAAGGGGAGATGTTTAGATATGTATGGTATTATTCCATTCACCTAGAGTGTTAAGCCCCTGGTGTACTGAGTCACAGCGTGCAATCCATCTGCATTCGCATCTGTTTAAAAGTTGTTGTAGATCACAACCACGTAAAGGCAGGGTGGGTTGGTCAATGACCTGCCAGGACATGTCTAGTGGAGCATTCCCAACTTTACATCTGATGCGGCTTTTATGTTGTATAATTCGTTGTTTCACCACTTGTGTGGTCTGGCCAATGTAGACTAGGTCACATTTGTTGTACGGCAGTTAGAGAACTGTTTGAGTTTGTACGTATGGTCCCTGACCTCGAACTCTTTGGTATTCGATGTGAGGGGGCAGACAACACAGTTTTGGCACCTAAAGTGGCCGAGCATCTGGGGGAGACCCCATGCTGAGGTTATAGAGGCAGTGTTATCAATTTTTTTGGGCCAAGTCACGGCATGTACAAGATGGTCAGCAAAGTTGTTAACCCTTTTATATGAAAACAGGGGCGGTTCTTGAAAAATGGCATTTGTACGTAAGACAGTCTAGTTCTTTTTTTATGATTTTGTTGATCTTGTTACTTTAAGGACTAAGGGGCATATGTATCAAGAAAGCGTTTTGCGAGTCCTTAATAGCGAATTTTAGCGATTCGCTATTAAGGACTCGCAAAAGGCAATGTATGTAGGATTCGCAATATTAATTGCGATTCCTATGTATTCCTTAATTGCGAATCGCAAATTGCGATTCGCAACTAAGGAATACCTTCCCATTCATCCTATGGGCCTGGAGGCCCATAGGAATGAATGGGAAGACATTGTTTATTTGACCATTACCTATGACCTCACCCCCGTTTTTTCCTTTTTCTTATCCTATCCCTTCTCATTTCTTTATAGAGCACTCCTCAATTCGTCTGTAACCTGGTCCTGATGACGACCTGAAGTAATTACAGGCCGAAATGCCGTCGACCATTCAGTGCATCTCTTGGCGCTTTGGTGGTTGCCTAAAAACATTGGATTACTTTTTCGCACTTTAAAATATACTGTTTTGTAACATCTTTGCTGAAATTCTTATGCGCCAATTATTTAGCTGTTTCTTCACGTTCATTTGGGTTACACCCACATACATTGTAAATAGTGCTGATGTAACTATTGATGTATATTTAATCTTTTAAATACAGACAGCTATTTGTAATTGACAAAATCCTTGATTGTTTCCCTTTTTTGGGTGCTTCTGTAATTTACATGTTTTACTTTGTGAATCTGCCTATTTAAGTGTGACCTGTTGAGACATTGTTGATTTTGATAATTCTTCATGTGTTGCGGCACCTGGTGTTGAGGTCAGATGGCTCGCTTTGCTCAGGTTCTGGTAAGAGTGATTGTACTCGCTATATCTCTGGTGGTTGCCATTTCTAATGTCTCTCTGCATTTATCCGCTTCCATCCACAAAGTTCTCCTGCATCTGGCTGTCACCACTTATTTCTCTTTTCATATCTGGTTATCACTGTGTAGGAAAGTGCCCCTTTTTGCATGGTTGCCCCCACTTTTTGCCTAAATGTTGAGGTAATTCGACTGAGTGTGCACTGGGCTCCTGCCAAACAGGTACCCAGGGCCTATGTTCTTTCCCTGAACTGTACTGTTACAAAACCCAATTGGCAACTCTCTGGTCACATGTAAGTCCCCTGTAAAAGGTACCACAGGTACCAAGGGCACTGTGACCAGGGAAGACCTCTAAGGGCTTTAGCACTTATTGAGCCACCCTTAGAGGCCCTGTACCTTCACATGCACACACTGCCAACCTTCACATGCACACACTGCCATTGCAGGCTGCGCGTTTTGGGGCAAAACAAAGTGAAGAGTCGACATGGCACACATCCCTGTGTGCCATGCCTACAAACCACTGCCCTGGCATAGGTAATCCACCCCTCTAGCTGGGCACACTATACCAATGGTGAGGGTACAGGTGCATGAACCCTGAACCCCTTCAGTGTCTAAGTTCATTCTTAGACATTGTAAGTGCAGTAATGCCATAAAGAGTATATGGTCTGGGAGTTTGTCATTACGAACTCCACAGCACCATCATGGCTTTACTGAAAACTGGGAAGTTGTGTATCAAACTTTTCAGCACATTAAACCCACATTGATGCCATGTGGGATTTATTGAAACATGCACTCAGAGATGCCCACTGAAAAACGACCTAACTCTAGTGTCCTGGCTGAGTGGCTGCTCGCCAGCTACCACCACCGGACATGTTTTTGGTCCCCTGGATGGGCTGGGTCCATGAAGGGGAAGCTTCAAAGGCCTGCCGCCTTGGTGAACTACCCCAGCCATTTGCTGCTCTCAGCAACTGGCCCCCAGCGGTTCTGACCCCCACATAGGGCGGGAGAATCGGTGGGAAAACCAAGTTAGGAGGAGAGGTGTGCCCACCTTTGCCAACCCCACCCCCCAGGTGGGGGAGGCGAGGTGAAGCGCAACTCTCAGTCACTCCCATCTTGAAGATGGAGGGACCAAACCAACCAGAGTGAGGCTTATGCCCCCCTCCCACTGGAGGGTGATATAATAGGGGGTGTACCCACCCCAAGGAAGGGACCCATTGGTCCCAACCTGTACCTACCTGTAACGCCCCTAAATTTAGTACTTAGGGGCAACCCTGAACCTTGCCTCCTCAGACAAGAAAAATCAAGATGAAGCCCGAAGTAGAAGGACCGAACTGCTGCGCTGAAAGAAGAAGAGGACACCCACTGACTTGGCCCCAGCTCTACCATCCTGTCCCGATTTCAGACTCCTCCAGCAGAACCTCAGTGTGTCCTGCAGCAAGCAGCCCTCAAAAACCCAGAGAACCTGCACTGCCTTCGCAATCCAAAAGACTTTGTCTCCCGTGAGCACCGGACTTGCTCAAAACCGACTCTGACTCCTGCCAACTCCGTGAGTCTCCACCACTCGGCTCCCGGCGCCCCAAGCCCGAGTGGCCCAATACCGTAAGGAGGTCCCCCGGTGATCCTAACCTGGATCCCAGTGTTCCCTGAACCTCTACACGCTCCTAAACCAAGCCTGCAGCCCTAATCTGCAAGGTCCCCTCCAACTGCGACCAAAGGTGACACCCCTACCGTCTCTCTGACTGACACGGTCCAAGAAGTCTGACCGCGACTGACGACCCAGTCCGTCAGCAACCACTTGCGGTCCCAAGACTTCAACTCCCAAAGGCCCCAATTGCCTTCAGTCGTTGACCACCTCCCAGGAACCCCGACCTAATCTGCAGCTGAAACCAAGACCGACGGTCTGCACCCGTCCGCCTCTGTGCCGCTGGCGGTGTAGTTCTTGTGCTGGCCATTGGGACCTCAACCCCAGGCGCTTTTGTTTTACCAACTTGGTGGCCTGCTCACCCGCAGTTCCCCCCCCAACGACTGTGCTTAGCCCGTTGGCTAACATGTGGTCCCTGCACTCTGCACCCGGCCGCTTCTGTGCCGCTGGCGGTGCGACCTGGGTGCCCAACTGATTGATTCCTACTCACAGACCCATAAAACCCTGAGTTTTGTTCTCCGAAGACCAAGGGGCCGATTCCGGCCGGAAATCTCTCCGACCGAGCCGGACCCGGAGAGATTTCCGACCGAATCGGACTCTGGCAGTCCGACCGAACGAGTACGATGCGCACGCATGCCATCGGACTCGAGTCGGTCGGACTCCCATTGAAGTCAATGGGAGCCTGTCGTACAACGCGTGCGCGGGCTCCCATTGACTCAATGGGTGCGAGGCGGACAAGGGCGCCCCCTACAGCGTGTGCGCGTCCATGCACATCGTGGCGTACATGCACAGGTAGGGGGACCCATGGGTCCCCCTGTGTGCGACTCGCGCGCCTACGTGTACAGGGGGTCCGACGCGGACCCCCAAAGTCCGGCTCCGACAGCTTTTTCGAGCCGGACGGGCGCAAGTCGGTCGGACTGCTCGCGGCGCGCATCGTACTTACCCCGGCCGGGATACGTCTCCATAGCGCGGTGCGAGTCGTGTCCAAGCGAGTCGGTCGGAGCGTGTTGAAGCCGCGTTCGAGTCGGTCGGAGATTTCGCGGGTGCCTGCATCGTACTCGCTCGGCCGGACCCGCGTACGATTCGGTCGGGAAACAGGGCTCCGAATCGGATCCGGTAAATCCGAATCCGATTCGGAGCACTACCGGCCGAGATCGGAATCGGCCCCTAAGTGTGTAGCGTGAGTAATACTTATATTGCAAAACATAATACCGTCTTTTCCTTTCCCCTAGGAAATCTACCAGCGTAACCTCTTTGTGTATAATAAATGCTTAGCACTACCCTCTGATAAAGCCTTACTGCTCACCCACACTACTACCAATAGAGAGTAAGGTGTTATCTACTTTTACCTCTGCCTACCTTAGGGGATCCACTGGACTCTGTGCACACTATACCTTGCTTTGGTAAAGTATATACAGAGCCAGCTTCTTACACACTGCCCTTAGCATTATCATACTGTATGAATGACAGCTCTGCGTTTTCTGACCCACAATAAATACGTTTTTTTGTAGGGCCTTCTCATTCCTTGAAGGTCTAGCACTGACTGGAGTTGCGCTTTGGCTCCACATACGCTGTCGATTCTCCACTTCGACTGAGGCACAAGTGGCACACACAAGCAGTTTGCTGGCCCACTGCAAGCTCCCAGGGAGCGCACTGTTGATCTTTGGGTTATGTATCCCTTAACTCGTTGCCAGTTGTAGCGTCCTCCCCAGCCTGGGTACTCATAAATTAATACGCCACTCACAGAGCTTGGTATTATGCGTCTTTATTCGTCTGCATGTAACCGCAATCTCAACATTCTTAACTTGCATACCCTTCACTACATTCAAACACTTACGTCACAGTTCTCCGAAGTTCATTAGGAACCAAAAGCGTTCCGTCATCGCTAACTCACATGAAACACACAATAGCATCAGTGATGAATGAACTAGGTCAACAAGTTACAGAATTGTTGGAAGTGCTAGAGGTGTTTGTTGTAGGAAATGGGTTTCACCAGTTCAGTCCACCAGGATTTTTCACTTTAGACCGCCATTTTTGGGGAGTCACCCCCACAATTTTTGCCCCAATGCTGATAATTTTTTTTTATAATCAAGTTTATTGATATTTAAGTGAGAGTAAAAATTTACATTGACAGCAAAATCATGCACAGTACATCTGAAAGCATTAACAATACCAGCGGTGACATAGTCCCGAGCACCGGGCCCCAAAGCAGGCCACTGCCTGAATATAGCAGGATAAACAAGGGTACACATAGTGATCAAAACAACAAGTTGAGCCATTTACCCCAGATCTTTTCAAACATTTCAGGGCAGCCCTGGGCCTCAAAGAGGGGTTCCTCCTGGGTCGCGCACCAGTCCACCCCCCGTCGCCACCTCCAGACAGTAGGAGGTTTGGCCTGAGACCAGGCCGCTGCAATGTCACGCTTGGCCACCGCAACCGCGGTGCCTAGGAAACGTTTATCGGCTCGAGAGCCATCCAGTCCTTCGAACACTCCCAGGAGGAGACGCAATGGGTCGTGGGGGACCGCCCAACCCAGGGTCTGTGTAAGCTCCAATTCCACACCCGCCCAGAATGAGTCAAGGGCAGGGCACTGCCAGACCATATGATAAAAATCAGCTGGGGCATGGTCGCACCGTGCACAGGCCGGGGTGGAGCGCAGCCGAGCTCTGTACAGACGCGCAG
Organism: Calotriton arnoldi; assembly: GCA_963921515.1. Taxonomy (NCBI): domain Eukaryota; kingdom Metazoa; phylum Chordata; class Amphibia; order Caudata; family Salamandridae; genus Calotriton; species Calotriton arnoldi. Next base: position 102,719 of record CAWUFW010015089.1, on the reverse strand, counting down.
GAGTAAGATACGCCGCGTGGAGATAGTATAGTTGGATAAGGTGTAATTTGCCCAATGCTGATGATTATGACTCTAAAAGTGCATTGGAGCCTACTGCCTGGGCCCCAGTGCCAGGGCTCTCTCCCTGAAAGACAATGTTGCAAATTGGTACTCCCAATTGGCATGGACCTTAACCCCCTTATAGGTCCCTAGTAAAGGGGTACCAAGCGCACCCAGGGCATAAGTGTTAAAGGGGTCACCAGGGCCTGAAGTTCTATTTCTGCCACCCTGAGTGACCCAAGTAAACAAATGATAGCAGGTCTGCCACTGCATATATAAAAGGTGTGGACATATAAATGCAAGTTTATATGTCCCTATAGCAGCCCTTTCCATTAAGGACTACTATAACTGTCAGAGGTTTATAGGATAACATGGGCTGGCTCCTGGGCACACTTGAGATTGCCAGCTTCATTATGGTACCACCGAATAGAGTCATGTTTGGTATCAAACAACGTGCTTCCTCACCCATGGCATGATTTCCGTGTCGAGGTGGATGTGGCATGCACCCAGGTGGCACCATTAGAGGTTGTCCACCTGGTTGCCCCAGCCTTTCCTGTGCTCTGGCTGGCAGCCTGAGCTTGCTGCCCCTAACACAGGAATATGACCTCCTGCCAGGCAGTGTGAACACTCCCAGGAGTCAGAAACAAAGATCTGACCAGGAAGAAGGTGACATATCCTCCCTGAAAAGGATGGCTAGTTAAGTGGCACATCAAGGTGGTGAGCTTCAAAGCATTCACTGCCTATGATATGCATGCCGGTGGACTCCCAAAGGACGAAGCGGCCCACCCCTTGTCCCCAAGCACATTAGCACTTGGGCAGGTGGGATAATTATATAGTCAGAGGAGAAATACCCCCAGAAGACAAGCCACACCCATGAGGTGGGCTACCCAGTCTGTACGGTCAGGAAGGTTTCTGCCATTTTTAGAAGTGGTAGAATAGAGAGTTCTAGGTAGTAAAGCTGACACACACCCCCGGATGTGGCCACCACAGGGACGGATTAGCTGCTATGGCAAGTAGCCCATTGGTCACCTTCACCCACACTCCTAACACCCGTAAGTCTAAGATTTAATGGGCACCCCTGACACTGGAACCTCAGATCTGTGAAGACTGCAACAGCAGGACAAAAAAGAGACCCAGTCTGCGACAACAGGAGCTGCTCAAACCAAGATGGGATTCTCTGAACCAGTGGCAATGCTCCTGGAACTGCATGACTACAACTCATCCTGGACCAAAGACCAGCTCCCCAAGACAGAGAGATCACTTTGTAAGTCAAATGCAACTCTAGACTCCCTTGGACTAGTGGCACTTATCCCCTGCACACCGCAGGTAAAAATGAAGACCCAGAACCAAAAGATCGCTGGCCATTAGGCCCTGCAAGGGATCGCTAAAAAGTAGATGGTCCAGTGCATTGTGGGAAATGTAGTCCTGACCTCCTGCAAGTTTCAGGCGGCTACCGTTTTTCCCCAGACCTCCAGATGTTGAAATATTGATTTGCTGGCCTTATACCTACCAGTCCAGTTACCATCCCCTTTGCTCAACGATGCATCAAGTGGGAACCCCGCAACACCTTTAACAGACCAAGGCTGTGGCCCAGTTATCGAGATTTTGCATCTGTTTTCCTTCAGCACGACCTAAGCGGTAAATTCAGCACCCTGTAGCTCCTGTTTTGAGCACCAAGAACAGCTAAGACGACTCTGCACCTGAGCCTCACAGGCCAGGTAAAATGTCACCTTACCCCTCCGTGGGTTCCATGTAACTCGACCTGAAAGTGACCGATTGTCACTAGTACCTTTTTCGCATTGACCGCAATGAGAAAGTTTCATCATTGAAGTGCTATATTTTATGATTTGTTATAAAATCCATAACTCCGTTTATAAGTATCTAATCTCGTTAGATTTGGTGTCTAAATTTATATAAAAATCTGTGTTATTTTTATAAATTGGTTTAGAATTTCCTTTGAGTCATGTCAATTATTTTGGAATTGGTATTCCAAAATGCTTAACACATGTTCCTCTAGTGAAGCTTAACCACTCTTTGCCACACTACCAGAACTGAGCTAAGGATTTATTATTGTGAATCCAAGGACAATATTTGGGGTATCATGTTAGTATTACACGGTGAGGCCTAACCAGATTCACCACATAATACTCCACTTTCCTACCGAGCCTCACTAAATGAGTCTTAGTTGCAGTAAAATCATTATAATTCGACTAAGCGTGTTTACCATCATCATCTGCCTCCTAAGATAAAACCGCGGTGGCACAGCTAGGGTAAGGTGTAAATTTTAGAATTGCCCCTTGAATAATGTATATACCAAACCTCATTCCCAGACACCTATGAATCAGTCCTCAATCATACTCTATTCTGAGATATCTTATACTGAAACGAGTTCCACATGGATATATAAAATATTAGTCTAAGCTTTAATTTCTCAACAGTTCAATACAATAAGTGCACAAACAATATTTTTTTCTTCATCTATTTTAAGGGATACTTAAAAAGAGTTATTTTGTTAAAAACTTGTACATAACCAATACACAGTCGTATCACATAAAAACAAACCTTTCAAGGCTCAGATAGAGCTCAATTCAAAGAAAAAGAAAAAGAAAGAGAAAGGAAGAAAAAGAAAAGACAACAACAATCTATTTTACTGATGCTGATCCACTACAAGTATCCATGATATAGTGAGTATCACATCTATGGTGCCCCAATGTTAAGTGAATTCTGCACACATTAATATGTTGACTCATTTCGGTGGAAGTGGAAGTTTCAACCACCTTCTTCAGGACAATGAAAATGATTAAACATCCCAGAAACAATAGAGATACAGTTTCTAAAAAATACATACATAAAACATGAATTATTCAAGGTATATACAGTACACTCAGTGTTATAAACACAGGTATGCCATATTTCAGTACATTAAAGAAAATTGCATAACTCAATCCCCGTGATACTCACTTTGCACTACACATCTCATTCAACACTTCTCATTCTCATTTTGCCTCACGCTTAGGTGTGATACCTATTAGTACCTGTTTCTGTCAATCTCACATATTTCCTCTTTCACCCAACTGATATTGATTGATCTTAAGTAGGTATCATTACATCTAAACGGGCGGTGCTTTACACTCACCTATTTAGCGAGGCCAAGCTTTCTCCCTATAGCCTTTGTGCTAATCTCACAGACATCCAAATGTCTTAATCCTTCGCAAATGCCAGGAATTCATGCAGTTATGCAGACACTATCAAATAAACAAAAAATCAAATAAATGTTCTGCCAACTACTCAAAAGTATGCCTTCAGGTTAAATCCAACTATTCCAGCTGGATCTTCATATCTTACCTTGCACATTTGTAACCCACCTGTTAGAAATGGGGGTCTCTAGTTGGCAATGGCTGGCCACTGTCCAAGTAGGGACCCTTCTTCCTAAGTCAGAGTGAGAGGGCTACCCTCTTTAATACCCCTGCTCAACCCTGTGGTAACGTAGCACGAGCAGGTAGGCTTATCTCAGAGGCAGGGTGTGAAGCATTTATGATCATACACAGTAACACAATGAGGAACACTACAAAGGGACACCACACAAGTAGTTATTATAAAAAATAAGTATCTTTATATAAAGGCAGATTTATCACAAGACCAATAACTGTAAAAGCCACAATACTGTCAAAAATAGTATAGCTGTTGAAGGGCTGTCAAAAATAGTTCAAAGGTTGCAAAAATACGGTTCAAGTTCAAAGCAGTGGTCTCTGCGACCCTTTCTTTCACAAAGTACCTGGGTTTAGTTGCAAAACCAACAAAGTGTCGCAAAGAAGTTGTAGCGATGATTCTCGGCACGCGAGGCCGGCGATGCGTTGAAATCCTTGCCGCAAGGGAGGATGATGCGCCGATCTGCGGGATGCGTGCGGAGACGATGCGACAAACTTCTGCGCGCTGGACCGCCGATGCGATGACTTTCTTGCCGCGTGGGAGAAGTCGATGCGGTGATCCTGTTGCGCTGTGCGATCGTGTTGCGATGCGAAGACAAGACGCTCCGCGAGGGAGCGACGAAATCCGGTGTGATGCGATCAAAGTGGCGAACGCACGGCGTCCGCACTGCGAGGTCTCGAGCGATGATTTCTGTCAGGGTTGCGAGTGCGCGGCGACAGCAGCGCGATGATCTTTCCAGCGCGTCTCGGCTGCAGCGGCTCGCAAAGGGGCGTCAGCGATGGTTTCGGGTTGCGGGCCCTCGGCGGCAGCAGCGCGATGATTTTCCCAGCGCTCTCGACTGCAGCGGCCCGCAAAGATGCGTTAGCGTTGATTTCTTACCCTCTTCTCTCTGATGCAAAATAGAGGCCCTGGAACTCACAGGAGCCTCCTCAGCAGACAGCAGTCCTCGCAGGGAGGAAGCAGGAGGTTGGTGGTGGAGTCTGTTGTGCCTGAGACTCCAGCAGGAGGCTAGCTCTTTTCCTAGCCCTTGGGTGATTGCTGTACAAAAATAAAAGTTCTCTCAATAGTTCCTTTTCCTCTTCTTCAAGGTCCAGTGGTCACTGCTGCAGGCCAGTGCAAGAAACAACACACAAGCACAAGGACAGTCACTTCCTGCAGATTCCTCCAGTGGCACGGACAGAGTTTCCTCTCCAGATCCAAAAGCAATACAAAAGTAGGGGGTTTGAGCACAGATATTTATACCCCAAAAGCCTTTGATCCTTGAAGCTACCAGTCCCTGAACCTAGCCAGAACCAGTTCTGCTCAGGCCTGGAGCACTTTGTTTACCAGGCTGCATCCTTCCTTTCAGAAAGAGGGGTCTGCTAGCAGACACACAGTGGGAGGTGGAGCCAGCATTCACCTTGCCAGGCACAGCCCTATTCAGATCAAAGAGCCACCCTTCCCCACACTCTAAATGCAGATCTCTCTATTCCACCAAGGTCTGACTCAGCCTGTCCTGCCCCTCTAAAACCAGACAGCCAATACACATAACGGCAGAGCACACTGGAAGGCTTAGGCAAGAAAATACCTACTTTCTAAAAGTGGTATTTTCAAACACAGAATATAAAAATAAACTTCACTAAAAGGTGTATTTCAATATTCTGAGCTCAGGCATACTAAATTCGTTTTTCTACCATGTTCCTGGGGTCAGTTAGGACTATAGCATGTAATAGTCAAACTGCCCATTCTAGCCTATGAGGAACAGGTAGCCTTACAGTAGTGAAAAACGAAATGGTGCATAATTCACTACCAGGACATGCTACACACACCAAGGCATGTCCTACCTTACACATACAATGCACCCTACCCGAGGGCGACTTACAGGATGCCAAGGGAAGGTTCAGGGGCTGGGAAGTGGTTGCACTTCACAGCCAAGATGGCAGTTCTGGACTGCACACAGACACTGCAGTGGCAGGTCTGAGACACACTTTACAAGCTGCTTCTGTGGGTGGCACACATCAGTGCTGCAGGCCCACCAGCAGCATTTGGTTTACCAGCCCTGGGCACACATAGGCCACACTACTAGGGACTAACAGGTAACCCAAATAAGCCAATCAGGGATATACCAATTCACATAGACATATTTATACAGGGAGCATTCGCGCTGTGACACTGAATGGCAGTGGCACAGCGCCCAGAGCATCTAACACCAGTAAAACAGAGGAGACAACAGCGAAAAATGGAAGGGAGACCCACGCCAATGGTGCCAGGTCTAACACACGTCCCCTCCAGCTGAAATGTGGGGAGAACTACCCATCCCCTTGGAAGTTCTCATCGCTAAGGCGGAAAAATCTGGACAGACCATCAGCATTGGCGTGTTCTGTACCAGGGCGGTGTTCCACCGTGAAGTCCATACCCTGTAGGGAAATGGACCACCTCAACAACTTGGGATTCTCACCCCTCATCTGCATCAGCCATCTGAGGGGCCTGTGGTCTGTCTGAACCCGGAAGTGAGTCCCAAACAGGTATGGTCTCAGCTTCTTCAGTGCCCAGACCACAGCAAATGCCTCACGCTCAATTGCACTCCACCTCTGTTCCCGTGGAAGTAACCTCCTACTGATGAAGGCCACAGGTTGGTCTAGTCCCTCCTCATTTATCTGTGACAGAACGGCCCCCACCCCATGCTCTGAAGCGTCTGTCTGGACAACAAATTCCTTAGCAAAATTGGGCGCCTGGAGTACGGGTGCTGTACACATAGCAGTTTTGAGGGCATCAAAGGCTTTCTGACAGGTGTCAGTCCAGTTCACAATCTTTGGCCGCTTCTTGGAAGTCAGCTCAGTCAAGGGTGCAACAATGTTGCCATACCCCTTGACAAACCTCCTGTAATAACCCGTGAGTCCTAAGAAGGCCCTCACCTGGGTCTGGGTCCTTGGGGCTCCCAAGTCAGGATGGTTTCAATCTTGGGCTGCAGGGCGCCACCTGGCCGCTCCCCACCTGGTGTCCCAAGTACACCACAGAACCCTGCCCAATCTGGCACTTACTGGCCTTGATTGTGAGGCCTGCTCTGCGCAGCGCCATCAACACTTCCCAGAGGTGGCGCAAGTGGTCCTCCCAGGAGGAACTAAACACTGCAATGTCATCCAGGTAGGCGGCACTGAAAGCCTCCAGCCCAACCAACACCTGGTTGACCAATCTCTGGAAGGTGGCAGGGGCATTCTTCATCCCAAAGGGCATCACACGGAACTGGTAGTGCCCATCTGGTGTGGAGAATGCTGACCTCTCCTTTGCCCCATCCGTTAAGGCGATCTGCCAGTACCCAGACGTCAGATCAAGCGTGCTGAGGTACCGGGCAGCCCCTAACCGGTCTATGAGCTCATCAGCTCTGGGGATGGGGTGCGCGTCGGTCTTGGTGACCGAATTGAGACCTCGGTAGTCCACACAGAACCTAAGTTCAGGAGTGGCACCAGGCGTCGCAGCTTTTGGTACCAAGACCACGGGGCTGGACCAGGGGCTGCTAGAGGACTCAACCACCCCTAGGGCGAACATTTTGGAGACCTCCTCCTTAATGCAAGCCCTGACCCTGTCAGTTACCCTGTAAGCCTTGTGCTTGACAGGAGAACTGTCCCGGTATCCACCTCATGGACGCACCAATCAGTGACACCAGGTACCAGGGAGAACAAATCAGAAAATTGCCCCAACAGGTGGTGACAATCTCTCTGCTGCTCAGGGGTCAGTGTGGTGGAGAGGATCACACCCTCCACTGACCCATCCTTCTCTTCTGCACACAGGAGGTCAGGGAGAGGCTCACTCTCCTCCTCAACCCCATCATCTGTGGCAAGAAGCATGCCCACTTCAGACCTCCCAAAGTGGGGCTTTAGGCGGTTCACATGCAGGACCCGCAAGGGGTTCCTGGGAGACTGAAAGTCCACCAAGTAGGTAACTGGACTTTGCGCTCCACCACCTCAAAGGGACCGGTCCACTTATCTTGGAGCGCACAAGGCTCCACTGGGGCCAGTACCCAAACCTTCTGACCAGGTTGAAATTCGACCAGAGTGGCATTCTGGTCGTGCCAACGTTTCATTTCTTCTTGGCTGGCTTCCAGATTTGCCTCAGCAATTTTTCTGAAACGCCGAGTCTGGTTCCTGAAGGCCAACATGTAGCTAAATACATCTTGGGGAGGTTTCCTGGGAGATTGCTCCCAGCCTTCCTTGACCAGACTCAGAGGTCCTCTAACCGGGTGGCCATAGAGGAGTTCAAAGGGACTGAACCCTAAGGACTTCTGTGGCACCTCCCGGTAGGCAAACAACAGGCATGGCAAGAGGACGTCCCACTTACGCCTCAGGGGCTCCTCTAGGCCCATGATCATGCCCTTCAAGGTCCGGTTGAACCTTTCAACCAGACCATTACCTTAGGGGTGGTAAGGAGTGGTGAACTTATACGTTACCCCACACTCCTTCCACAGAGACTTCATGTACTGGGAGATGAAGTTGGTCCCCCTGTCAGACACCACCTCTCTGGGGAATCCCACACGGGAGAAAATCCCCATCAGTGCACGTCCCACCACGGGGGCCGTCACTGTCCTGAGCGGGATGGCTTCAGGGTACCGGGTGGCATGGTCCACCAAGACCAGGATGAACCTGTTGCCCATGGCTGTCTTGGGGTCCAGAGGCCCCACAATGTCAATGCCCACTCGCTCGAATGGGGTACTCACAACTGGAAAGGGCTGGAGTGGGGCCTTGATCTTCCCCCACTCTTCCCACTTGCCTGGCAAGTCTCACAGGTCCTGCAATGAGAGTCTGAACTCTTGTGCATCTGGGGCCAATAAAAGTGGGCAGCCAGCCTCTCAAAGGTCTTGGTCTGCCCCAGATGTCCTGCCAATGGAATGTCATGAGCCAACCCCAGTAGGAAGGTTCTGAAGCACTCGGGTACCACCAGCACACGGGCTGACCCTGGCTCAGCAACCTTAGGCTCACTATACAGGAGACTGTTCTCCCAATAAATCAGATGTGAACCAGACATGTCACCTTCTGCCTGGGCTGCAGCCTGTCGCCGCATACCCTCAAGAGAGGGGCAAACTCTCTGCTGCTCACAAAATTCCTCCCTGGTGGGTCCCCCTTCCTGCTGCCAATGGGTCAGCTCAGGCAGGTCCCCCAGTTCGGTGATCTGCTCCCGGTAGGCTCCAGGGCATCCCCCTCAGGGTCTGCTTCTTCCTGGGCCGTGGGAACCAAGGGGCCGGCTTCCCGCGCCCCTTGCCCCTTCTCTCTAAGGCAGGGATCTGGGCCCTACTCTCAGGCTCCAGATCCTTTTCAACACCCTCCTTGGCTGCCATGGACCGCGTGGTAGCACACGCCCACTCAGGCAGACCCAACATCTCTAAGTGAGCCTTCCTCTCCACCGTAGCCCACGGGGAGTCCTCTAAATCATTGCCCAGCAGACAGTCTACAGGCATGGCGGGCCTCACAGCTACCTGAAGAGTTCCTGAGACCCCCCACTCAAAGGGAACCTGAGCCACCTCGCATTGGCTCTCTGAGTTGTCGGCGGACACTACTGGGTAGAATGCATGGGGGACAACCTGCTCTTTGGACACCAACCGGGAGCTGACAGCAGTTACACTGGCCCCTGTGTCTCTTAGAGCCTCCACCCTATGGCCATTGATGGTCACCCACTGCCTGTATTTTTTAGTGTTAGCAGGCAGTGCAGGCTTGGGGACCATCTCAAAGTCCCCTAATGAGACAAGGGTCAATTCTACGGGATCCCACCCCTCTTGGGCACCCATCTCCTCCTCTCCCAGGGCTACACTAGCAATCTGGCGGGGTGGTGCACGGGGGTGCACTGGCCCCCTTTGGGGGCACTGGGGATCAAAATATCTGTGGCCCACTTGACCACAGTTGTAACACGTGGGGGCCCCCTGGGAACAGGCCTAACTGGTGGGGGCCCGGTCCTCCTTTCTTGGGGGGCTGGGACACCACTGCTGGGTTCCCTGGGGGATTACTTTGGGGCCCTCGGGGAACTCCCTCTGTTGACCCTTGTCCCCCCACTCCTCTGCTGGGGACCCTGCCCACCTTTGGCGACGTCTCCCACTGGACCCTTGCGGACCCGGGTGCTCACCCAGCGGTCCGCCTCCTCAACAAGCTTTCTAGGGTTAGTCAGCTTGCAATCAATTAGGTGCTGGCGTAGCTCAGGAAAACAATTGCTAGATAAATGCTCCCATGCAACCAAATCATAAAACTGTGCAAAAGTTTCTACTTTGCTACCTCTTACCCAGCGTTCCATGGCTCTGCAAAAAAGGACACATATTCAACCCACGTGGTACCCTCTAGCTTCTTACAGACTCTAAACCTCTGTCTATACATCTCAGGGGTCAAACCATAGCGGGTCACCAGCGCTTCCCTCATGTGGGCGTAAACCATCCTACTTTCTGGGGGCAGGTCCAACAAGGTATCCCTCCCCTCACTCACAAAGCGTCCCCACAACCCTGCTCCCCAATCCTTCTCAGGGACCCGGTGGGACACCATGGCTACTTCATAAGCGGCAAACCATTGCCCAATATCTTCACTTTTGTGGAAATCTTTGATAACCTCCTTGGGTATATACACCCTACTCTCAGGGTGCACTACAGGTACGCTGCCACCAGAGGGGAGATTTCCATGCTTTTAGCTTTAATCTCCAACTCCCTCAATACTCTCTCATGCTCAAGCTTCATCCTCATGATCTCAATTTCTAACTTCTTGTTCTCTAGGTCCCGGTGACCATCCATTTTAAGCTTAGCCATCTCCATATTATGCCGCCTATCTCTCTCCCTGTCTTCCAGCTCTTCTGGGGACAGACCCTTAGCGGACACACTAGAGCCCGGGTTGGAAAGGGCTGGGTCTCCTACTAAGTCTACTACATCGCCCTGCTGCTCTCCTCCCTCCACAAGCTCTCCTAGATCCTTAGGGGCATCCCTGGCTTCTAGCCAGGCCTTCAGCGCCTTGTAATACTCCTCCCTCTTAGTGAGACCTGTGATAGGGACTGTGAATTGCTTGCAAAAATATTTGAGCTGCTTGGCATTGTAGGTTTCTATTTTCTCTTCTTCCCAGGAGAGATCTTCTGAGGCATTGGATCTGGGCTTGCCCATTGTAGAAATAACTGGCAATATCAATAAAGGACAGAAGAAAACTTCTCAAAAAATGTTAGCGGGTGAAAAATCACCGGCAATATCAATCACAATATAGGATCCTAGAAAATTCTCAGAAATGTGCGTGGGTGAAAAATCACCAGCAATATCAATCACAATAGGGGATCAAAACTTTCAATAAATGTGCGCGGGTGAAAAATCACCGGCAATATCAATCACAATACAGGATCCCAAAAACTCTCAGAAATGTGCGTGGGTGAAAAATCACCAGCAATATCAATCACAATAGGGGATCAACAACTTTCAATAAATGTGCGCGGGTGAAAAATCACCGGCAATATCAATCACAATATAGGATCCCAAAAACTCTCAGAAAATGTGCGCGGGTGAAAAATCACCGGCAATATCAATCACAATATAGGAGCAAAAAAATTCTCAAAAAATGTATGCGGTACGTTATGGTCTGCACTCACTAGTAGTGTACACTATAATTACTGTATGCGATCATAAATGCAAGTCCAGATCCTCACCGCTGACCACCAATGTTAGAAATGGGGGTCTCTAGTTGGCAATGGCTGGCCACTGTCCAAGTAGGGACCCTTCTTCCTAAGTCAGAGTGAGAGGGCTACCCTCTTTAATACCCCTGCTCAACCCTGTGGTAACGTAGCACGAGCAGGTAGGCTTATCTCAGAGGCAGGGTGTGAAGCATTTATGATCATACACAGTAACACAATGAGGAACACTACAAAGGGACACCACACAAGTAGTTATTATAAAAAATAAGTATCTTTATATAAAGGCAGATTTATCACAAGACCAATAACTGTAAAAGCCACAATACTGTCAAAAATAGTATAGCTGTTGAAGGGCTGTCAAAAATAGTTCAAAGGTTGCAAAAATACGGTTCAAGTTCAAAGCAGTGGTCTCTGCGACCCTTTCTTTCACAAAGTACCTGGGTTTAGTTGCAAAACCAACAAAGTGTCGCAAAGAAGTTGTAGCGATGATTCTCGGCACGCGAGGCCGGCGATGCGTTGAAATCCTTGCCGCAAGGGAGGATGATGCGCCGATCTGCGGGATGCGTGCGGAGACGATGCGACAAACTTCTGCGCGCTGGACCGCCGATGCGATGACTTTCTTGCCGCGTGGGAGAAGTCGATGCGGTGATCCTGTTGCGCTGTGCGATCGTGTTGCGATGCGAAGACAAGACGCTCCGCGAGGGAGCGACGAAATCCGGTGTGATGCGATCAAAGTGGCGAACGCACGGCGTCCGCACTGCGAGGTCTCGAGCGATGATTTCTGTCAGGGTTGCGAGTGCGCGGCGACAGCAGCGCGATGATCTTTCCAGCGCGTCTCGGCTGCAGCGGCTCGCAAAGGGGCGTCAGCGATGGTTTCGGGTTGCGGGCCCTCGGCGGCAGCAGCGCGATGATTTTCCCAGCGCTCTCGACTGCAGCGGCCCGCAAAGATGCGTTAGCGCTGATTTCTTACCCTCTTCTCTCTGATGCAAAATAGAGGCCCTGGAACTCACAGGAGCCTCCTCAGCAGACAGCAGTCCTCGCAGGGAGGAAGCAGGAGGTTGGTGGTGGAGTCTGTTGTGCCTGAGACTCCAGCAGGAGGCTAGCTCTTTTCCTAGCCCTTGGGTGATTGCTGTACAAAAATAAAAGTTCTCTCAATAGTTCCTTTTCCTCTTCTTCAAGGTCCAGTGGTCACTGCTGCAGGCCAGTGCAAGAAACAACACACAAGCACAAGGACAGTCACTTCCTGCAGATTCCTCCAGTGGCACGGACAGAGTTTCCTCTCCAGATCCAAAAGCAATACAAAAGTAGGGGTTTGAGCACAGATATTTATACCCCAAAAGCCTTTGATCCTTGAAGCTACCAGTCCCTGAACCTAGCCAGAACCAGTTCTGCTCAGGCCTGGAGCACTTTGTTTACCAGGCTGCATCCTTCCTTTCAGAAAGAGGGGGTCTGCTAGCAGACACACAGTGGGAGGTGGAGCCAGCATTCACCTTGCCAGGCACAGCCCTATTCAGATCAAAGAGCCACCCTTCCCCACACTCTAAATGCAGATCTCTCTATTCCACCAAGGTCTGACTCAGCCTGTCCTGCCCCTCTAAAACCAGACAGCCAATACACATAACGGCAGAGCACACTGGAAGGCTTAGGCAAGAAAATACCTACTTTCTAAAAGTGGTATTTTCAAACACAGAATATAAAAATAAACTTCACTAAAAGGTGTATTTCAATATTCTGAGCTCAGGCATACTAAATTCGTTTTTCTACCATGTTCCTGGGGTCAGTTAGGACTATAGCATGTAATAGTCAAACTGCCCATTCTAGCCTATGAGGAACAGATAGCCTTACAGTAGTGAAAAACGAAATGGTGCATAATTCACTACCAGGACATGCTACACACACCAAGGCATGTCCTACCTTACACATACAATGCACCCTACCCGAGGGGCGACTTACAGGATGCCAAGGGAAGGTTCAGGGGCTGGGAAGTGGTTGCACTTCACAGCCAAGATGGCAGTTCTGGACTGCACACAGACACTGCAGTGGCAGGTCTGAGACACACTTTACAAGCTGCTTCTGTGGGTGGCACACATCAGTGCTGCAGGCCCACCAGCAGCATTTGGTTTACCAGCCCTGGGCACACATAGGCCACACTACTAGGGACTAACAGGTAACCCAAATAAGCCAATCAGGGATATACCAATTCACATAGACATATTTATACAGGGAGCATTCGCGCTGTGACACTGAATGGCAGTGGCACAGCGCCCAGAGCATCTAACACCAGTAAAACAGAGGAGACAACAGCGAAAAATGGAAGGGAGACCCACGCCAATGGTGCCAGGTCTAACACCACCTATATGCAAAGTTCCAGCAGTCCTTTGTCTGGGAAATGGGACTCTATATGCGGGTCTATATGCTCCTTCTACGTGGCCATACAGTATGAATATAAAACCAAAAGGCCACAATTAAAAACAAGTAACAATTCTCTATATCTATCTATCTAGCCTTATATATATATATATATATATTCCGAACTTGCATACTGGGTCTCGTCTTTTAGCCCTTACCTCCATTTGTAGTTATCTAGCAGATGTTTAGTATCCAGTCCATCTGACCTATAGCTGTCCTATGAATCCTTCCCTGTAAATAACTTGCAATGATTGCAATCATGAGGATTTTTTAAGTTACATTATCTTTCTGTTATTTGCTATGTGCGCTCCACCACCATCATCTCCAACATTTAGAAGGGAACCTCATTCTGTATTTTTCACTTCTCTCAAACAGGGAAAGGGAATTAGGCTGGGTGCATGTGAACACATGCGCACACGCTTGTGCAGGCTGCGCATGCAAGACTACCTCCATGTGCAGCAGATAATCTGGGTCAAAAGGGACTCTGCAAGCAATGGTGCTGCCCTGGGATAATATTAGTGGTCATAGATAGTCTGTAGACGTACTGAAAAATGTAGTGTCATGTGTTCGCTGAGGAGCCCATTGTCTTTTTCCCTATGTTAGCCTGATCATGCACGTTTGTAGGCCGCTTCTTGCCTTGCACACGTTAAAATATAACATATGTTTTCGTGGTACATTTATTTTAGGAATAGACTATAGATGTTTTTTATTATTTGTGTGTTTTCCTGGTAACATCGCAAACAAGGCCAAACAACATCGCTCCTTGTTATTCTCTGTGGTCGGCCACTAGTCCCTAGACACAATACAGAAATCCAGTTGCTGAGATGTAGAACACTTATCTACCTTCATCAGGTACGGGGTCTGCCACCAATTCCAGAGATCTATAATATAATATTATTTCCCATAAGTGAGGGTAGGTTTAGGCAAAACTGTCTGCTAACATATCAGGGCTTTTCATTGTGTATGGTCTTAAAATCATGCTTATTATATTGCTGACCTGCATATGCTTAGTGATTGCAGCAAACAGATTTCAAGGCAGAGCACAATTCTTTCAATAAATATTGCAAGCTTCATTCGTGCCTCTTCCTTCTTCATTGTGGATTCATATGAGTGAGAGAACGAAAGGTGATGACCTGATACCACGATCCCTGAGAGGGCCTAGAGTGTTCTGTTCTGGGGTGACAAATCACCTGTTTCTCTGAGAAGGTTAGGAGAGCAAGTCAGGCACTATAGCCTACATGCTGATGTTCTATGGTCCTAAGCATAGTTCTTTTCCTGAGCAGAATCCCTGCAATATGGTGCCATCAACATTTTGGTCTGGTGCTTATTACCAGGTCACCTGAGTAGTGTGCATTTGTGTCTCTACAATACCCTTATGCCTTCTACCAGAGACGTCCATGGCGTTTGGGATTTTATCCTCCACAGTCTTTAGGGAGCACCAGATTCTGTTGTTTTTCAAGCTTCAAATGACAATACCTATAGGGTGTTGCACTTTGTTTTCCATTTTGTCCTATCGCGATGGCACAACCCATCAATATAGCTCCTAATGACAGACTTGCAGTCCATGCACGTTTAATACAACAAGGACTCACTAATGGTCCTCTTATATTTGTAGTTGAAGCGGATGCAGCGCACCACTTTGAAGTCTTTTATTCTTGGGCCACATTTCCAGCTTCCAGAAAACAGTTAGACACTGGCTTTTAACCACTAAGTTTTAGTTGAAAAACCCATTGGAAAGGTCCACGGATTAATTCGAAAGTAAATATTTTCTCTACCTTATTGATTAATCGTGTGCTTGTGAGCGTGCATGCATGTTTGAATTCATATAGACTAAATCTATTTTATATGGTCTGTCAGGTTTATTAAAACCAGAAAAAGAGCAGTGTTCATTGCAGAGCTTCAAGGCAGTGTAATTCCTTGATAATGTAGCTAATAAAATAGTTTTTATATTATCTTTAGCTTCTGGCTTTATTAGATACTGATCCTACACTATGGTCTCGCTCCTTATGAGAATGACATGTGGAACTGAATTTTATCCCACTCCACTTGATTTCTGTGCAACACTGCAGCCCGTTCTAAATGTCCACTTGCTTGAGTATTTTTTCCCGAGTTCTTCATGGACTAAGGAGGAAAATGCCAACATTATTACCTCCACACTTTGAGGTGCATCTGTTTATAAATACTGGAGGCCTTTGCTAAAATCATGACCCAAACATCAGATAAATGTGGCCAGAATATTGCTTTTATTTTGTGTGTTAACCCCACTTCAGTCTGTATGTTGTGTAGTTAAAGTTATCCCTAGATGTGCTTTTGAGATTATGGTGAACTGTGGACACTTCTGCTGCGCTAGCCAGAAGTTTTACTTATGGAGTGAATACATATATTGCATGTATGCACATGCTGTGCAGGCCCAAGAAGAACTAGTCCTGTAAGTCATTTGTAGGACCTATTGTCTAAGTACCTATAGACAGTAGACTGACACCACTTACTTCAGTATGAATCATCATACTTGTAGAAGTGTGATGTTTAGTAGTTGTGTTATTACTATAAATGGCAGCATAGAAGGGGCAATGTGTGGTGCAAGCTTCAGTGGCTTCCTGACGAGAGCCCTGGCACTTATTTTTATTACAAATGAAGCACTGCAGGTGCCTCTTTTGTTGTTTGGCAAAACCCTTCTACCATTCTGTAATGTACAGGGTAATTGATCACCACATCATGTCTGGCATTCTTGACAGGGGCGGCTCCTCCACGTGGGCGGAGGATCGTCGCCCCACTGCTTTCTCGCAGTGCGAGAAGCAGAAACATAAAATGGTATTTCAAATACCATTTTATGTTTCTGCTTCTCGCACTGCGAGAAAGCAGAAGGCAGGGTTTAGTTAGGGGCGGGCGGGTGGGCGTTCCTGCTCCAGGCAGGGGAAGAGTGGCTTGCCCACTGTTGTGGGCGATGACTGTTTGGTCGGCCCCAGGGTCGACCAAACCAGTTATGCACACTCTGCATTTTCTCTATGTAGGCTGCATGCAGCCTACATAGAGAAAATGGCCTCCCCATAGACGCCTGTGGGGTCGGCGTCCTAGCCAATCACAACGCTGCCGTTGCAGTGTTGTGATTGGCTTAGGGGAGGAGAGGGAGGCTGCCTGCTTCCTGAAAGGCGCAGAGAGAGGAGACGCGACGCGGGAGCGGAGGCGAAGGTAAGTTTAACTTTTTAAAAATGTTTTAATTAACCCCCTCCCCGCACGACCCCCTCCCCGCGAGTAACCCCCCCCACCTCCCCCACCCGCGAGTCATGCCGGCCAGGACTGATTCTTGATGCCTCAAAGAGTCTTCTACGTCTCAGTAGAGTACCTATATAAATGCAACCTGTGTAGATCTGTATGTGTAAAATCTCCCAGTGTTGGGATACATAGTATCAACCTCCACCCATAAGCGAAATATTTCAAAGAGGTATTCAGTGTATGCATTCACCCTCTCTTCCTTTTAGGAACACGTCTAGCAAAGAGATATGTATGTGTGTGTGGGGGTGGGGTGGGGGGGTAAGTAAGGTGTCTGCAAACCAATTTTGATGTCTCTGGTATGTAAGATGAATTTCTAGGTATTGGTAAGCTCTGTATTTAATAGGTACCACAGGTTGTTGGTATGCATGAAAGTGTACTGTATTAGCATCAAGTGCCTCAAACTCGACTGAGTAAAATGTGTTACATGCATAAGCTGCATGTGCTAATATTACAATGGTAACGGCCCCTCCTGAAATGGGCACTCCATTTGCTTGTAGGTGCTGTGTAACTGCCTCTCTGTAATTAGCTCCTATTGCAGCAGGAGAAGCTGCCATTTTAAAAGTACAGATTCAATCAGTAAGAAACAAAACTGGGAAACCATGATTACAACAGACGTCTCCGTATACTTGTAATGATGGTTCTCTTGAGTGTTCACGTTCAAAACTACTCAGGCCCCCCCAAAAATATGAAGCTGCGCTGGAGCATCAAGTTACGTATCTTAGGCATATACTCTAAGTCTATAGGTTTAAACACCCTAACCCTATAACACAAACACTTAGTTCAATGTGTTATGTATGATGAAGGTGGATCTGGTTTACTTCGGCCCCGTTTCACCTGGGGAGCTGTGCTTTCTGGTAAACAAAAAAAGTCCCTCCGTCAGGGACACAGAGGTATCCAGGAAACCAAACTTTTGTACGTGGAATTTCACACTCAAGCATCTGTACTAATAATGACACAATGTGTGTTTAAAAACATTTATTGTAGTATTCTATGAATTAGTGCCAGAGCTATGACCACAAAATATATGAAGCAGATTGCTCTTACTAGGGTTACTATGAGAGTGAACACACCAAGCATTTCTACCATGTTTCCCAAGAATATGTTTCCTAACTCTAACACATTCTTTTCACTATGCTGAGTGCCACTAAGTAAACTAACTTTGCCTGCCATGGAGATCTTGGGCCGTTGGCATGCATCCCTACAACACAGCGTGCCCCTGTGTTATCAGACTCTCCGCTGGAGGAGAAGGATGGGAGGAGGAAGCTCTCTGTCAGCGGATCTCAGCTGAACTCAGCCTCTGCATGGATGTCCAATCTTGGGCAAGAATGGACTTCAACCAGCAGTCTGGAATCTGACTCTTTTCTGGACAGCTCAGTCCGAAAGACTCTCTATCTGAATGGCCAAATCTCAGTTTTTATATAATAAACTATTTAATGTGTGATCTAACTGATTATGAATAACAAGAGATCCAGAAACTCCAGCCAGAAAAAATATTCTTTACATGAGGCACCTCTGTGCACTTATCATCATTATAGCTCATATGTGTTTCAGACGGCCCTGAAATGTAGATATTTAGGACATCTTGGCCAGACTCATGTCTCTTATTCTGCTGATAAATTAATGAGAAAATGCTGTTGTTCAAGCTGAATGTTCCTTTGTGTCATGAGAATGTATAAAGAGCTCATTTAACACTGTCAAAGGGGAATACGTGCAGTGGAGGGTCGTGGCCATGATGACAGCAACTTCAGGCGCTTCCTTCTGAGCTCTGGGGTGTGCCCCGTGTAAATCCTGCATCATCCTGAGACTGGGACCAGAGGGCCCTTCTTCTAGCCTACAACCCCCCCCCCCGACACACAAAAAGGTGTGCCGTTTTTAAGGGGACTGCTGGACCGATGCATAGCGTCCCTTAGGATCTGGCCTTTGGGAGCCGGTGAGCGCAGCGTGAACGGTCGCACTTCCTGAATCGCAATCAGAGACGGATCTGGGCCCTGGCTCACACCAGGGGGGGGGTAACAGCTTGATGCCACGCTAGCCTTGAGGGAGGGCCCACGTCAGAGGTCCCGGGCAGCGGCAAGCTGCATGGAGGAGACCCAGCGGGCCCGGCGGCCACATGGGAACCAATGCTTGCTCCAGGACTTGAGGTAAAGGAGGACCAAGAGCACGACGCAGGAGCACAGGGTGGTCTGTCCCTGGCCCGTGAGTGCTGTGAGAGGCCCAGAGAGATTGTGCGACCTGGGCCCCCCCTTGACAGGGGATTACCCACTTTTGGACTGCAGATGAGTAGCCCAGACGGGAGTGCTCCACACTTGTCCCCGACGCTGGTGGAGCTCCACAGGCCCTACCACACACCCATTGATTTTGAACTGGACATGTTTGTAGGAAGGTGGAATCTGACTGCATGGTTGCCCCCACGCTTTTTCTGGTGTTTTGCTGGTTTTCGACTTAGTTGGACTGGGACCCTGCTATTCAGGGCCCCAGTTTATCTGCTTTCTCTTTAAAATGGATTCCTAGTACCTTAGGTACACTTCAGATTGGATTCTGGGGTGCCCTTATAAGTCCCTAGTATATGGTATACTATGTACCCAGGGCATAGGTAGCCTCAGAGGCCTACCAGGGGCTGCAGCATGTATTATGCCACCCCTGGAAGGCCCTCCAAAATGACACCACAGGACTGCTACAGCAGCCTGAGTGAGGTGGTGCATGCACCCCTTACTGAGATATAGGTTCACTATATCTCACCCTATCACTGCACATATAAACCTATCAGTCACCCATATGGCAGGCCTTATCAATCCTGAAGGCAGGGTGCTTGGTTTTATGTGAGAGGGTGCCCATGCATGAGCAGAGCCCCTCTGCAGCCTTCGGAATCTATCCTCCGGGGTTGTCTGTGAGTGCAGCCTGACCATATACTCTTAAGTGCATTATATCTTAAACGGTAAATGCTAACTTTGGGATGGCTGCACGGAAACATTCGTGTTTGGTGTCAAACACCTTGGAATCATACCCCCACACCAGTCCCTGGTGTGGGAGTATGATCCCACCCTTCTAGAGGGAGAGACATGACAGCACCGGTATACCCGGTACCAGCTAAACAGAGCCCTGGCATCACAAAATGGATGCTGCAGCCACAGACACGAGTCTGACCTCCCACTGCTGACTGAAACTCCGGCAGGGGAGGCCTAGACAATAGGTTTCCTGTTGCAGGGAGGTGTTACCATCTCCCAGACAGGCTTTAGTGTATTGGGGCTGGGTGGGTGCACTCTCTGAGTGCTTTGAAGTCCTGCACTGGGGGCACATTTGGTGTCCCTGTGCATACCCCAGTTCAAACTGGTTGCAGGGGCTGCCAGCCCCTGCTCTGGCACGAAACTGGACAAAGGAAATGGGTGTAGCCACCCCTCTTTCCAAACCCTCCCATAGGTGGGTCCCCTGAGTTAGTCCAACCCCTTCCTTGGGTATAAGAAAGGAACCCCTGGCAACAGGACTTTAGATATCCCTGGACGAAACTCTGAAACTGAATCCTGGAACTTCGACAATCTGTTAAATGCCAGATGACTGAAGAATCTCCCTTGGAGTAAAGGAGTTACTCCCCTGCTTGGCAGGCACCAAAGACGCATCTGTCCGGTCTGCATCTCCGAAGCTCTCGCCGGACGCCGACGACCCTGCAACCCAGAGGGTGAATTTCCAGACTTCCCGAGGCTGACTCGAGTCCCCAGCAAAGCTGAGACCCATAGCCCTTGTGGGTACCGTGGAACCGGAACCCCTGGACACCGTGCACATTTGCAAGTGCATAAGCTTCTGGTCGATCCTAGAGGCTGTGCTTTGGATTATTTGTAGCCCTGATCCCGAGCAGTGAATCCACCAAAGATTGCCAGCCTGGCCACTCCGAATGACCCGTGGGCCGCCATTTCGTGATTCCGCCCGAGGTCCCTTCACGATCCCTTGTCCATCGACTTGTGGGTCCCTCAGAAGGACATCTTTGATTTCAATGGGCCCCCCTGGTTGCTCCAGGCCTGCCCTGACTCTCCCTTGCTTGGGGAGTCCCTCGGACCTCGCTGGTCCGCTCCGAAGCCTTTGTTCTCTTTCTGCGTGGGTTGCAGTTACCAAGGCTTGTTGGGTCCAATCCGGGCACCGACACTGCAGTCAGCTTCTACCTTCGTGGGACAGCTCGATTCCAGCTCCTGGTCATCGTCGACGCCTCCTGGTCCTTGTGGCTGCAGAGACAATCTTCAAATCTTCGAACTTGAAGCACCCAACATCGGTGGGCATTCGACTATCGTGCCCCTGGTCACTAGCTAGTGACCTAGACTCTGTCCCCTCTGCTTTCAGGTTCTTCTCATCCTCAATCCAGGCTTGGATCTCTTTGGACACTTCGCAGCTTCCCGGCAGCAGCACTTTTCAGCCAGCGGCCATTGAAAACGACGGCGCGGCCTGACACCATTTGGCACCTGTGCACCCGACTTCCCTGGGTGAGGTAACACGAGTACTACGGTGCTCCCATGGGTGTTGGCCCTAGAACCCTCTAAGTCCAAAAGGGTTTGAGCATAGTCCTGGGCACACGCAGTGAGGGTATTGGTAATGTGATACGCAGTATAGGAGCGTTATTCAAAAGCAACGGTCAACATCAGTATTTATCCAAATAGAAGTTATTTATTTCAACAACTGTGTTGAATATAGTACATCAGCTTAGTAAACCAGCCGACACGTGTTTCGTCACCGGGAACAGTCCCGTGACTCATCAGGGCTGGGAAGGATACAAAGAATAAAAGTAAATAATAAATACAGAAAAACTGATAAACAAAATGGGGCCTAGTCTGTGCCAGACGAGTAATTCGAATGGAGCGGGATCACCCGAAGTGACTTACGGGAACATGAACAGCTAAATGTGACCCATGTAGTCATAAGTGACATTCGTGTAGGTGCCGCTGCCCATGGGACACGGGCGAAAGCGCGGGAAAACATCTCAGCATATTGTGACCGGTGTGATGGTGCCGCTCTCATGTGGAACATCAAACATGAGGAAAGCGCGGAAAAACTGTAACATTATATAAGTGTTCAGTGCTAGACAAAGCATTAAGTAGTAGTTGGAGCTAAAGGTGAAGAAAGGAAAATGTAAGCAATAAGAAGGCCTGATATGAAGAGGAAGAAAACGGGTAAAGGATCTGCACTAAGAAACTGCTAGACAAGTACTGAAGAGAGGAGGAGGAGGAAAGGAGGGGACTCAAGAATCAGTGAGAAGAGGATCAGAAGACGTGACATGGAAATGAGGGAAGGAGAAATAAGGTGAGCGGGTGGGTGAAGAGTCCGAAGAAGGGGGAAGCTACTGGAAGGGTTCTGATGATAGACGGAGAGAAAACTCAAGACGAGATTGGAAGGTGTGGGTGGTGGTGAAGGTAACAGGGGAAAAGAAACAAGATGAAGGCTTACCAAAGAACAAGAAAGGTAACGACGACCCGTGGGGGTAGAGTCGAAACCGAGAGTAATGATGACGTAGCCCGGTAGAGGGGAGGCGAGGTGTTGGAAACAAGGGTGCAGCGAGGAAGGAAACTGCTGGGAGAAGGAAGGAATAAACATGACACAACTGGCACAATGGTAATAACTGGTGGGCTAAAGCAAGGGTAGAGTATGAGAGTCTTACCGAGTGGGGTCTCCCTGGGCTGTCGCACGTACGACGAAGAAGCGGGTACGCCTCGGCCGTAGTGAGAGGCAGAATCTAGAATAACATGAAAGGCTGTCCAGTGGCCGGCTCGTTGGGAGGTGCACTATGCCGGGTAGGCGGGGTGCGAGGGTTAGGCTGGGGAAAAGAACGGGGAGGGGACGTATGAGGAACACGATACAAAGGCGAGGAGAAAGGTGAATGAAGGAGAAGAAAAGAAAAACTTACCCGGGTTCGGGAATAGGAGAGGACTCAATAGGTGTGCATGGCAGGGTATTGGAACGCCTATTGGGAAACAAAGGAAGGGGACACTGCTGTGGTAAGCAAATCGGAGAGTACAGGGGTTGAGGAGCTGGGAGGAACCGCCCACGACTCTTACCTGGGGTCCGGATCGGAGAACAGCGAGGGCGTACTGGAGCCGTGAAATGAGTGAGACAGGAAGGTGGGAGGGAGCTATAACGAGAATAGAGGTGAAAGGCTAGAGCGGGAACAATGGGAGATCCGACCTGGCGGTGGCCATGTTGGAAAACTCGGGGAAAGGGCGGAAGTAATGCGCATGAGCGGGGACGAGACACTATCTGTAAGGCACCCGCTGCCTCGAAAAACTAGCATGGGAATTAGGGCGAAAGATGAAGAGTACAGTCAGAGGTACGTGACAGAGTACAGACAAATCTCAAAGGCAGTCAGTTATGAACAGATAAGACACTGAAAGGATAATGTATGTTACAAAGACAGTGGGGACATGTGAAAGGATATAAAGAGGGGAGATCCTGACCCCGAGTATTACGTATGTAATGTCAAGAAAAGACATATCTCGAAGGCAGTCAATTACGAACAGTTATGACAATGAAAGATTAATGTGTATATCATACTTACATTAGGTACATGTGAAACGATATAAAGAGGAGAGAACCTTAGACTGAGTATCAAGATCGTTAGGTTAAAAAGGACAGACATGAGAAGTGCGGTAATGCAGATCAACTATATCAAAACCTGAATCGTAGGAAGCTTAGTCAGTGGGGAGATGTAGAAATAACACGGAAGTATGGTTAAGGGAGAAAAACTCAGGGGGTTAAACATGCAGGCAATGATAGGCACACATTATGAGATACTGAGCCGACGATGCCACATGAGTAGTATGGAGAGTAGACATACCAACATCTACTGATTATATGGGAAGAAAACAGATGTCATGACAAAATAATGGCACAATTTAAAGATTCAAGAGAGCAAATTTTGTCATAATAATCATTCACCCAGGAAGTAATGTAACTCGTGATCAGTGTTCAGTCCATGTTGTACTGTTCGCAGA
Organism: Calotriton arnoldi; assembly: GCA_963921515.1. NCBI lineage: Eukaryota > Metazoa > Chordata > Amphibia > Caudata > Salamandridae > Calotriton > Calotriton arnoldi. The sequence goes on along the minus strand of CAWUFW010015089.1, from coordinate 78,993 downwards.
CGCATGATCCAAGTAGCTTCCAGGCGTCTGAGTCTGAGTTCTCTGTTGCCACCTCTTACATTGGTGGCTGCCATGTCAAATCCAAAAAAGGAAATCCGTTTTTAGGGCCCTGGTTGGGACAAGTGGCAGCATGGATCGCCATGGGATATCTGGTGTCTAGATTGTTGAGAGCTCTGACATGTTCTCCAATACGGTCTTTGAGTGGTCTGATGGTGCTTCCAATGTACCAAAGTTTGCAGGTGCATTCAAGTATATAGACCACAAATTTTGTATTGCAGTTGATGTTATGTTGAATTTGATACTGATTTTTGTTCACGGCCGTGAAATTTCTGATTCCATGCTGGGCTAGTTTGCAGACACCGCAGTGACCACACTTGAAGAAACCGAGAGAATCTTTAAATTGTGCCATTATTTTGTCATGACATCTGTTTTCTTCCCATATAATCAGTAGATGTTGGTATGTCTACTCTCCATACTACTCATGTGGCATCGTCGGCTCAGTATCTCATAATGTGTGCCTATCATTGCCTGCATGTTTAACCCCTGAGTTTTTCTCCCTTAACCATACTTCCGTGTTATTTCTACATCTCCCCACTGACTAAGCTTCCTACGATTCAGGTTTTGATATAGTTGATCTGCATTACCGCACTTCTCATGTCTGTCCTTTTTAACCTAACGATCTTGATACTCAGTCTAAGGTTCTCTCCTCTTTATATCGTTTCACATGTACCTAATGTAAGTATGATATACACATTAATCTTTCATTGTCATAACTGTTCGTAATTGACTGCCTTCGAGATATGTCTTTTCTTGACATTACATACGTAATACTCGGGGTCAGGATCTCCCCTCTTTATATCCTTTCACATGTCCCCACTGTCTTTGTAACATACATTATCCTTTCAGTGTCTTATCTGTTCATAACTGACTGCCTTTGAGATTTGTCTGTACTCTGTCACGTACCTCTGACTGTACTCTTCATCTTTCGCCCTAATTCCCATGCTAGTTTTTCGAGGCAGCGGGTGCCTTACAGATAGTGTCTCGTCCCCGCTCATGCGCATTACTTCCGCCCTTTCCCCGAGTTTTCCAACATGGCCACCGCCAGGTCGGATCTCCCATTGTTCCCGCTCTAGCCTTTCACCTCTATTCTCGTTATAGCTCCCCTCCCACCTTCCTGTCTCACTCATTTCACGGCTCCAGTACGCCCTCGCTGTTCTCCGATCCGGACCCCAGGTAAGAGTCGTGGCGGTTCCTCCCAGCTCCTCAACCCCTGTACTCTCCGATTTGCTTACCACAGCAGTGTCCCCTTCCTTTGTTTCCCAATAGGCGTTCCAATACCCTGCCATGCACACCTATTGAGTCCTCTCCTATTCCCGAACCCGGGTAAGTTTTTCTTTTCTTCTCCTTCATTCACCTTTCTCCTCGCCTTTGTATCGTGTTCCTCATACGTCCCCTCCCGTTCTTTTCCCCAGCCTAACCCTCGCACCCCGCCTACCCGGCATAGTGCACCTCCCAACGAGCCGGCCACTGGACAGCCTTTCATGTTATTCTAGATTCTGCCTCTCACTACGGCCGAGGCGTACCCGCTCTTCGTCGTACGTGCGACAGCCCAGGGAGACCCCACTCGGTAAGACTCTCATACTCTACCCTTGCTTTAGCCCACCAGTTATTACCATTGTGCCAGTTGTGTCATGTTTATTCCTTCCTTCTCCCAGCAGTTTCCTTCCTCGCTGCACCCTTGTTTCCAACACCTCGCCTCCCCCTCTACCGGGCTACGTCATCATTACTCTCGGTTTCGACTCTACCCCCACGGGTCGTCGTTACCTTTCTTGTTCTTTGGTAAGCCTTCATCTTGTTTCTTTTCCCCTGTTACCTTCACCACCACCCACACCTTCCAATCTCGTCTTGAGTTTTCTCTCCGTCTATCATCAGAACCCTTCCAGTAGCTTCCCCCTTCTTCGGACTCTTCACCCACCCGCTCACCTTATTTCTCCTTCCCTCATTTCCATGTCACGTCTTCTGATCCTCTTCTCACTGATTCTTGAGTCCCCTCCTTTCCTCCTCCTCCTCTCTTCAGTACTTGTCTAGCAGTTTCTTAGTGCAGATCCTTTACCCGTTTTCTTCCTCTTCATATCAGGCCTTCTTATTGCTTACATTTTCCTTTCTTCACCTTTAGCTCCAACTACTACTTAATGCTTTGTCTAGCACTGAACACTTATATAATGTTACAGTTTTTCGCGCTTTCCTCATGTTTGATGTTCCACATGAGAGCGGCACCATCACACCGGTCACAATATGCTGAGATGTTTTCCAGCGCTTTCGCCCGTGTCCCATGGGCAGCGGCACCTACACGAATGTCACTTATGACTACATGGGTCACATTTAGCTGTTCATGTTCCCGTAAGTCACTTCGGGTGATCCCGCTCCATTCGAATTACTCGTCTGGCACAGACTAGGCCCCATTTTGTTTATCAGTTTTTCTGTATTTATTATTTACTTTTATTCTTTGTATCCTTCCCAGCCCTGATGAGTCACGGGACTGTTCCCGGTGACGAAACACGTGTCGGCTGGTTTACTAAGCTGATGTACTATATTCAACACAGTTGTTGAAATAAATAACTTCTATTTGGATAAATACTGATGTTGACCGTTGCTTTTGAATAACGCTCCTATACTGCGTATCACATTACCAATACCCTCACTGCGTGTGCCCAGGACTATGCTCATGTTATAATTTGTGGATCTCATGACCCACAGATTCCCCAGGGGTTATCGGGTTATTCCCCTGATCTGGCAGCACCGCATTACCAAAGGTTCATTAATAGCACACGCAATTGCCTGAGCGCCATTTCCTGACTAAACATAAAAACCCCCATCCTTACCTCCAAAAGGGTTTGTTCCTAGTCCACTCCGAAGTGTCCCTAAACTTTAAAACTTTAACCGCGACTTTCCCCATAGACGCTAACGGAGCTCGCGGCTGTGTTCACACACTGCACACGTCCCCCGTGGGTCTCCTGTGTCACTACCTTGGGTGGTTCCTTGGGGTCCCAGCGATTCTACAGGCTCTAGGCCTTGTGTCTAGTCAAGTCGTGGTTCTTATACCACTTTCTTAATATATGGTTTGGTACGCCCCTAGGGCTAATCGTATATTGTGCTAATGTACTGTGTTATTTGACTTGTAACTTGTGTATTTCGACCTCTAGCCTCATAAAGAGACTAGTGGGTAGTGTTTAGTAATAAATACATATATTTTATATATATACCTGGTGTGGTTCTCCTTTCATTTGGTCATTCATGAGATTATAGAGTGGTAAAACAAACAGCTTAACACTCCTTCAAGACTTAGCCTGAAGGCTGCTCTCCATAGCTACCACTAGGATAGCTTTCACTAAAGGTTGTCTTTAAACCTATCATCAATAAAGGTCGTTTGGACTGGTGCAAGGTGCCCACTATAACTAGTGGACAGCATATGCCAGGCCAACTTCTCACATTGGTGTGCAGCTGTTGGATTCAAGCTTGCCTTTGTTTTACCAGATAATCTCAAGTGAGTGACTAACTGAAAACCACTAAAAGGTACCTGAGGTACATATAATTCAAGCTTAAGGTTACAGTAAGTTCTACTGAACTTAGAGTTGTGTGTCAAGGGCTTAGCACACCCTTTCTACAACTCAAGAGAGTTTAGTAGGCCACACTAGAGTAGGTAGTGCATACACCACACCTCACTAGTGATGTCTTCAAAGCCAGGAGCCAGTGGGTCCCTGCCAGAAGCCCAAGGGCTTCCACCATCTCAGTATGACAACCTCCAATTCTTGGAATTGAGAGCCTTGTGTAATGCTAGGAAATTGAAGACAGGAAAAACTGCAAACACCCAACGCCTCATAGAGGTACTGCTGTTGGATGATCTCAAGAAGACCTCAGGGTCTGAAGGGGTAGGCAGAGAGGGTGGGGCAGTGAATGAGGCAGGGCCAAGGGGTGAAGAATCCCATGACCTGACCTCTGAAGCTGGCCAGGAAGATGACAATGATCTTACCCTGGAAAATCCAGCTCCTCCTGCAGATGAGGAGGAGGACCAGAATGGCCCCCTCTTTGTCCCACCAGGAAGAGTTGAGAGTGTGCCTAGAAGGGCAAGGTCTCCTTCTCAGGAGTCTAACCATTCTGACACCTCAATAGGGACCTCTGTTTCCTCTCATAGGAGGGAACCCTCTCATGAAAGGAAAAAGAGACTGCTCAAGTATGAAGAAGCTCAGCTTAGGATCAGAAGAGAGCAGGTAGCTTTAGATAGGGAGTCCCTAGAGCTTCAGAGAACAAGAAGAAAGTTGGGACTAGAGTCCCATGGTGGCAGCAACTTCCCTAGTGGTAGGGAAAGGTCTCATGACCATAAAAACCTAAGCAAGATTGACCCTCCCTACCAGAGTGGGGATGACATCCACAAATGGATTACTGCACTTGAAAGGGCCTGTAAAGTTCAGAGGGTCTCCCAGGAGCAGTGGGCAGCAATCTTGTGGCTCTCCTTTGCAGAAAAATGTAGAGATAAGCTCCTCACTGTTAGAGAAGAGGATGCTGACAATTACAAAGTCTTGAAGAGTGCTCTGATTGATGGGTTTGGCCTAACCACTGAACAGTATAGGTTGAAGTTCAGAGACACCCAAAAGGCTCAGACTCAAGACTGGGTTGACTTTGTAGATTGTGCTACTAAGGCTCTGGAAGGTTGGATAATTGGCAGCAAGGTGCATGACTTTGTAGGATTGTACAATTTGATTATGAGGGAGCAGATCCTTAATAATTGTCAAAACCAGCTTTTACACCAGTACCTGGTGGACTCTGATCTGACCCCTCCCCAAGAATTGGGAAAGAAGGCAGACAAATGGGTCAGAACCAGGGTAAGGCCTAAGAATCAGGGTGGTGACCAGAAGAAAGATTCTACCAAGTCCCAAGAGAAAGGTGGGGATAAATCTAAGGATAAGTCCACTACAGGGCCCCAAAAGTCCTCTTCTGGGGGTGGGTCCCAAACTCCTTCCTCTCCTGAAAAGAAACCATATTGCCATGTCTGTAAAAAGCCTGGACACTGGAAGACTGATCCCAGTTGCCCCAGGATTGGCAATAAAGAAAATGTTCCTCCAGCTAATACTACCACCCCTTCTGGTACTACCAGTAGTAATCCCCCAGTTGGGAGTAGTGCACCCAAAAAGTTAGGTGCTTTTGCAAGGGGAACAGAGGTGGGCCCTAATTTAGAAAGGCCCCCCTCACCAGACTCCTCTGACTCTGATGGTGGTATAGGATTTGCCACTTTTACCATGGGTCCCAATGCATTGGGCAGGTACAGACTGGAGCCACTGATTAATGGTCAGAAAGCTGTGGCATTCAGGGACACATGGGCTAGTGTCACCATGGTGGCAGGGAAACTAGTCCCCCCTCACCAGCTTTTACCTGAGTTTAAATACCAGGTGACCAACATTGATGGTGTCAGAACAGATCACCCCATGGCCATAGTCAGTCTCAGCTGGGAAGGAGTCACAGGCCCAAAAAGAGTGGCAGTGTCCCCCAACTTGCCTGTAGATTGCCTGATGGGCAATGATCTGGAAATTTCAGCCTGGGCTGAAGTTGAACACCAAACCCATCTGAGAATGCTGGGCGTCCCTGAGAGAGTTAGTGGGGCTGTGAGGGCCACAGCCCAACCCCAGGGACATTTTGGAGTGATGGAGCCTAAAAGAATGGCCCACTCTCCTCCACAAGAGAGCACCAGGGTTGAAGAAAAGTCTTCTTCCCCCCAGACTATAGGTGAGGGTCAGCTTCCTCAGGGAACTGATCCTACCCCTAGTGAAGGAACTGCCCCAGAGGTGGTCAGGCCTGTCCAGGCAACACCCCTGGTGGCAGGGGACCCTTCCAAGGTGGTACCCAGTCTGGAGCAGGTAACCTGCCCCTCTCTACCCTGCCTCAGTCAGCCCAGGGCTGCAGAGGTCAGGGAGGTCAGTGGACCCCACAGGGCCCCCTGTCCAGAGGAACCCCCCCATCAGCAGATTAGGGGCACCCAGTCTAGTAGCCCTAGCCAGGAGAAAATTCCTCAACCCACTGAGGGATCCCCCTTACCCTTGTGTAGGGACCTCCCCCAGATGGACTCTGCTGGGCACAGGCAAACCTGGGACCAAAAGGTTCCAAACCTGCCATGTCCCTCCAGGGTTCCAACCAAAGGGACCCAACCCCCAGCTGTAGGAAGCCAAAGGTTGACCCTTAGAGCTAGACCCAACTTAGTCATGGACAGTAAGGCCTCCATGGTGGCTAGTGATCTGAGGAAGCTGAGGCTAACTTTATCAGGGCCTCACTTCTCTACTCAGACACCCCACCAGCCTTTTACTATGCCAAAACACACCACAGGTAGTGACCCCAAATGGTGGAGATCCTCCCATCCCCTTGGGGTTAGGGATTGCTTTGTGGACCATAAGCCAGGGGGTAACCATGCTAGTGCAGGTACTTCCTTATATGGCCACTTAGTAAATAAAGGCTCAACTGGGCAAGGTTAGCCTTATCTCCTTTCGTTTGAGGGGGGGTTATGTAGGAAAGTGGAATCTGACTGCATGGTTGCCCCCACGTTTTTTCTGGTGTTTTGCTGGTTTTCGACTTAGTTGGACTGGGACCCTGCTATTCAGGGCCCCAGTTTATCTGCTTTCTCTTTAAAATGGATTCCTAGTACCTTAGGTACACTTCAGATTGGATTCTGGGGTGCCCTTATAAGTACCTAGTATATGGTATACTATGTGCCCAGGGCATAGGTACCCCAGAGGCCTACCAGGGGCTGCAGCATGTATTATGCCACCCCTGGAAGGCCCTCCAAAATGACACCACAAGACTGCTACAGCAGCCTGAGTGAGGTGGTGCATGCACCCCTTACTGAGATATAGGTTCACTATATCTCACCCTATCACTGCACATATAAACCTATCAGTCACCCCTATGGCAGGCCTTATCAATCCTGAAGGCAGGGTGCTTGGTTTTATGTGAGAGGGTGCCCATGCATGAGCAGAGCCCCTCTGCAGCTTTCGGAATCTATCCTCCGGGGTTGTCTGTGAGTGCAGCCTGACCATATACTCTTAAGTGCATTATATCTTAAACGGTAAATGCTAACTTTGGGATGGCTGCACGGAAACATGTCGTGTTTAGTGTCAAACACCTTGGAATCATACCCCCACACCAGTCCCTGGTGTGGGAGTATGATCCCACCCTTCTAGAGGGAGAGACATGACAGCACCGGTATACCCGGTACCAGCTAAACAGAGCCCTGGCATCACAAAATGGATGCTGCAGCCACAGACACGAGTCTGACCTCCCACTGCTGACCGAAACTCCGGCAGGGGAGGCCTGGACAATAGGTTTCCTGTCGCAGGGAGGTGTTACCACCTCCCAGACAGGCTTTAGTGTATTGGGGCTGGATGGGTGCACTCTCTGAGTGCTTTGAAGTCCTGCACTGGGGGCACATTTGGTGTCCCTGTGCATACCCCAGTTCAAACCGGTTGCAGGGGCTGCCAGCCCCTGCTCTGGCGCAAAACTGGACAAAGGAAATGGGTGTAGCCACCCCTCTTTCCAAACCCTCCCATAGGTGGGTCCCCTGAGTTAGTCCAACCCCTTCATTGGGTATAAGAAAGGAACCCCTGGCAACAGGACTTTAGATATCCCTGGACGAAACTCTGAAACTGAATCCTGGAACTTCGACGATCTCTTAAACGCCAGATGACTGAAGAATCTCCCTTGAAGTAAAGGAGTTACTCCCCTGCTTGGCAGGCACCAAAGACGCATCTGTCCAGTCTGCATCTCCGAAGCTCCCGCCAGACGCCGACAACCCTGCAACCCAGAGGGTGGATTTCCAGACTTCCCCGAGGCTGACCCGAGTCCCCAGCAAAGCTGAGACCCGTAGCCCTCGTGGGTACCGTGGAACCAGAACCCCTGGACACCGTGCACATTTGCATGTGCATAAGCTTCTGGTCGATCCTAGAGGCTGTGCTTTGGGTTATTTGTAGCCCTGACCCCGAGCAGTGAATCCACCGAAGATTGCCAGCCTGGCCACTCCGAGTGACCCGTGGGCCGCCATTTTGTGATTCCGCCTGAGGTCCCTTCGCGACCCCCTGTCCGTTGACTTGTGGGTCCCTCAGAAGGACATCTTTAATTTCAATGGGCCCCCCTGGTTGCTCCAGGCCTGCCCTGACTCTCCCTTGCTTGGGGAGTCCCTTGGACTTCGCTGGTCCGCTCCGAAGCCTTTGTTCTCTTTCTGCGTGGGTTGCTGTTACCAAGGCTTGTTGGGTCCAATCCGGGCACTGACACCGCAGTCAGCTTCTACCTTCGTGGCACAGCTCGATTCCAGCTCCTGGTCATCGTCGACGCCTCCTGGTCCTCGTGGCTGCAGAGACAATCTTCACCTCTTCGAACTTGAAGCACCCGACATCGGTGGGCATTCGACTATCGTGCCCCTGGTCACTGGCTAGTGACCTAGACTCTGTCACCTCTGCTTTCAGGTTCTTCTCATCCTCGATCCAGGCTTGGATCTCTTCGGACACTTCGCAGCTTCCCGGCAGCAGCACTTTTCATCCAGCGGTCATTGAAAACGACGGCGTAGCCCGACACCATTTGGCAGCTGTGCACCCGGCTTCCCTGGGTGAGGTAACACGAGTACTACGGTGCTCCCGTGGGTATTGGCCCCAGAACCCTCTAAGTCCAAAAGGGTTTGTTCCTAGTCCACTCCGAAGTGTCCCTAAACTTTAAAACTTTAACCGCGACTTTCCCCATAGACGCTAACGGAGCTCGCAGCTGTGTTCACACACTGCACACTTCCCCCGTGGGTCCCCTGTGTCACTACCTTGGGTGGTTACTTGGGGTCCCAGCGATTCTACAGGCTCTAGGCCTTGTGTCTAGTCAAGTCGAGGTTCTTATACCACTTTCTTAATATATGGTTTGGTACGCCCCTAGGGCTAATCGTATATATTGTGCTAATGTACTGTGTTATTTGACTTGTAACTTGTGTATTTCGACCTCTAGCCTCATAAAGAGACTAGTGGGTAGTGTTTAGTAATAAATACATATATTTTATATATATACCTGGTGTGGTTCTCCTTTCATTTGGTCATTCATGAGATTATAGACTGGTAAAACAAACAGCTTAACACTCCTTCAAGACTTAGCCTGAAGGCTGCTCTCCATAGCTACCACTAGTATAGCTTTCACTAAAGGTTGTCTTTAAACCTATCATCAATAAAGGTCGTTTGGACTGGTGCAAGGTGCCCACTATAACTAGTGGACAGCATATGCCAGGCCAACTTCTCACAATGTTCACACAGTTAATGTATGTTTGCCTAAAAGGATACATGCCCAGTGGAAGTCCAACCTCAGGGAGGGAGTTGGGACAACTGTTTAGCTTGCTGTTTTTATACTTGAGTTTGCATCATGTGGTACACCGTATAATGTGTTCTATGAGTCTTGCCAGGAGACGTCATGGATCTCCCTATGGAGGGATACGAAATGAAGCACAAGCCCACACAACACAGAATAGATGGGAGGCAGCTCTAAGGTAGTGGCCCCAATATATAACCTCCTAAGACGGAATGTGCGAGGCATGGCAAAACTCAGGAAACTGCATGCAATACACGCCTTCCTTAAGCGTCACCACATTCATATAGCCATTCTACAGGAAACCCACTTATGGCTATGGAATTGCAGGAGTCAAGGCAAGGTGTAGGGGACAAGTATATGGTACATCCTTGTCCACCATTGCCTCTAGAGGGGTGTTGATTTGAATCTCACCTGGGGTCCCTTATGTGGGGTCATCACATAGAATAGATCGGGAGGGCAGGTTTGTGGCCCTGGTGGGGTTATTGGATGGGGGCCCACTCACACTTATAGCGATCTACACACCCCACGCAAATTACTCAAACCTTTTAGACCAATTGAACCCCGCTATCCTCTACTGCCCACAGGCACCGACCATCTAGGCAGGCAACAAAAATGGGTGTTGGACAAAGAACTGGACAGGTCCACTTCTCTCTGGATGGAGCGGTGATCCGTAGGTTGACACAGCACTTACATCAATGGGTGTAGCACATCAGAATATATTACGTGTGCACCAAACAACACGAAAATACTCGTCCTACTCCCCAGTGCATGAAGTACACATGTGACTGGTCCTGTTCCTTTGTAGTGAAGTGGTGTGTCAACGTGCGTCACGGTCGGATTACCTTGCACGCACGATTTCTGAGCACTTTTCACTGCTGCTGACTTTACGTTGGGGAAAGGACCGGGCAAAGATAGCAACCTGGTGGTTGTGAACTGAGACGTTACAGGATGCACCCTACCGGAACACCATAGGCTCGTATATTGTGCAATATTTTGACACTAACATGGACTCCACCTCTGCTAGGTGCACCTAATGGGAGGCCCATAAAGTGGTAATACGTGGCCACTGTATTAATAACTCCTGGGGGTAAGGCAGACCCTATGCCATGAATTACGAGAGGTGGAGTGCAAGTTGCGTGAAATGGAAAACGAAACACTGACCCAGCCCAACAGCGTGGAGCGCCTACAGGCTCTTAGACAAACTAGAGATGAACTGGCATCCCACTTATTGTAAAAGGACTATAGGGAGCACCTAGTGCACCAACATGGAGAGGGAGAGCAGGTGGGTGCAGTGCTAGCATGTTTACTACATGGTGAACAGCAGCACTCCCCTATAGGAGGCCTCTTCACTGCTGATGGGTTGATATGCAATACCCAAACTGCTTTTGCGGATTGTTACCGTACCTTATATGCATCACAGAATGACACAACCACAGATTAGATAGGGGACTTTCACGTACCCGCCTCAGCCTGCTCCAGTGAGCAGAACTGAAAGAACCTATATAGGTTGAAGAAATATGGAAGGCCATATAACAGATAGCACTGAACAAGATGCCGGGTTCCCCATAGAATATTTTGCAGCCTATGGCACTCTCCTTACTCCCATACCTACTAAAGGTATAAGAGGATGCGAAGGCTAGAGAAGAACTTCTGGAATCCCTCAGAGAAGCCCTGATATTCGTGCTCCCCAAGCCAGGCGTGACCCTATAGATGTATGATCGTATCGCCCGCATTCGCTGATAAACCTGAATTATAAAATATTAGGGAAGATCCTGGCAAATAGATTGCTTCCAGTAGAAGGACAACTGGTTCATTGAGACCAGAATAGTTTTATCCCTGGGCGCAACACATTACTGAATGTTCGTTGATTGTTAAATCTGATGTGGACCAACCCCTGGGAACCTGAATCCTGTCTGGTGGTGTCCCTAGAAATAGAAAAAGTGTTTGACACCCTAGGGTGGACATACCTTTTTGCAGTGCTGGAGAGGCTGGGAGTGGGACCATCCTCCTTGAATTGGGTAGGAACACTGTATAGCAAACCAATAGCGAGGGTTAAGACTGGCCAGGTGATCTCAGACACGTTTGAAATACACAGGGGCACTAAGCAGTGATGCCTGTTGTCTTTCGCTCATTTTTGCACTAGCAATGGAGCCCCTGGCAAGCTGGCTGCGCGCCAAAGCTCGGATCTGGGGTGTGCAGACATTTGATGAATGGCATATAGTATCCCTCTATGCAGATGATGCTCTGGTTTGTCTACGCAATGTCCAGACATTCTCCACTTACTGATGGAGATGCTCAACAAGTTTGGAAAGCTGTAGGCCCTCAACATTAATTGGCCCAAGTCCTGTATGTTCCCACTCCAGTGGGTACTGGATCATCTAGGGAGTCTGTGATGGCCACCAGGCTCGTGTGGCAATTTGATTCCTTTAAATATTTGGGGGTTTATATTTACCACGCCAATGCCGATCTAATAGAGGGTAACCTGGACAGAGCAGTAACATTAGTGTGCCACTCTCTCCCCTTCTTGCTCTCGTTGCCTCTGTCTCCGATGGGCTGGGTGACTGTAGCCAAAATGTTGGTGCTACTCTGACTAGTGTACCTTATTGCGGCATTTCTGTTAACTCTTCACAGGCGTTTTTTAAAGGCCATCAGGGGTTACTGTCAGACTTGATTTGAGGGATGTTAGGCCTGACAGCCTTAGGGTGGTCATCCCCAATGTATTGCCTGCTTCCCTCCATTTTTCTGTACTCATTTGTACTGGTTTTAGGACTCTGCACACTCTACCCCTGCTGACCAGTCCTAAAGTGCCTGTGCTCTCGCCCCTATAAATGGTAACATTGGCTTAACCCCAATTGGCATATTTAATTTACTTGTAAGTCCCTAGTAAATTGCACTACATATGCCCAGGGCCTGTAAATTAAATGCTGCTAGTGGGCCTGAAGCACTTATTGTGCTACCCCCAGAGTAGCCCTCTAACCATGGCTCAGGCCTGCCATTGCCTGTATGAGCAGTTTTAAACTGCCATTTTGACCTGGCAGGGTAATCCTTTTGCCAGGCCTAAATCTTTCCTTTTTATACACATAAGTCACTATCAAAAACTACCAATTTCTTTTTTCACTACTGCCAGGCCTATCTCTCCCATAGGATAACATTGGGATTACCTTATTACACATTTTAAGTGTAATTCCCAATTATGAAGAGATAGACTTTTCAAGTTTGGTGTCACTGAACTCACAATTTAAAATCACAACTTATGGTGAAGTTGGATTTTAAATTCCAGTTTAGCAAATGCCACTTTTAGAAAGTTGATTTTTTTTTTACTTTAGCCATTTGGTGCCTTCTGCCTGTCACTGGAATATACGTCTGGGGTGGGTGACAGCTGGATTCCTGCATTTGTGCTGGACAGCCACACACAAAGGAAGGGTAGGTGTGACTGAGTTTCCATCTGCACATTGATGGGTCTGCCTGAGCAGGATATGTGGGAGGGGCTGACACTTCTACCTGAAAGGGCTGAGTCCTGTACCCACACAAAAGGTTGCACACCCCTCATAGTGAGAAGGGCAGGGACTTTGTGCACTTCAAAGCTTTCTTTGAAGTCTCGCCTACTTCAAAGGCACACTGGATATACGTACTGGACCTCTGACACCACCAAATCAGTACACTTCTGGACTTGTCACTACTCTACTAGGAAGACGACCTGCTGTGCAGCTGAAAGTACTGGCACTCTTCTGGACTGCTGCTTTGCTGGACTCTGGCTTGCTGTGCTCTTGCCAAGCTGAGACTCACTGCTGCCTGCTGTTCTCCTGCCTAGGTGACTGCAAGGTTTTAATGGCTTGCCTCCTGTTCCAAGTCTCAGGGATATCAAAGGCTTAACTACCTGCATCTATACCTGGACTCTGTAAGCTGTGAGTCTGCCCTGCCAAGTAGTGCCACTCTAGTCCTGGACCCTTGGAAGTTAGGCCTAAAGAGCTCTATATCCAGAACCCATGCATCCTCCTCGGAACCAGCACATCTCCGCATTTGTGTGAGTCGGAACCAGCACATCCTTGTTGTTGTGTGAAGCAGAGCCGACGCATCACCCTCGTAATCAGTACATCGCCTTCGGAATCGACGCATCACCTACTGTGTGAGCAGTAGCTGCACATCACATCCTGAACTACTGCTTGCACTCAGAACCGATGCTTCACCACAGTTGCGTGGAGTGGACTCGACACATTGCCCTCAGAAGCAGCACATCACCTTCCGAATCAACACATTGCTTAATGCATGAGCAGCCGCCACGCATCGCATCCATAACCAGTGCTCGCTCTCAGAACTGACCGCAGTTGCATGGAGAACATCGATGCATCTCATGCACTTTGTGGCTCAATACCGTTGCACCACCTCGGCTGCACCTCACATCCTCGTTGACGACGCTGCATCCCGGTTCAAGGTACTTTGGTTCAGTGGGCCCAAGAGGGTCCATGTATCCGGCCTGCGCTCCATCGCGCTCGGCCTGAACTCTTGACTTTGTCTCGGTCTAGCGTGACCAGATAAGAGAAAACCCATTTAGGCGCATATTGCTTCTAAGCACTATGTTGACATTTATTCTTTAAAAATTAATATCTTGACTTCTACCTATTCGATTTTTGTCAGTTTGGTCTTGTTTTATTTATAAACTAATAATCTATTTTTCTAACTTGGTGTGGAGTCTTTTTGTGTTGTTTTCACTGTGTTACTGTTTGAAGTGTTGCACACATTGCCTCCTAAGTTAAGCCTGACTGCTCTGTGCCAAGGTACCAGAGGGTGAGCGCAGGATAATTTAGGGTGTGTTATGACTTACCCTGACTAGGATTGTGGTTCCTGCTTGTACAGGGTGTATACCTCTGCCAACCAGAAACCCAGTTTCTAACAGTAGAATGATAAAAACAAGGCTGCACTGCAGGTGGCAAAACAAAACTTACTAGATTGGGGTTCCTAATGATGAGCTTTATTATGCAGCAGCACAACTGCAGTGGCCGATGCAATGGTTGGGGCCCGCTTTGAATGCAGAACGAGAAGTACTTTTTTAAAAACAATTTATTTTCCATTATAGGAAATAAGGTACCGTACATACTCAACAATCATTTGTCACATGGTAGTCGTTACATTCCATCCCCCATTAACATACAGTGGTACATTAAAAGCCCCAGCAAGATCTTTTATATAGACTGTGTGAGAGACCACATCCCCTAAGGTCGAATGGGGTTGCCTTTTACTCGGCAGAGTGCTCTATGTCTTCACTGTACCATACTGGAAACTGCAATCATTCATTGTTGTTCAGGTTGTGGGTCGACTGGTTCCTCAAGCTCAAGGAGGTATGTGCGTAACGGCTGCCATATGTCACGTGGCCTGGATGTTAGTGGCTGTAAATGTGCGTAGAGTTCGCTATTCATGTTGCAATGTATTAAGCTGTTGAGCCATGCCTTTTGCCCCGGTGGGTGCCTGCTCACCCAGCATATGGCCACTTCCCTCTTAGCGAGCATGAGCGCAATAGCTACGAAGCGGCGCAATGTTTTTGGGACGTCATGCACGAACCCCAGGAGTGCCTGCAATGGGGCGGGTGTGAGTGTGAGTTGAGTCATGCGTGACAATTCCGCAAATATAATCCTCCAATACTTGGCCAGTTTTTCAAAGGTCCTTGTCATGTGAGCGAAGTCGGCGGACGGTGAGTGACACTTGGGACGTGTATGGGGACGGGAGGGGTCCATCCGATGCACTTTAGTCGGTGTAACGTATGCCCGACATAGAAACTTAAAGTGTAGCAGCTTATGACGGTGATTAACTGATACCAGGCGTGTCTGCAAACAGAAGTGATGCCATTGAATGTCAATCAATGCGTCACCGAGGTCCCGTTCCCACGCGGTGCAAACCCCTGCATCCCAGGCAGGGAGTAGAGCCATGCACGATTTGTACAGCTTGGATATCAGGTGTTCTCCACCAGTGTCCGTAATAAGTAATGACAAAGGTGGAAAGTCATCCGGCTCAAGGGGGTATCTGGAGATCTGGGCTCTAAGCGCCCCCTGCAGTCGTCGCAAAACTAATTGGTCCAGTATGGGAACGTGTTGAAAGCGGGGATCCTTGGTTCGGGAAACTATGTTCCCGTCAGGTAACAGGTCTCCAATAGTGTTCAAGGAGTACCTGGAAAGGGTGCGCCGGACAATAGATTCCTGCGTGATGGGTAGTCAAGTATTTGCATCTAAAGGAAATGCAGATGAGTACAATAAGTGGCCTCCTGTTGCCCGGATCAATCGCTTCCAGGCCCAGCTGGTCATGGAAACCATCTAGATGTCATGCGGGTTGCGGCGGGATGGGATCCGTGAGATCAGCCTCCAGCTTGGTGTATGGAATCCTGGCGTCTGGGGGGTCCCAATTTCGAGCGAAACTACACTGGGCTACCAGATAGTATACGTGAAAATTCGGGATCCCAAGGCCTCCGCGCTCGTACGGTAGAGTCAACTTGTCCCAGATGGTTTTTGGTTATTTTAACAATAGCTATGCGGTCTGCCATAGCTAGGGGAAGCTTCAACCAACGTTCGATCCCAACAGTTAGTTTTTCCAGCGCTGGCCCATAATTGAGACGTATTATTTGCTACGATTCTCTATGGATATGTATCCCCAAATATTTGACGGAGCTTCACACCACACTGTTGGGAATAAGTATCCATGCTACAGGGGGCGATGTCAGGGGAAGATCTCAGATTTGCCCCAGTTTATGTGCAACTCGGACAAAGCTCCATATCTGATTGTTTCTCTCAGTATGAGGGCTAGGTGCTCACTCTGGTGCCTCACGTAGAGAATAATGTCATCCGCATAAAGTGTAATTAGGAGCGGGACAGTTTTGAACTTCAGACCTCTGTGGAGGTGCCGCTCCTGCAAGTGACGCACCAGGGGATCCAACGCTATCACAAACAATAGGGGAGACAGCGGGCATCCCTGCAGTGTTCCCTGCGTAGGAGAGAAAGAAGATGTCAGCGTTCCATTTAGGCAAATGCGTGCTGAGGGCTTCGTGTATAATAATTTGATAAGGGCACTGAATCCCAGCGGGCCTGCAGGAAAGGCCACTCCAGTGAATCAAACGTTTTTTCAGGATCCAGCAACGCTGCTGCAGCCGGGACGGTGGGAGAGATTCTATGGCGGGCCTCAAAAAGAGCACGCAAGTTCAGGGCTGTGGATTTATGCGGGACGAACCCAGATTGGGCTGGAGATATTATCTGGTTTAGTAATAGGGAGAGCCCAGTAGTTAGCATTTTGGCCAAGATCCTATTGTCAACGTTTAACAAGGAGAGTGGTCTGTAGGAGCCGCATTGCATCGGGTCCTTTCAAGGTTTGGGGAGCAGTATTAGCACTGCTTCATGGATACTAGGTGAAAGAATGCCGTTCTCCAATGCCTCCTGATAAATCTCTAAGAGATAGGGGGCGAGTAGGTGCTTATACGCCTTGTAAAAGCAACTCGAGAAGCCGTCAAGGCCAGGTGCTTTTGTCCCATTCATGGCTTCTATTGCCTGGATTATTTCCTCTTCTGTAAAGGGCTCCCTGAGGAATTGTTGATGCGCAGAGCTAAGCCATATCGTCTAAATAGCGGCTTTTGTCTGATTCCTCTGCCATGACCCGAGATGTGTGCAAGTCGTTATAATAGGTAAGTACTTCTTCTTGAATGCAGAGAGTGTCGGAGATGTAGGTGCCGTCCGGATGCATAAGAGCTGTTATGTAAAACTGGCCCCTAGGGGGCTGCAGCAGTTGTGCCAGGGTGCGTCCCTGCCTCTACCTCTCCACATACCAGCGGGCAACAGCATACTTTCCCAGATAATGGGCTTCACGCTCCGCTGCCTCGTGAAATTCTGCCAGTAGTGCGGCCCTGCTCTGTAGTCATGATGATTGGTCCCGCGATTTTTGGGCCTGTTCTACCTCCACTAGTGTATTTTTCTAATTGGAATAGGGTGCGACGTAGGTCTTTAAGAATATCCAGCATGTTTGGAAATACAGACCCCTCTTATGTAGACCTTAAAGGCCTCCCATAATGTAGCCCAGGATTTCACTGTCCCTTTGTTAAGCTCAAAGTATTTCACTATGGCCGCTCGTAGTTCTGATCGGAATAGGTCATCACGGAGGGCTGTCCCGGGGAATCTCCACTGCCACTCTACCCCACCTGCACTGGGGATACTAAACTTCAGGATCACCGGTGAGTGATCGGACAGAGTACGTGGCAGGTGTTGTATGGAATCAATCCCCTGTGTCAGGTTGGATGCAAGGAGGTGGTAGTCCAAACGAGTCCAGCTGTTGTGTTGTGCTGAGTAATGTGTATAGGCAGCCTGAGCGGAATGCTGGTGGCACCAGGCATCAGTTAAGTGATATGTTCTCCGTAATTCTGCTAATACGCGTCTAGACCTTGGTTTGGCATTAGGGGTGCTCGCTGTCCTGACACATTGGGGATTAAGCAGTAAGTTAAGGTCACCCCCCATACAGACATGGTATGCCTCCATTTGGTCGATTTGAGCCATTAGGTCTTGGTAAAACTCCGGGCTGTCGGTGTTTGGGGCGTAAACATTAACCAGGAGTATAGTGTAACCTAATAAGCAACCTTTCACCAGCAGGTAGCGGCCCTCCACGTCTGCTCGCACCATTGTTATCTGGAAATGTTCTTTCTTATAAACCAGTATGACCGCCCCCCCCCCTGGCATATGTGCTGTAACCCGGAAAGTACCGATGGGGACCCCATGCCGCAGCAAAGGTGTTAGGTGATGTGGAGGACAAATGTGTTTCTTGTAAAAAGGCAATGTCGATTTGGTGCCTCTGTAAGATAGTGCATTACCTGCTTGCCCTTACGCCTATTGTTCAGCCCGTGTATGTTCCAGGTTACTAAGTGTAACATCTACAAAGAAGTGGTCCCTGTCATGTGCAATCATCGCTGTGCTAGGGAGTGTGAGATGGGCATTTCTAAGAACATCTGTGCGCTACCAACAACAATCTGGAGAACAAACGACGGCAAAACAATCCCAAACAGAATGCACCCGCCAGCTCCCTCCCCTCACCCATCCCCGTACCTGTTGCTACGGGGAAATCCCAATCCCATCAACTTTGCTACATTTTGAAACTTTAGCAACATGTTCAAACACCCAAACAGTGAAGTGTGAATACACTTGGGGGTTGGCGATGCCACGCCGGCTCCCCACTCCCTGTAAAGGAAAACAATACTAATGAACAATGCTTTGTGCCGTACACTAAGACATTAAGCTTAACTGGCCCAGGAGAGATCATGCAGATTTGTGATCCGATATAGTTCAATACCCTGGTGTGGCTGCAGAGCTGGG
Organism: Calotriton arnoldi; assembly: GCA_963921515.1. NCBI lineage: Eukaryota > Metazoa > Chordata > Amphibia > Caudata > Salamandridae > Calotriton > Calotriton arnoldi. The sequence goes on along the minus strand of CAWUFW010015089.1, from coordinate 60,292 downwards.
CAAAGGAAAAGTGTTTATTTTGCAGGCAAAATGTCTGCGCTGGCGCCAGAGTTGGAGTCAGGAGGCGATTCCTCAGGAGAATTAGTTTGGCGTGACCTTTGCGTCACGGAGAATGTTCTGCAAAACTCCTGCACCACCGTCGGGGTTTCGAAAATTCGTGACCTGCCGTTAATCTCAACCCGCAGGCGTGCTGGGGACAGCATCCCATAATTAAGGCCCAAGTTGCGAAGCACAGATTTAACCCCATTGCATTTGCGGCTGGCATCCTGGACCATGCCGTAAAGTCTGGGTAAAGTGAGATTGATGAACCCTGCCAGTTGAGGGGCCCTTCTCTCTCGCCAGGCGCAGTGCAGTGTCTTTGTCCCGGAAATTTAACAGCTAGGCAATTAGCGGGCAGGGCGGGCAGCCCAGATTCAGGCACGACCCCAAGGTGCTGGGAGCCCTCTCGACCATGAACGTGGGTGTGGAGGGGTCCCAGCCAAATAAGTCGATCAGAAGTTGCTCCAGGAATCCGTCGAGACGGCCCGTGTTCATGGACTCCGGAATACCCAGAATACGGATGTTGTTGTGTCTACTTCTGGCCTCCAAGTCTTCGTTTTTCATTGCAACCGTTTTTAGGAGTTTTTCCATGTGCTTCAGCCTTTTGGCCGTCTGGGCTGATCTGTCCTCAAGATTCGAGACCCTGCCCTCTACTGTGTTAAGCTGCCCCTCATGCCAGTCCAGGCATGCCCACATTGATTCTAGGTGCTTGTCCAATGCGTCAAAGCAAGTGTCCAGGGCCTTGAAGCCTGCTCCAAGCTCCACCATAAGGGCATCAGTCCCAGTTGGCGCTGTTGCATGAGTGTTCAGCAGATTTCCTCCCTCCACCATTTCCGATCCGGATCCTTCCCCAGGGCGCTTGGATTAATCAAAGGTCAGCCTGCGCTGTTTTGGGTCCCACCTGCCAATCAGTGAGATCATGGCAGTGATCTGAGCGGAGTGGGGCCCGGGCTTCAGTCAAGGCTGTGTGCACTTCATTGGTAATTAAGTGCTTATTCTAATGAGGGCCAGTCCAATAGTAGGTCCCGGCTGACCCAGCCCAGGCAAAGAAAGTGGTACTGGCACAGGGCCCCCGCAAGTTGTGGCCTGCCCGCAGGGGGGCACCAAGCAGTTAATGCAATATACAGCCAATCGGCAAGGCCCAGCCACTTGCATCACAGCCACACTAGCAGGCAGCCTCTCTACGGCCCTCCACAATTAGTTACAGTACCAAGGCCTACCCGCGTGGTCTGTGCAGAGCCAGCCACTCCCACCACCCGGGGGTGCCGGCATCTCTGCCGCCTCTGGTAATAAGGCAACAAGTGTGGGGATGTCTATATGGCCGTTAGTGCTTCGGCTCTCCCCAGGCCTGCACAACGGGCTCCCACCTGTTCAAGTTGGTGCACCCCTGTCGGTGGGCCGGCACAGTGGAGAGGCAGAAGAAAGGGGGGGAGAGGATGACGGGAGAGGCTCGCCCAGACCCAGGCCCATTGGCTGACCCCCAGGCTCACCTGTGGCCCCTGTCACCAGGGGTTCTTGCTTAGGCACACTGGGCTCCCCTGCAGGTCCAACTATTCCATGCCTCCACAGTTGTAGGTTCTCACCGGACCTGCTAGGGCCCGTTTACTCCAGTGGCGTGTGCTCGTCATGTCTTCCCCAGAGCCTGATGTCCTCGAGCCACCAGCTCCAGCAGTCGCGGCAAACCCCTCACTACTGCAGCCGGTCCGCTACCACTCAAGTCGGGCGTGGGGCCTCTCCTCCAGCGCGACATCACTCAGCTGCGCAGGGTTCCTGGCTTGGGCCAACGCGGCTCAGTTTCTTCTCTGGGGCTGAAGGCAGTTTCATCGTTGCTCACCTGTAATTACACCCTGCCAGGTTCTGCCAGTGCCACAGACCGCTGTAGCATCGACTCCACCGTTCGGATGCTGGATGTAGCCCAGTGCATGGCTAGGATTGTGGGGAGATCGGTGGAGCTGCAGAGCTATGCAGCCATCTTGGCCGGCAGCTTCGCCACGCCCCCCGAAAGAGAAGTAGTTAAGCGCATTTTGCTAGGTGAAAACATTCTCACCTGGCTGTAGAGTTATGCACATCCATGCACACCTGAGACCAGCCAAATGGCAGTAGCGCATAGTTTCTGGCATAAATACGTGTGAGGTGTGGGGGGCAGTTCACCATATGCCCCTCATCTAGCAATTTGGACCTTGCCAATAATCAGGGACAGCATAGGGAGCAGTGACACACGTCCCTGGAGGGAAGCTGGGGTACTACTCACTGAGAATCTCTATGACAAGGGAGAACTAAAGACCTAAGGGAAACAAATGGGATACCGGTCAAGTCGGTTTCTGGAGTATAATACAACAAAGCATGTCGTCATTGCCTATTGGGGCTGGGAACGGACGGAGCCACCAATATTGCTGCCCTTGCAGATTGCGCTAACGCATGGCAATGCGGAGAAACCGATAACTGTACTATACAAACACCCTGCATGCACATGTCAGAGTTGCTGGCCAGAGATGGTAGTCGCTAGACCTCGGTACTGCGCTGACCAATAAACAATGGACTGGTGCCAAATCACCAGTTAAAGAGGTCTCTAGGAACCCACAGTTCAGATGTACGCAATTTAACTTTCTACACCAGATTCACCTCATGTTCTCGGGTGCCCCATTGGAATGTCCTAGATGTTGACACCAGGATGCCGGCTTCTTTCACATGGTGTGGGACTTCCAGGTGCTATAGCACACTTGGAGGGAGGCGGCGAGAATTTTCTCTGCTTTGGTCGACTGCACAATACTACTAACACCCGACTACTGCCTCCTGGGACTGAGATCTGGAACTAAAGGGGGCAAATATACCCGTACATTTACCGACCTGGCCTTGGTACTGTTCAGGAGGGAGATTGCGATGTCCTGGAAGGCCAAGACTGCTACTGACACCAAGCACTTGTTCCTGAAACTGCTGAAATGGGCTAAAGCAGAGTCGGATGCCATCACTAGGACCCACCTCTCCAGTGGGGGGGGGGTCAGGTGTGCAGTGGGCATGTGTTGGGACACGTATATCACAAAGCTGGAGGAGTGATGGGAGACCACCTTGAGCAGTGAATAGTCACCAGTTACGAATATGACACATTGCATAAAAGTCATCCTCACCCTTGTGATTATTATAACTGTAAATTCCCACCATGGCTGTTACTCCGTGCCACCTGACGATCATGTCCTTACATGTACTTTTGGCTAGTTTGTTTATATTGATTTTATATGTTCCCTGGTTGACGGCTACTAGGCGGGGGTACTCAGCCCACGCCTGTTATGACAGACAACTATGCTCTATTTAGAACTTCCGGCAGGGCTTCCAGCAGGGCTAATGAATGAGTGACAGCTGGTTCCGAATGCTGCATCTTGCCTGATCCTGAACTGTCTCAAGAGGCAATCAATGCAAGGGAATCCCAAGCATCTGTATTGACTTCCCATAAATCAAAGGGTTACATTTAGGCCATACTAATTACTTATTGAGCACTGCACAAAAAAGGACATTTATACTTGCAGATAGGGTGACCAACCGACATGGAGGCAAATCATGGGCAGGAATGTAAAAAAATCAGGACAAGGGGTCAAATGTCAAATGGCCAGTTTTACAGACACATCCAAGGAGAGGCCATACCCCACTATTTTATCAGTGCATTTTGTTTTACTAATTTGTACATAGCACTATTTATTCACAATGTCCATTATGTGATTGCCTTTAAGTATGCTACATTCATGTGGCACATTATGTCATTCTTCAACAGTAAATGAATGCCCTTGAGCATGGTGTCAAGGGCATCACCCCTATCCTGACTTACCCAAACGTTCTTGGAGGGAAAGCAACAGCATCATTTTGATTATGTTTCTAAACATTTTAAAACTTATGACAAACAGTTTGGGAAACATTAAGCTAAGTGACCATCTAATAATAGTTTAGACAAGTTGAACAAAAACGTCCGGCTCACCTCAACCCCCAGTCAATGTTAAACCTAAAAAAAAATAAACTAAGCAGAGCAGATGGTGTGAGCAGCATTCTAATGTCAGGATGCGAGGTACCCACAATTTCTCTGTATTCTCACAGCACTAGAGTGTGCTTTCGGGACTTTACATTTAGCTCAGAACTGGGAGCTTAGAATACCAGACAAATAGAATTAAAGAGTAGGATGAAATCAATCTCAGATGATAGATCCACAGTGACTGTCTCAAAGGGTTGATGCTGAGAACCAGACAAATAAGGAAGAGGAAAACAAGGTGGGACAATTCCTAAAATCAGACAAGATGGGCCCGCCATGAGTATCAGAAAGTATTTTGTACCTGAGGTTTTGTCTCAGCAGAGAAGAGAGGAACAGAAGAGGCACTGTCAATTGGTTGAACAAGCAGCACCCACCCACCATGGCAAACTCTGCTGTTACAATGGTCCACTGGTTGTGCTTGTGAAGAGTGAGCAGGGACCAGACCCCTTGGAAGCTTGGGCTGGGCAATTGCCCACTCTGTCCATGTCTTAAAATGGTTCTGCAGTGATCCGGCTCATCATTAAGTGCAAAGTGCATGCAGGATCTTTAAAATATTTGGAATTTAAATTGCACAAGCTAAATTAATCTACTCAGTGGCTTAAGTGCACTATGTGTGACAGTGAAGCCTGGGTTCAAATCCCAGATTTCCTGCATAGCTAAATTGTGTAATCTTAGTCAAATCAATTAACTTTGCAAGCCTAATTTACTTGATAGTGACATTAAAGAGCACTTTCAAGTAATTCAGTTTAAGATGGACTGTGTAAAAAAAATCACTTGTATGTTTTATTAGCCTGGAATGTTCCTCCATCTATAACAAATAATATTGGCCATGATGTAAGGGACACCAGATAATTAGTTCACTTTCTTTACTCCTGGTGTTGTTAAGATGGGGGTTAATGAATGTTTCAAAGTTCATGTTTAAAACCAGAAGACAGTGTTTTTGTACCATTCTGTAAGGTGAACAGTATACTGTGTTAAATAAATACAGATCACAGATTAATCGGACACAATAGCTAAAACAAAAAAGGTCCCTCCTGAAGGTGTGGGAAGGCAGGACTCCATATGCTAACATCACTGACTTTTTAGAATTTATATACCTATTCAACAGTTGGGTGAGCCACTGAAAGCTTGAGCCAGGCTTGAGCCTGAAGCCAGGCTCTGGCTCGGCTCGAGGTCCTGTTGGAATTTTGAACCCATAATGAGCTGAGCTTTCTTGTGGCATCTGCCTGCCTCCTTCTGTCTACCCAGGATGTGGTGTTAGGGCCAGGACTGCCGACTTTGGAACTGGGGAACCAGGTTCAAGCCTCAGCATTGGCTCAACATCCGGTAATTCTGGACAAACCACTTAATCTCCCCATGCCTATAAACAATTAATGTGATCTTGTGTAATGTAAGTGGTGCTCATGCAAAGTGCCCCAATACCTTTGGGTTGAGTTCACACTGTATAAAAACTGCAGAAAAATGCACAAAAAAGTAAAAAACAAAGCCTTAACATAAGGAAAGACGAATACCCCTTTCCTGGCTGATTTGTACAAAGTTAAATTACAAAACTGGTATCAATTGCGGCTTCCCTGCTTACATTGTGTGATCTTAGGCAAATATCTTACTTCACCAAAAGACACAACAGAGGAAAGTAGAAGCTCTTTTTATAAGATGCACTTTGCTTCCAAAACTACACTTAAGAGTAATCCCTAGAAGTGCTCCCACACCATCCTCCTTGTTTAAGAGTCTCTTCAGTCAGATGGCGATGCAATGGTCCTCATTGCCCATTTTCCTCAGTATATTAGATACTGGATTGCTTGTGGTCAATCACATCATCATGGTGATTTTTTTGAGTTGTATTTAAACATGTAAGTATATAAAATCAGCAACATTAATGAGATAATAATGACATGTGGCTGAAGCAAAACTTGCAACCCCCAAATAACCCCCACCAAAAGGAAAGCAGGAGGTAATGCCTAGTGTCACAACTGAACAGCAGGGAGTAAGTGAGGTGGTTTGGTTTTCACATCAACACACCTAGGACCCCAGCATATCTTTCTCTCTGAAAACCAGTTTTTGGAATGCTGTTTGTCCTTCACTTTTTGACTTTTGATGTAATGAGTCTATTTACACCTTTTTGTCTGGAAGAGAGATCTGAGATATTTCCAGTTTTCCTTTCCCCTCTAGACATTTGTTAGAACTGTCCAGCCTGCAATGGAAATAAATATAATTATGAACTATACCTGGTCTTGGTCTCACACTACTAAGGGTTGCGACATTTGTCAAAAAATGTCACATTGGAGAGGGAGGCCTTAGAACTCTAAAGGGCCAAATAGACCCTAGCCAACCTAGTGCGTATTGTCTTCCTCTGTCTCATAGCCCAAGAAGGTAAGCATCAGCTTCTCACCTCACTGCAGCCTCTGCTTGTCTCTGCTTCTCTATTTCTGTAAACGGTCTTGCCGTTCTAGCATCCAGGGACCCGCAGCTAAGGGTGGAAGAGGAGAAGGGAGTCTCCCTGTTTATTCCTGTGAGGCTCCGGCACAGACCTTCAGCACCACTCACTGTAACCACAGGCACATCCTATGCAACTCATTGCACATCATCTCATTAATGCACAAACATTGAAGCTACCCTCTTCCCAACGCAGCCAATCCAAGCAACTGCACTCACCATTCTAGTCAGCACATTAAATGCACTCTTTATCTTATTCTGAAAACTGCTCTCTCACAGTCATGCGTGCCGCAAACGTCTCAGAGCTTATTACCACGTATGACGTCAATTCCACCTTCTACTATACCACTACTCACACCCTCAATGTCCTGGCCCCTCATTACTCAGCATGTCAACCAGCGAAACAGAAAGGGAGGGGCCCTCATGGTTGTCCGGAGATTACTGTGGCACTGCACCCAAAGCAAAAGCCAATGTTCAGAAGCCTGAACTCCTCCCCCCTAACTTCCCAGTGACAGCAACACAGACCATCACCTTTCACCTCATCTACCAACACGGACTTCAACGGATACACAGCAGCCGTCATCAGGTCTATCTGGAGTCAATGTGAACATCAACCTGAGAGACTTCAACATCCCTGGCAATGCTGGGTGCCCTCTTCAAAATGGCGGACACTGTCAATATCATTCCGCCTCTGACCCTGATAACATAAGTGAATGGAACACCCTGACTACATCCACCCCACTATCATCAACCTCACTCGTCCCCTGCTGTGGCATGCTGACTAGACTAACCAAGCCTTGCTGAGAAAGTCAATAAACTTTAATTAAAGTAACAGACTAAGAAATCATCTTTTGATTGGAAAATACAGCTCGCAGTAGCATCATGTTTACATGAAACAAACATAGGACGAGTTTATGAGAAAAAATGTTGACCCTGATAATTAAGCAATTTTGAATGTGAAACAAACAAGGGCTCGAGGTCTTAGAAAGGCACGCGCCTCTGCTGCCTCACAGCGGCTTGTGACAGAGCAGCTGACGTCACACACACAGGTTGGTGAAGCCAATTTCAAATGATGCACATTGTAGGAAAGACATCTTAGCCAGATGTTTCTTGTTCTCTTTAGCCAGGTTTATCGGGATTAGGAAATGTTTTCATGTATTTGTTTTAAACCCAACAGAAGACGATGCTGGTTAAGAAACATGATATGAAAAGAGGAGGGTACTCATTAACAAACAGGCGACAGGCATGAGGAGTGTTTTATCTCAAAGATTAAAAAGAAGCAGTTTTGAACAGAGTGGTAGAGCACCAATAATTAGGTAAGGAAATTATTCACTTTAGTCTACATTAACATATGTACAGTAAAATGCAAAGTACTCCAAACAGCGGCTTGACCACAGGTTCAGCACATCAATCCCTATTTCACAACTATAAGAGTCCTGTGCAAATCACCTCCGGAACCCGCCGCAGTTGGGCTCCACTGGAATCCAGACACGAACAGTTTTTGATCATGGAGGGTGCACCAGGAAAGAAGTCAAAATCTTTTATGCGAGTCCGTTAAATTTTCTTTATTCTTTCTTCTTCATAAAAAAAGAGATTAGGCATCAGCCAACGCGTTTTGTTCCTATCAGAGGAATTTCATCAGGGCTATGTATACTAGGTGAAATAATCCGAGAATTCCCAAGTGTATTCACGAAATGGTACAAGAAAAGTACGAGAAGGAGCCCCACAATAAGGGTTCAATTAGGTCACATTCAGCCACGACGATCTGGAGATTCTCCTTCTGATAAATGGCACGTACGCCAGGTAGCAGTGTAAAATAATCCCAGCAAACTCTAAATGAAGCATTTCACACTTTGTAGGGAGAAAAAAAGGCCATGGGAATCTCATATGAGAAATCGATACATAGAAACTTCATGCTCTGTTACCAGAGTTATTTATACAACAAGGAGTGTGGTGAGAAAGAGACGTCTGGATGGAAATGTGCTCATAAATATGCTAACAAGTATATGGGAAGAGCACAAAAAATGAGACACCCTGTTTCGTTTGGAACATCTGCTTCTGCAATAGGAGTCAGAGAAAAGGTTTTGGAAATGAAGGACATGGCATGTACAGCAAATGAAAACAGTACCACTCTTCTTAGAGAATAGTTACCTCACATTCCTTGGTTCTTAGGCACTTTCAGGGTAAAAGCAGAATGTAGAAAATATAAAATGGCAAATAAATAGGAAACATCAGGGCTAAAATATGTATACCCAAACCAAAAGCATTTTCTGACAAAAAAGGTACTGTTTTTAGGTCAAGCCTAGCGTTGCAGCGCTTTGCGAGGCATGCAGTATTCAGTATAGCGTGGAAGCTTTGTGGAAGCTCCGCCCACTCTCCGCCCATCTTTTTCATTGGCTTAGGTCCTAAATGCTGCCTTCCGATTGGTTTTAGGCTTGTTAGTCCCTCCTCATGACGGCCATGTCGTCATTAGTATCCTTCCATGGCTACTGGCCCCTTTACTCCGAATACTATTTTCTTCCCTGTCTCCCCCCCACCCCCTCCCGCAGTCCGTGACTTCTCGGCCCACCCATCACCCCTGCCCCCCTCCCGCACTCCCGTTCGTGCCTTCCCGCCCGCACTCCCGTTTCCAATGCAATAGGTCTCGGGTAAATGCGAGTCCTATTGCATTGCAAATGCTTGTTTAAGATTGGGTTTTATGTTGGGGTTGGTAGCTTTGAAGCCCACCAAATTCTCTAATTCTAGAAATATAGAAATAGATTTCGCCGAGGTAAGTTAGAAAGTTTGAAACCTGTTTGTTGTATAAAGGTATCACCCTTGCAATATTGTTATATAGACTCTATAGACTGAAAGTATTTTCGCTCAGTTTTGTGACTTGCTGCACACGCTGTCGATGCACACTCAGTCTTGCAGTCGCCAAGCACCGCCTATATAAATATACATGTGATGTCCGCTGTTTGCGAGCCTGCTCGAGGGTCCTGCTTGTTTGTGACAAACGGTGAAAGACCTTTATCTGTGTCCTCTGTGTTCATTGGTCTTTCGAGCTCCATGTCGCCGAAACAACACACAGGAAACACAGAACGTTCACAACTGAGGCAAACACAACGTCTCATGCTCCATTTATATATTCTTGAAAACAGTCGATAGCTCGTGCAAAGAAAGTCCAGATGAGGAAAATTACAGCGTAAACGAACTGTGTCTTTTTACGTCCACTCATGTTTCTAACGCGACCTGACGTGCGGTCTAAATATTCTGGGGCTTATTTACAAGGCCCTTGCGCCACTTTTGCGTCACTTTTCCCATGTTAAAAATGACGCAAAAGTGGCTCAAGGGCCTTGTAAATCTGCCCCTCTATACTTTCGAAATATAATCCAAGGAGTTTACAGTTACACATTGGGCTTAATGCTCGTCGTCCGACGTCAGCATACGAATAGAGTTAACTCGTCTTTTCAATGTGCACTGATGTCAAAGGTAGGCAATGTACTGGGTGAAAGTGTACAACAAAATGCACTGCAGGCATTTCTCGATGTAAAATAACTCGTGTTGTGCCTTTCTACAGGGCACCCTGAGCCGCTCAATGTTCCTTGTTAAACAAATACTCTTGTAACGAATTATCCCAACTCGAATGACTAATTTATAAAACTAGATATTTACAGACACAAAATGTGAGATGTCGAACAATTTCTGTCAATAAGGTATTTTTATACATGCCACATTTGTATTTGGGTCTTGCGAGTTTAGATTCTCTATAATCTCATCTTTATCTATAAAATGCAAATACTCGGGCAGATGGGGGCTCGTAGGTGAAGTAACGACTGTGAAGTCATATGTCCGGAATTGGTTCACACATCCCACCTCATTGTGTGGTCCAGGGAACAACCTTTTCTATTCACAGTTAAAAGCGTTTAGAAACGATATATCATTATTATTAATTCCTTGTTCGTCAATGTGCCCCCCTTTTCTATTCACAGTTCAAAGTGTTTAGAAACGTGATATTATGATTAATATTACTACTAATAATAATAATAAACCTGCCTGGGAACTTCGCCTCATACCCAACGTATAGATGCAGCACACCTTTGGCAGTAATGTATTTATAAAGCAGAACGTTATGGTAAGTTTCATATTGCACTCTTCAGAAACCACTGAAGCAATGATATCTATCTATCTATCTATCTATCTATCTATCTGTCTGTCTGTCTGTCTGTCTGTCTGTCTGTCTGTCTGTCTGTCTGTCTGCCTGTCTGTCTGTCTCTGGCATTTATTTCTTCTTGTTGGCACCCCTCTCCATCTGCCTTATCTAGTCTTCACATTATAATAAACAGTACCATAACACTATTTTCTATATTTTTATAGAACCAGGTGTATTGTGAACACGAATCGAAACTATACTGCTTTTTTTTATTTTTCTGCCAACTGCCTCTATTTAACTTTCTTGATAGAAAACGACCAGCAGAGGTCAGTAAAATACCAGAATCACTTTAGCGTTCTCTAGATACCAGTCCATAGAAATTGTCTTCCATGAGCACCTGTAGACAATAATATTTTTTTTAAATCTTGTATTTTCAGGGTTATAAGACCACCGAAGGCCCTGATTTTATATTAAAAACAGAGCTTTCCACTATACCATTTCCCGCTGAAAGGCAATATTTCTCTCCATGTGTTCCCATACCTGGCATGTCACGCAGTTTGGTGCTTATTTTCCCTCCATGTTAAAGAACAGTAGATGTTTCAGCGCCCAGGCTAATGTGCTGCATAGCTAAATACATATAAGGTCCCAAAGGCGAGACCGATTGCATTGCAAATGCTTGTTTTTATTTTGCGTCAATGCTAGTAGGAAAAACTATGGTATATTTTTTTCTGCAAACCATCTGGAGCTCCTTGACCCCTTAACTGCTGGGGCTCCCATCCACCCCCCACCCCCACCATGCCAAGCCCTTTTAAGCTATTTGGGGTAGCTTGCTCTTAGGGATCCATAACCTTTTTCCACATAAAGGGGTCAATTTTCACACTACGTTGTGCTGTATGAAAGGGAAAGGGCAAGAGTGCGAAGTAGTTAACATCATACGGCGCATTCCTGCCCTTTCCTTGCGCTGGCGCTCTTTTGGCTGCATTGTGCCAAAGCAGGCAACCTTGCACCATGGTGCAAGGGTGCCTGTGTTGTAAGCAGGATTATTTTTGTGCAGGAAAGCACACCTTCTACCACAAAAACAATTCTGAGAGGAATTTTCCTCTCATATGTGTGCTGCAGTATGCATACAGAGATATTTCTAACCACTAATGGTAAATCTGGGAATGTGCCAAAATCCAGTTGTGGATGCGTGGGAACACCCACGCTCTGCCCTTGGTTTAGCGCTGCCATGCGCTACTCTAGATTTATCAAGCCATGTAGGGCCACGGAAGGTGGCCTTGTGTGGCTTCATAAATCTCACTTAGGTTTGGGTTGCCCCTGTGCCCCCTTATGTGGCTCAAGGGCGATGCAAAACCTTGATAAATCCACAAGAAAGTGACATCCTTTTTTAGTAACATCCTGGGGATTCTAAAGATACCCAGGGTTTGTAGATTCCCCCAAATGGGACAGAGAAAAAAGGAAAAATTTAGCTAATGTTTGAGTTTTTGGGGAAAACAGAAAGAAAAGTGCTTGTGCCACAAAAATTCCATTTTTTTCCATAAAAATGGCATCAACGAAAGGTTTGCTGTGTCATTATCTACCCAGCTTTCAGGAACATTCAGAGTTGAATCAAAAAACCTACGTTTTTAATTTGTGGCATTTTTCAAAGAGGATGTCAATTTTTTTCTATTGTTTGTCCTTTCAACCTACTTCCGGTTTGTGGTGGAAACCTGTGTGAAACCCCTGGGGGACCTATGGGTGACCCCAAAGCAAAAATCGATTGAAAATGAGTAGGAAAAGACAATAATTTGTGACAACGTTATTGTTAGACTTGTCATCCTAAGGGTGGCATTCCCCCAAACATTTTGCTTTTTACCTCCACGTTTTGCTGAATCTTTTTGTTTGCCGTAGCAATCTGAACACTTTACCACTGCTGACCAGTGCTAAAGTGCATGTGCTTCTCCCCTAAACACAAAAAACAAAGACACAAGGTGTTTGGCAAAACAGGAACAGTTGGTTTAATTAAACACTATGGCTGGGAGCACATTTACAGAGTTGGGGTCTGAGGGCTGTCTTAATGTACAATCGTTTTGAGCATCTTTATATCCATTCTTGAAGCATCATAAAGCAATTCATAGATCATGTTTTGGGAGAGGAATGTAGGCCTAGTTATGGAGCCATAAATTATTCCCACCTGATGACAAAGGCAGGTGGGTCTCGACCTTGCGTGGACACAATGGGTAACGTGTCCAGAAGTCTGGCATTGAGAGCGCGTGATCACTGCATGTGCTGTGTGTGCTGTCTTCTGATGGATTGAGTGTTCCTAACTTCATGTGGCATCTAACTATATGGAGTTTTGGGAACATGCGCCACTCCGGCCATGTGCGTTTTATTGGGGCCAATCTCCCAGGACCATTGTCGTTTTGCTGCCTATCTGTGGTACTAATCTGGGTTTTTCCTGTTTACATGTTTGTCCTGCTGAATACGTGCCACCCCACCTGTGATCTGTCAACGAGTAGCCTCAGGCCTTGGTCGCAGGTCCCTGCCTGACCACATGTTTCTGACTCGGGATGATGGAGAGGTCATATCAGGAGATTTCGGCAACAGTGATTCAATTTAATTTTTGTACATACACGTATCATTGCGTACATCAACATCAATATTAATAATGGTGCTATTGATGTGTACGGAATTGGCATATTTAGTTTACTTTTAAGTCCCTTGTAAAGTGGTGTACCATATACTCTGGGCCTGTAATCTAAATGCTACTAGTTAGCATGCAGCGCTGATTGTGCCGCCCACACGAGTAGCTTTTCAAACATGTCTCAGGCATGCCATTGCATGGCCTGTGTTTGCAGTTTACTGCCACTTCGACTTGGCATTTAAACCACTTGCCAAGCCTTACATTCTCCTTTTATTACACATAAGGTATCCCTAAGGTAGCCCAAGGTAGCCCTAAGGGCAGGGTGCTGTGTTAGTAAAAGGAAGGACACGTAATTTTGTGTTTTGCATGTCCTGGTAGTGACAAACAGCTAAATTCATTTCTCACTTCTGTAAGGCCTGCTCCTCTCGTAGGTTAACATTGGGAATTCCTTAAAACACTTTTAAGATGTAATACCTGATCAGAAAGGAGTAGCTGCATTATGTTTCATATCTTTGGAATGGTAATGATAAATCATCTTTAATGGTAAAGTTGGATATAACCTTACAATTTAGAAATGACACTTTTAGAAAGTGGGCATTTTTCTGCTCTTACTGCTCTGTATGCCTTCCAACCTGTCTCCAATACATTTCTGGGGTGAGTGACAGCTGCACTTCGTGCATTCCCTCTAGACAGCCATAAACACAGGAAGGCTAGGTGTGTTTGAGTACCCAGCTACATACATCTGCAATCTAATGGGTGTTCCTGGGCAGCAGGAAGGAAGGCACTAACACTTACACTTACACTTCAATAGGTTGGTTCACTGACACAAGATTGAAGGCATAAATATCGTGGTACAGAAATATTGTGTCAAAAATATCAATCACAAAAATATCGTTTTCCTATACGTTAAGCACAAAAATATCGGAAAAAATATTGTTTCACAATAATATCGAAAAATATATTCAGAAATATAGTTTTTTAAAGATATATATAGTTAAAAATAGTAAATATCAAATATATTAACATGTAACAGTAATGTAATGTAAATTAAATATATTTAAATAATATATCAAATATATATAAATATATATTTATTTAAACAAACACACACATATATTTGTATGTGTGTATGTTTATGTACACATATACTGTAAAACTATTAATTAAAATATTCATTTTCATTTATATTATAATTTTCATATTTTTAAAAATGTAATAATATAACAAGTATATATATATATATATGTTCCATATGCCAACGCTCCAAACTTGAGGCGCCACACACAAGCGTGTTGAAAACCTTTTATTGGTAAGTTGCAGGAGGACCAGCAGCACCTCAACAGCAATAGTAGACCAAACGCGTTTCAGGCTTCCCAGCCCTTGCTCACTAGAATCTGGAATGAGGCACAGCTGCAAAAGTTCTCGCCGTACTCACAGCGTTAGATTTATAGTCCCGCCCTGTGGGCCTATAGTGCAGTTGCATTGTGGTTTTAGTAGTTTATACAATCTGTAGTAGAATGCAGATTGTGCCTCAAAATGTTTTAAAGTCCTTTAGTAGGTAGCTGTTAGGGGCACAACTGGATACCTGCTCGTGATCCCTCACCAAACTGGTCACGCCGTTCACTCGACGCTGCAATCTTCACAGCGCACCGGAGCCGCTTGTCCGCGGCGGGGCACCTCACGACCTGAGCAGGGCCGCTACATATTCCATATGCCAACGCTCCAAACTTGAGGCGCCACACACAAACGTGTTGAAAACCTTTTATTGGTAAGTTGCAGGAGGACCAGCAGCAACTCAACAGCAATAGTAGACCAAACGCATTTCAGGCTTCCCAGCCCTTGCTCACTGGTATCTGGAATGAGGCACAGCTGCAAAAGTTCTCGCCGTACTCACAGCGTTAGATTTATAGTCCCGCCCTGTGGGCGTATAGTGCAGTTGCATTGTGGTTTTAGTAGTTTATACAATCTGTAGTAGAATGCAGATTGTGCCTCAAAATGTTTTAAAGTCCTTTAGTAGGTAGCTGTTAGGGGCACAACTGGATAGCCTGGGCCAAGGGTAGGCCTGTTCACAGCCGTCCGTGACAGAAAGAGGCAGGGCAGAGCCACTCCCCCTTGGCTCCATGTATAGGAAAATCACCAGTTACTGCTGGTAGGACTGTTTTTCTCGTACACTAAGATCCATAATGACTTCGCTCTGGATTATTTTTTTAAACTTTTGTTTTTACTTCATTTCGATCTTGCAAACCGTAATTTAGGGGAGCAGAGTACCAGAGAGCTGCTCACCATTTATTGCTGTAGATTGAACTAAGACAGAATCCAAAACTGGCCAAAAGAAAACTAACTGACCGTCAGGAGCTGGAAAGAAGCTGCAGCCTGCTAAAAGACATGTGGCCGAAAACTGTTCCTTCAGAATATTGATAATTTAATTGTGGATGTGGAGGACATTCTTAACAAAGGAAGGAAACAGCCCATGCTGCAGGGATGTAAGACTAAAATAACTGAATTTTATAAGGAGAAACCAAATAATGAATACTTTAGTATAAAGGATCCTTCCTCTGTTGATCTACAAGATTCTGAAGGGAAAAGAGCTCCAAGCTCCCTTACATGCTCTGCTACAACGCTCATTGAACAGCTATTAATGGCCAGCCTCTACGAATGTCCAGGCTATTAGCTCGTCCTTCTTAACATGTTCTAATAGCTACATTCCACTCACAAGTCCTGATAGAGAGAGGAAAGGGTCCTTGCCCCCAATGTGTCCAATACTACATGCTTAGATGACATCGGAACTATTGGTAGTTTGAGACTGTCGTGTAGTTCTTATAAATCTATATAAGATCTGCGCATTTGGACAATATACACTGTGGGCCTTGTGTCTGAACTTAATTCCAGACAGCCCCACCGGGTATGTTGGCCTGTATGCTAGCTAGCTCACAGTGCCACTAGAAACTCCTCTTATCAAGGAGAGAATAGTTCTTGGCAACTATCAAACATGACAACCCTGATCCCTCAGAATCGTGGAAACAGTGCAATACTTTTCGCTCAGTCACTCGTGCTCACTTAGTCTCAGAGACGTACACAGAATAAACGGTATGGACGTTTTCAATAAGTATTTATTGAACATTCGTCATTCTAGTGTAAAATAGATGTGCTGAAACAATCATCAGACAGTAACAGATGTAAATGATTAGAAGCACTAGAAAAGTGAAAAAATGGTAAATCTCCACCATTTTGCTATAATCATGAATACAGAGAAGTATATAAAATACATGACAATAAAATGTGTACTCCTACGATGCAATCCTAACTAGATGTACATATGTGTACCTAGCATGTGTGTAGGTGTTAAGCCAAGAATCCCTCTAGGATAAAGTCAACCCCATTACCTGAAGTGAGAGACTGTGGGACCCCGTCTTGGTCTCGAGTTGGACACCCCGCAAGGGATGTTCAGACCGCTGCGAGCTGGAGTGTCTGCATGCAGGAATCTCAGCGTCTCGCGTCAGTGTGTCGGCATGGAAGTCGTGATCTCCTCTGACTATCTCAGCAAGATGTGATGTTTATATACCCGAAGGTATCCCCAGGGGTTCTACCCTGCTGTGCCACTGTCGGACTTAGGATGACGTCGGGAATAAACCTTGTACATAGTTATTATGCAGGGGATGATAGTCCTGCTGAATTCCCAAGAATCCTGAATCCTCATGCATAATGTATGAGGCTATTGTTCAGGGAAAACCCCACGTTCTGTAAGGAGTACTGTAACTAGGTAAAGGGTCAGTCCTAGCAGCGGTTATGTATGTAATGTAGGGACGAATATAGGTGAAAGGTTGTGATGTAACCTAGGCCTACATTGGGGTACCTATATGGAATATAACAAGACCTTAACAATGTGAGAGAATTCAAGGCTAATTGAACTACTGGAAGTTTCCAGACTAACTGAGAAACCTTTGGCAGGATTTGGGGGGGTTGGCATCTGCTTCTAACAGCAGATGGACAGGGGCAGGCTCAAAGGCAGCATGCCTTTGATGCTTCCCTCTCTGCGATGCAGTTCCTGCTTGGGGGAAGGTGTTATCACCTCTACCTGGAGCAGGCTTTGTTCCAAACCCCTGAGAGCAATGGCCTTCACCTCATGGGGTCAGAAACATGTCTGGTCGTGGCAGGCTGACTAAGGCTAGTCAAAGACTACACCAGGACTTGATAGGTTTTCAGGGGACCCTCTAAAGGGTCTCCTGGGTACATATATTAATAAATCCACCTCTGATATCAGTGAGGATGTATTAAGACAAGATGTTTGGTACCAAACATCTTAAGGTACAGTGGAGCCATCATTGAGCTAGGAAAGTTGTAATGATGAGTATCGAGCCCATGTACTCTTTATGGCTTCCCTGTGCGCTTACAATACCCAAGAATGGGCTTAAGTATTGTAGGGTCATATATTCTCAGTCAGATATGTCCACACATGAGGTATAGTGCACCCTGCCTTAGGGCTTGTAGGGCCTGCTATAGGGGTGACTTACCTATATCTCATGCAGTGCTATGAGACATGGCACACAGGGCTGTGTGCCATGTAAAATTTTAGGTTTTCTGTGCACCAAGACACACAGCCTGCAATGGCAGTCTGCATAGCCTTGATGAGGGCTCCTTATGGTAGCACATTTTGTGCTGCTACCCTAGTGGACCCTCTTCAGTCCCCATGCCCTAGGTACCAGGGGTACCATTTACTAGGAATTTACAGAGGTTATGGAAGTTCTGCCAATCATGATACAGTTTTAGGAAAGAGATCTGCCACTGAGAACCTGGTTGACAGGGACTCAGTGCACTTTCACATCAGGCATCAGCCAAAAGGTGGGGTCTAACCATGTCAAAAGAGGCATTTCCCTACACCGAGTGAGTCTATCAGTGGATGCATAAGTCTCTGAGTAGGTCTGTGAGTGTGTGCATGAGGTTCTGAGTGGGTGTGTGAGTGGGTGCATAAGACTCTGGGTGTGTGAGTGGGTGCATGAATCTCTGAGTTGGTCTGCAAGTGGGTGCATTATGGTGTGAGTGGATCTGTGAATGGGAATGAGTCTGTCAGTGGGTGTCTCTGTGAGTGCATGAATCTCTAAGTGGGTCTGTGACTGGGTGCGTGAGCATCTGAGTGGGTGTGTGAGTGGGTGCATGAGTGTCTGAGTGGGTTTGTGAGTGGATGTGTGCATTTCCAAGTGAATATGTCAGTGGGTGCGTGAGCCTCATAGTTAGCCTGTGAGTCTCTCAGTGGGTGTGCCAGTAGGTGCTACATCTCTGAGTGGGTTTGGGACTGAGTGCGTGAGTGTCTGAGTGGGTGCATGAGTGGGTACATTAGGATCTCAGTGACTATGTGAGTGGGTGCATGAGCCTCTGAGTGGATCTGTGGGTAGGTGCATGAGTCTGTGAGTGGGTCTGTGAGTGGGTGTGAGTCTCTGAGTGGGTGTGTGAGTGGGTGCCTGTGTCTCTGAGTGGGTCTGTAAGTGGGTGCATGAGTGACTGAGTGGGTCTGTCAGTAGGTGCATGAGTCTCTCAGTACATCTGTGAGTGTACGTGAGTCCCTGAGTGGGTGTGTCAGTGTGTGCATTAATCTGGGTGGGTCTGTGACTAGGTGCATGAGTGCCTGAGTGGGTGTGCGAATGTCTGAGTGAATGTGTGAATGGGTGCGCGAGTATTGGAGTGGCTCTGTGAGTGGGTGCGTGCATCTCTGAGTGGGACTGTGAGTGTTCGTATAAGTCTCTGCATGTGTGTGTGTGGCTGAATGAGTCTCTGAGTGCATCTATGAGTGAATGCATTAGTGTCTGAATGAGTCTGTGAATGTATTTTTTTAGTTTTTTCACCGATATTCACAAATTCGTCATGATGCTACACACAGCTGTGCTGACGGTCACGGCGAATTTGCAAATATCACGCGTGAACAAAAACCCAGTTTTTTGACACATTATTCACATCAGGGATCCCTCAAAGACCCCTACATGCCAAAGATAGGGGCAGGGTACCTCTACCCTGACCCCTTATAACACTTATAATTTTAATTTTCAGCACCGGGGAATGTTACCTAAAATGGCGGACGCATCTTCCTGCTCAGGTTGCGACCAGCCAATCACAGCATACCTGTTGGCACGCGCATTTGCGAATTGGCTGCGATAATCGCTAATTCATTGCAAAAAATCACCAGCCATAGATAAACAAATTTGGAATTCCCTTAATTTCTTGACAGCTACTTAAGGAATTTACAGCAACTAAATGAAAGCCTGATCTGCATAACCAAATTTACCTTCCTGCCAAATTTGATGTAATTCCGTCCAGCTGTAGTTCCTGGTCAAAGAGTCTATAGGAATTAACATGGGGAAATTCACTTTTTTTTATCCCCCCTTTTTCTCGGCCCCCGCTTGATAGATCGACCTGAAACATTCCATGCGCAAAAAAAACCTAACTTGACACTTTTGTTTTATAAAATTTTAGAAAGATTCGTCAAACAGTGCCACAGTTATAGGCAAGTCAAAAATGTTGCAAATATATATATATATATATATATATATATATTTATATATATATATATATATTACCTACTGGCGGTCGCCAGTAGGTAGTTATAGTTAGGACCACGTTTCCATAGGAAAAGCATTTTTTGATGTGCTTATAACTTTGGCGTCGTTTGACGAATCTTTACGAAATTTTCCAAAAAGTTCCTCTTTTCAGGTCAGCTCCTATCCTGAAAGTTTGGGGGAGATTCGTCAAGGGGGGGCTAAGAAAAAGGGGGGTCCCAAAATGTGTTTTCTCCGTGCAATTTCCATAGGAAACTTTAGACAAGGCTACAGGTCAAACTGCTGAACGGAATTATGCCAAATTTGGCACAGAGAAAGGTCTTGGTCCAGAAAGCACTTTTTTGTTTAAATCGGGTAAATCTGTTCAGTAGTTTTAGAGAAATATCAAATTTTCCAGATATCGATATTTAAGAATTCAGACATCTGATTGGCTCAAGCGTTACGAGCACGAGCTTGCGGCTCATTGGCTGCGATCTGTTGAAACTAGGAAGTGTTGGCAGCCATTTTGTGATTCAGTCTGTCAGCTCACAACTCTCCCTCTACAAGGCATCAGGTCCGTAGTTCTACTCTCTGCGAGGCAACACTAAAAATATACTGCAGCTCTGTCTGTGCGAGATACCCCTTTCACGGTCCCTCTCCCCACATCACCAGCTCACGGCTATGCCTTTACAAGCCAGTCCGTCGGCTCGCAGCTCTGCGACTGCGAGCTGTGAGCCATTTTGTGACTCAGTCCGTCAGCTCGCATCTCTCCCTCTAAAAGGCATCGGATCCATAATTCTACCTCTGCGAGGCAATACTGAAAATATCCCGCAGGTCTGTCTGTGCGAGATACTCCTTTTACGCTCCCTCTCCCCACATCATCAGCTCGCGGCTATGCCTTTAGAAGCCAGTCCGTCGGCTCGCAGCTCTGTGTCTGCGAGCCGTCGCAGCTCTACCTCTGTGAGCCACCTCGTTAGCTCGTAGCTGTGTCTGTGCTAGCAGGCCCGTCAGCCCGTTACTCTCCCTCTGCGAGTTAGCCCGTCGGGTTGGAGCTCGGAGGGCTCGCAGCTGTATCTCTGTGAGCCAGCCCGTTAACTGATAGCTGTGTGTCTGCTAGCAGGCCTGTTGGCACGTTGGCCTCCCTCTTCGAGTCAGGCCACAACTCTCCCTCTGCGAGCCAGAACGGTGCTGTGCTTTTGCGAGCCAATGGCTCGTAGGTCTCCCGCTGCGAGCTGAGCCCACGGGCCGCAGCTCTTCCTCTGTGAGCCTGCCCGACGGCCCGCAGGTGTCCCTCTGCTAGCCGAACCGCAGCTGACACTCTGCGAGCTGAAATTGGGAATATAAGGCGGCTCTAAAAAGAGCCATTGTGTTTATTAGTTGGAGCTACATGTAAGTGCGAATGCACAGCTGCAGATTAATCAGGAAAACTCGGTTTCCCTCATCTGTGAAGTGTACTCCATCACTTCTGTAGATATCAACCATATCAAAACGTATGTTGTTGTTGTAAATCGACCCCATTCTATGGTCTCTGAGGTATGCAGACACAGCTTTGTTGACATTCTTCCTAGATTTTTCAATCTTATGACAAAATTGGTTTGACCATTTCCACTTCTGTCTTTGGCATATATTGGAATATACAAAGACAGTTTGAGGCAAAAGTAACATCAATTGTCCAAAGGTGTCCTTCATAAGCATTTCCAAACCTAGCCCAGTCAATGTGCCTAGGTGGTTACCACCACAGTGCACAATCATGAGATCAGGGTGTTGGAGATGCAAACAGGTTTTAACCAAAGGGAGCAATTGGTGCCACTTCAATCCTCTCTGTGCAAACCATTTAATGTGCACATTTTGTAAACCTAGGTCTAAGTCAATACGTCTCTGTTCTGCATACCTCTTGCACCAGAAAACATAGCTATGTCCTACAATCCACACTAGCATTTTGAAGGTATGGCTAGAAGATATGGATAAATGTCTGTAGCTCATGCAGTCATTCGTAGAATAAGAGATATGTTTAAACATGGGGAACTACTTTTTTTTTTACATACAAAACGTTAACCGATTGGGAGATGAAATGTATTGTGTCCTAAAAAGTAGGGTGTATATTAGTTTTGATGAAAAGCATCTTTGTGATTGGTTAATAAAAAAGCAGTTTATACGTGGAGTACATATTATAGGATGACATTTGCTCAGCTCAACCACACCTGCTAATTGTATTTGGAAGGTGCAGTTCAAACTTGAAAGAATGGTGAACTTTTGACCTCCACGTGCTGTTAAATGTTGGAGAAAATGTTGCAAAAAAAAATATCAGTCGGTTTAAAAAAATGATGAACTTTTAACCTGCACGTGTCGTAGAATGTTCTAGAAAGTGTTGATACAATACGTTGAACTTTTCACCTGTATGTGTCCTTAAAAAAACTGTTTATATGGAAAGTTCAAAAATAACCAATAAAGAGAGGTTTTGCAATCGAAAAAAAAAAGGAACTATTCTGATTTGTTCTTTACATGTATTTATGTGTGGAGCAACAGGGAAATTGTGCCATTACTGGTTCCATTCTTGATGAAAGCGGTGCATTACATGTACTGTGTGACAAGAAAAGAATTGCATGCGTTTGTGACATTTGAAGTCTGCATACCAACTACGAAGGTAAATTAGAAATTAAGAAGGTGTGTTATGTGTTTTGTAGTAGTGGTTAAGTATTTGAGACGATATTTTTAACTTTGAAAGTATTTTTTATTTCTAAATAACATAGTGTTAGTAAAGTCTGGTGTTTTATTGGTTCTAAAATATGCATAATGTGTAACTAGTTGTTAAACAAGTACTTTATATATGTTTAGGAGTTTTCACAAAGAAAAAGTGTAAGTTGTTATCTGTAAAGACTGTGGGCCATATTCTCAAGACGAGCGATAACATTATCGCTGCTTTAGCGGCACTTTCCTGCCGCTAAAGCGGCGATAATGTTATCGCCATTCTTGTGAATATAGCCCTGTATGGGTTTGGAAATTCGATGTAGCATTAATTTCGATTTGTATATCTATTCCGGCGAGATAAACAGAATGTCGCACGTTTGGAAATTATGCTCAGTCTGGAAATAGTGGAGAAGGGGTGACAGTAGAAAATTCATGTGTTATTAAGTTAACAGAGATGGAAAAAAAAGAAGAAATGTTATGTGCACAGTTTGTGGTCTCATTTTTTACACTGAGAGGTAGATTTCAATGTCAGTCAAGGCTGGTGTGGTACTGCGAGGCTTTGCATTTGGGTGTTCTTAGGAAATCTAAGTTGTTAGGGAGCGTTTCTTCAGAAGTCATTTTTTTTACATATGTGAGAGATAAAAAATAAATGAAAATGTTCTTTGTATATTTTCTGTACGATTTTGTTCACAGTGGTAAAGTAAATGTGATTATTAGTGATAGTAATTCTCACGGTGTGTTCCTCTGCTGAATATACGCAGGCGTTTAAGTGGTCCGGGTGTTATCAGTAGTAGGCTCCGCCACCCCTTTAAGAGAGCCGCCAATTTTTTCATCCCAGTTAAAGCTGTTAATATACGTATAGTAAATGGACGATACATAAAAAGTTTGGAATTACACCTTCATTTACTCTGTCTACCTTGCACCACCATTTTGTGCCCCCAGCAGTACTGTTTATAAAAATAATCTAATACAGCTTTTTGTATTATAAAAATAGCACTTATAGGTTTATTGGCATATTGGTAGAATTTGTACTATATAAAGAATGTTGCAATCAGTTTCAATGGTATAGAAATGCACTGTATTATGTAGGAAATATTACATATGCATAGGTTGTGATGTCATTTTTTTACTGTAAGGTACATTTGAGTATAAGTGAAAACAGGTGATATACTGCGAATGTGCACAGATTACATAGAGAGTAAATGGACAAAGTAAACGTGCAAGTTGCTTTGTGTATGTATGCATGGTTTGAATCATTTGATGATACTTTAAGACATAATCTAAACACTATTTCTGCTTTACAATTGGGTACAGTGCACAGTGTTAGTAGTTAGTGACTAGATGCTGGTAAAGGTATTATTTATAGCTCGTTCGTATGAAATAAAGGTGGAGAGGGGCGTTTCTTTACAAGAGATATTTTATAAATGTGTGAGAAATAAAAAACAATTAAAAATGTTCTTAGTAAATTTTCTATATGATTTTTTCACACTAGTAAACTAACTGTGATTATAAGTGATGAAAATTGTTAGGGTGTGTCTCTGTGCTGAATATACGCAGGACTTTAAGTGGACTGGGTGTTACCGGTGCTGAACACTGCTACCCCTTTTAGACACCCGCATTTTTTTTCATCCTACTTAAAACCCTCAATAAACGTATATTAAAGGGACAGTACAATAAAAGTTTAGGGATTACACCTCCGTTTCCTCTCCTCATGTGTCATCCCCATTTTGTGCACCAAACAGTAGTGTTTATAAAAATTAAGTAAGAGAGCATTATTTTGTATGAAAATAGCACTTATACCTTTATTAGCATGTTCATGGGATCTGTAGTGTAAAGAAAAGGTCGTAATCAGTTTCAATGGTACAAAAGTGACGTAACATATGTTTGAAAGATTACATGGTTTTAGGAGTAAGGTATAGAGGTAACAAATAAGCAGTATAGTTTGTTATGTTTAAACGAGTATGTAGTTTTGTAAATCAGATACAGCGTTAATTTGTGCAGCACACAGTACACCCACAATGACCCTGGAACATGTCCCTGAATGCCTTGGCACACTGCAGCACACATCCAAACGCCAAGTAGGCCCCCATCCACAATGTGCACAGAGTGCCCCCCTATCACCAATATCACAACCTACCCTTGCACATATGCTGAATCCAGCAAACCAGCAGATCCGTGACCCACACTGACTATGCAAGTAACACTGCATTTCGGATAGCATAGCAGCTGCGCAAAGAAAATGACATGGCCCACGAAGCGACATGGACGGAGCCAAGTGCGGATCACATCCTCAAAGGAGCAGGTCACACTCCGACGTGTCCGCGTGCAACCACAACCCATGCCTTACAATACACGCAGCAGACCAACAATGCACCAGGCCACAAAATAAGTCCGCGAGCACACATCACCCAAGTCAAAAGCAAAACAGGCCCCGAAAAGCACACAATCCAAAGGCACCCCATCTCAAGGGGAGAAGGCTACACGAAGTCAGAGCTGCAGGGGCAATTCACCCACAATGCCGCCCACACACATAGCAATCACAGAACATCAGCAATGAAGGCAATGTGGTACAAAACTCCCCTCATACGGGTTCTGTGTCCGGTGTGTATGGCGGGGTGATGGCTGCTTGGCTGTGTGCCCCTGACACATCAGACTGCGTAGGTGATGGGGCTGCATCAGATGTCGTCCAGCACCTATGCAAAAACAATGTCTGGCTCACAGAGGCGGAGCTTGCCAAAGGGATACACCCCCATTGCACATGCGACAGTCAGTTCTTCCCTGTGTTGGGACGAGGCTCATTGTTAGACACCAGTGGAGTGGCATAGGTTTTATTGGCATGTGCGTGTCAGTACGGATGAGGCAACGGCCACAACAGGCATGGACATGGTTAAGACACTTACACGCAGCATGGGTACATGTCGAGGGGCAGATGATGTTGGGGGTCAAATGGACAAGATTGATCACATATGGCAACGCTCACAGCCCACCTTGCCTTGCTGGACGAGTCATGTGTTGTTTGGCGTCTGCACAGTGCCCCGTGTGAGGGGGCACGACTGACTGTACGTGGGGTCTGCATGGTGCTCTGCCTCCGGGGTGCGGCAATTGTCTGCTCTGCCGACAGTGATCAGGTGTGAGGGTCCGACAGGATCGCATGTCATGCTACATCGCCATGTGTGTGCTCTCACCCAGCAGTGTGTCCCGATTGGCAATGTTGCCAAACGACACTGTGTTGCTCGGACCATGGACCTGCGTCGCCTTGGACAGGTGTGTGTGCACACACGTTATTCCACGCACATGCATCCAGAGCCCGACCGAAGGGAGACGTGTCCTCTGTTTTGGTTGGGATATGTGAGCAATCCCCACTGTGCAACAAGTTGTTGGGCCATGTGCTGTGGGTGGCAATAGGATGTGGCTGCAGGTACGTAGTTACTCGTCCATGAATGCCCGTGCAGCTTCATGTGCAATGTGTTCCAATAGTACGTCATTGTCGTGTTCAAGGAACACCAGGGTGAGCCAATTCATTAGGTGGTCCGGGCAGGTGTGCTCAGCCCACGCCGTGTCACCGATCCGCAACACAGCCCAATAGGGAAGCGCCTCGATGTGGTCACTGCAGACGAGAAATTGTGCCATCTCCCATGCACAACTACCAATACATACGCAGTATGTCAAGGCATCCCATGCACGGCTGTCTCGGTTACACTCCTGTTTGTGATCCAACAGGGGGTGCAAACACAAGTCATAGTCCAATTCATCAACAGTTGTGTTGGATAGGCAGAGATCCATGGGACACTCGAATGTGCATGTTCGGCAGTGGAACCAGGGCTGCACGCAGGTGACGTGGGCAATGCGGAAGCTGAGCCTGTAACTGATCCGCAGCACTGCCAGTAAATGCAGCATACGTGCACAGTACTGTTCCACGTGACGGGTGTTGTGCATGTGCCCGGTATGGCCTGCCATTGCGTTGGTGCGTCTCGTGAACAGGCACTCTTCTGGACTGCGGCTGTTGTGTGGAGGATATGCCACAGCTCTGAGCAATAATTTGAATGTGTGTGCAACGTTGTGGTACATGTGTTGCTGTTTCCGTGGGTGTCAAGGCCTTCCCATCCGGGGGTACCACAGGCAGGGGCTTCTATGTGTGGGCTGTGGATAAGTCGGATGGTTTATTTGCGGAATGCGTGGTGTGGGAGTCGACCCCATCTGCCATTGTATCTCTATCAGGGTGTTCCAGGTGCGTTCGGGACCAAGGTCAGTGGTGCAGGTGTCCTCCCGGCTTCTGCATTGGGACAATGGTGCTTTCATCCCTGATGTTTGTCTCACTACTACTTTCGTTTTGGGAATGTGATGTGGCTTTGGTGCTAAGATTGGGACACGGCCTTGGGCTCATGGTGTACGGATGGCGATGCACACACATATGTTGGCATGTGGAGCCAGGTGCCCGTGCGTCCTTGCGCTGCTTGTGCTATCTCACTCCGTCTCTCTCCCTCGCTCTCTCCCTCTGTTTCGTTTGTTGCGCGCATGGCACACCATCTTGTCTTGGATTTGGTCTACCGGGCTGTGTGCTACGGATTGTCCAGTGGGAGCAGCTAGGACTCATCCTAGGGGTTGTTTCTGCTTTTGTTTGTGTGGTGTTTTGTGTTGGTGGTTGCATTGCTGTATGACTGATTCTCCATTTTCTGGTCACGCATGTATGTTTATTTTGCTGCTTGTGCGACATCAGGCAAGATGTTTGTTTTGGGGTTGGTGGTGTTGGTGTGCAATTTCTTAGTCCGGTGTTGGGGGTGGTGCCGGGGGGGGTGTTCCGGGTGTGGGATGGGGTCGTGGGGTGTTGGCGGTGTGTGTTGTGGCCCTGTTGGGTGTCCAGGCCGCATGATGAGTTGCTCCATGGCATCTGTTGCCCTTCGGATGTGGCCCTGGGCTGTGCTCCCTTTTGTGGTGCTGGCTGCCGTCCAACTTTACACCAGGTCAAAGCAGGTGTAAATTTCCTGGTGCTAACGCGTCTTATCGCCGGTTTTGTGTTTTTATCGCGGATGTGGCTGGTTGTTGTGAATGTTGAGGTGTGCTGTTGTCTCGGCTTTTGTCACGGGAACGCCTACTCTGCATCTCATTAGCAATATTTGCGAGGGTCCTCTGTGGCGATGTTTTTTGAGGCTGCTATTGCGGGTATACTGGTGGTGTGGGCTGTTAACACCGGCTTGTGAATGGGGGGGTACATTTATTACGAGTTTGGCTGCGATAAAGTGCCGTTAATTCGGCGATGGCTCCTTGTGAATATGTCCCTTAATCTTTCCCCCCTCTCCATCTCCATGTCGGTGGTTTTTGTTGCTTTCTAACAGTTGATCTGCACTTGTTTATGTACATCCACAATGAAATGTAAAGCCTGTACCATATTTTTGCTAATATGGTGCAGTGTTATGCTTGCTAAGTTGCCGATAGAAGTGTTAAACTAATAAGGGTAACGTTTACATGTGCCATTTAGTTGAGAATATCACTCTAAGTATACAGATAACAATTTTACAAAATAGTATCTACAAAGTTATCTGTAGTGGGTTGCAGAGGAAGTGGCGTGGGACGGTGGGGTGCATGGGACGGGGGTGGGGCGGGGGGGCGAGGGGAAAAGTAGGAGGTAGTGGAGTCACATATAAAATGGGAAGGTGAATCTAAATAATTCAATAAATACGTGCTGTATGTTGGATGACACTACCTGCCACCCTACTGTTCCCTTATTCCGCTCCAGTACCATGCAGCATTTCCTCTGCAAGCCGCCACTGGAACTTATATAATTGTATGTGATTATTTTGACATATTGAACAGATATAACAAATAATTTAAACTTTTTTTTCATTCGCAGAAAATTATTTTGTTTGGATTAAAAATTGAAAAATGCCTAGAAGAACTGAAAAAAAGGAAAAACAAAAAGGCAATCTACTTAAAGAAAAGTCAAAAATGTGGATTAGAAGAAAATCAGAGTACTACAAAAATAGTTTCTTCTGGTAAAAACACTAGACAATTTCTAAAAAAGTACTACGAACATTTAATGAAAATAACATCACACAAAGGAAAAATAAAACATTTTCAAGTAAGGAGAAGCAGACTTCGACTTCAAATTGCAAGAAAAAAAACATGATAAGGAAAGAGTATTTGTTACCCGTAGACAAAAACAATTTCAAGAAATTCGTCAAAGAGTTTTTCGAAATAGAGTAATTCAGAATTTAATAAAAGGATGCCGCAAATATAAAAAGAAAGTGCTGCAATTGAAACAGAAACAGCGTGTTGAAAGCATAGTGGATACTGCTTTTAAGTTAAAACAAAAAATATTCATTTTCATTTTGAAGAGGATGAAAGTGTTGGATAAAACAATGAAGATTCTGAAAGACAAAAGTAAAAAAAAAGACGTGTGAACAGAAGCAACTTTTGTAAAATCTTCAGTGGAAAATGGAAACATACATCTAATAGTGAACCTTTTTTTAACGAAGTGAGTTACTTCCAAGAAAATAGTTTACCATTTGCAGTTGATACTGGAGGTCGTTGCTACAAAGTTCAGAATGGTTGTCCTGTTGCAAAAGAGGAAATGGTTACTATTAGTGCAGAACAGTTAATAGCTGAAGAAGTGCAAGGGAAACGCACACAAGCTCCTGTGTATAAGTGGGGTTGTAGCAGTATTTGTAGTATTCGACAGGAATCTATTGATATAATGCGAAATTTGTTACGAGAATATACACAGAAAAGTGTAAAACAGAAGATTAGGTTGTTACAAACACTAGATCCTTGTAATGTAAGAAAATATACTGAGAAACATGGGCATTCTCTGGCTTGTCTTTCAAGAAAAGTGTGTAAAAGTGTTTTTCATCACTTAAGGATGTTAGCAGTACACCATTCAGAAATGCGGAAGTTTGTAAGGAAACTGTACTATGTAAAAAGTCCTGCATTATGTTTAGGTGAACTAAATACAGCTCTTTTACACGGTTCTTTATCAGATGTACAAAAAAGTGTGATGATATTCAGTTCCGATATTTTGGTTCAGAAGAGCAGTGTATAGAAAGTGAAAGTTTGACAATTACAGATGTTGAAGAAGATGGGAAAGTGATTATGATTGATCAGTTTGAAGAAGAAATTGGAAAGTTTAACATAGTGTGCTCTGAAATTCCAAACTATGTTTGTGTTTGTTGTCGACGTACTAATTATAAAATTCAAACTAGGAATGTTGATTTGTATTTGAAATCTGAAAAGAAGAATAATGATAAATGGAAAGAATTTGCAACTTACTTGTTAGTGGAAGGTCAATTTGAGTTAGGCAGTGATCAACGTATTTGTAAATATTGTTATAACAAATTAGAAGAGAACAAAATGCCCGCTAGAGCAGTACATAATAAGTTAGAATTAGTAGCTATTCCGGAGGAACTGGCAGATTTGAATACATATGAGTCAGTTCTAATTCAATCTGTTCATCCATTTCAAACTATAATTCGCATGGAGCCTAAAACAGGTAAACTGCCACCAACAGACTTACAAAGAGGGCTGAAAGGAAGAGTAGTGTACTTACCTTTGGATTTTAAGAAAATATTGAAATTGTTGGTGGAGACAAAGATGAAAATGAAGCAGTAGTCATTCTAGTAAATGGAGTACCAACAAAGAGTCGGAAAATATGGCAAGAATTTGTGGATGTTAAAAACTTCAAAAGGCTACGTTATATCTTGTGGAGAATAATATTTATTATAAAAGTGTAAATGTGGAACAACAGGTAATAAGTTTGGAAGATGAATCTGAAATTTCAAGTGGTCAAATAGAGAAAGTGGACAAGTCAAGGAGTGAAGAGATTTATGAACATTACACAATATGTCCTCTACATTCAAAAGAAGTAATAGGAAACAGTATTGAGTTATTTCAAATGAAAAAAGCAAAGGGAACTCCAATGAGTGTATGGGAGAAAAGCTTAGAAGCTCGTTGTTTTCCACAGCTGTTTCCTACTGGAGAAGGTGGACGATATGATGACCGACCTGTACGTATTCCAGCTTCAGAATATCGCTCAACAAGATTATACTCTGAAGATCCTAGATTCCGGCAGTGTATACCATATATATTTCACCTTTTGTTTGAAAGTGATCTGTCTTCTCTGTCCTATGCAGTGAACCACATACTGAAAACTGGAGTTCATCAATCACTTCTTTCAGCGAAAGAATTTGTGGAGAAAGTTCAACAAACAGATGAAAATTTAGAAGCACAGTTAATTAATTTGATGGCATGTCAACGAGGAACAAATGAGTATTGGTATCGTCGTCATGGAGAACTGAAGTGTATGTTACGGAACTTAGGTACACCAACATGGTTTGTGACACTTAGCTGTGCATAGTATGCATGGGAAGATTTGCTTGAATTTCTATGAGAAGCAAATTCCAATATAAAGAATGTTGAAATGAAGACACCTGGAGAACTGTGTTCTTTGGATCCTGTAAATGTGTGCAGATATTTTAATCATAGGTTTCAAGCTATGATGTCTTTCATCTGCAATAAAAAGAATCCACCTCTTGGAGAAGTTACCGATTTCTTTTGGAGAAAGGAGTACCAAGCGAGAGGTGCTCCTCATATACATATGCTATTGTGGATCAAGGATGCACCTAAATGTGGAACTGATTCAGATGAAATAGTATTGTCTTTCATTGAACAGTATGTGACATGTGAGATTCCAAGAGAAGGAGGAGATAGAAGCTTGAGACAGCAAGTTTTACGTTTCCAAAGTCAATGTTGTGGAAAGTACTGCCGACGAAAATACAAGTCTAAAGGAAAATTTTATACCAAGTGTCAGTTTGGATTTCCATGTCCAGTAATTTCTAAAGGAAGAGTAAATTCTTTTTTTTCTTCTGTAAGGCACACAATAACTCGCAAATCTCCAAAGAATACCTACAACTTGAAAAGAACAGAACTGTCAAAGTATATTAATGACTACAATCCGGTTAGTTTAAAAATGTGGAATGCAAATACGGACATCCAGTATGTTGCAGACAACTCAATTGGTGTTGCACGCTACGTTACATCATATATAACGAAATCAGATAAAACCGAGATGAAACAAATGTGGGAAGAAATTGCACAAGAGAACAGCCTTAGCAAAAAATTGTACAGCTTTACTTTGAAAATGCTTTCCCACAGAGAAATTGGATCGTATGAATGTTCAGACCGCTTGTGCTCTTCAAGTTTATATTCAAAATCACGAGGGATCATTTGGGTAAGTTTAGGTCTTGCCTGTCCACGAAATAGAGTGTTGAAATCATTAGAAGAAATTGAATACTTAGCAGCAAATGAACCAGACAGTACAGACATTCTTAAAACTAATATGTTGGATACATACTATCCGAAAAGGAGTCGACATCTGGAACAGCTATGTCTGTATGAAGTACTTCAACATTACAGCTTCAAAAGAAATGTTAAACAGAATTTAAAACAAGGAAAATATGCAGTACTTGGATGTTTAGTAAAACACACAAAAGGTAACCTTATCAACCACAAGAAACTGAGGGGCCGATTCCGATTTCGGCCGGAAGGGCACCGAACGTGCCGGCCGGATTCCTTTCCGACCGAGCCATTCCGATGGGCTCGGTCGAAAAGGAATCCGACTCGGATTTCCGGATGGCTTACGACGGGCTCGGAGAGCCCGACCGCCGTCCGGAATCATGCTCAGTACTCCCCCGGCCGCCTCTTCACGACCGAGGGAGTACGATGCCAGCATGTCGCTGCCTCTTCGTGCCGGTCTTTCTGGCACGAAGAGGCAGTCGGCAACTGTCTTTGGGGGCCCCAGTAGGGCCCCCATGGGTGCGTAGGCTGCGCGAATGGCGGATTGGGGGCACCTATGGTGCCCCTCTGTTGATCCCTGCACCCGGTGGCAGGCACCTTGGGGTGCCGGCCACAGGGTGCAGGGATGAACTGCACCGCTGCGTTTCGCATCAAGCATGCATTCCGCTCGGAATGCATGCTCCCATGTGAAGTATGCGAGTGCGACCGAACAGGGTTCGGTCGCATCGTACTTGCAGGGCCGTAACCGACGACAGCAGGTTGGTCGGTTATGGCTCCAGGACGATGTCGGACTGACCTGAGTCCGTCCGACATCGGAATCGGCCCCTGAGTTGTGAAACTCCAGACAAGCGAGAATTTTACTATTTAGCACTTCTCCAACTGTTCAAAACATGGCGTAGCGAAAGTGAATTACTTGGAGATTTCGACTGCTACGAAGATTCTTTTAATGCATGTAAAGGTAGCATTGCATTTTCAATTTTCCCTACATATTTAAAAATGTTGAATGATGAAGTTGAACAGGAAAAGACTATTACAGCTGAAGTTGCAAATGAAAGTTCTCAAGATAGTCAAAGTTCTGGTCCATGTAGTCAAGATCCACTTGGACAACCAATAGTGGAAAATGAAGCAGCGATTGCTATGCATGAAGTGGAAATTGCAATGCAACAAGCACAAGAGGAGAATATTACATTGGAAAAGTTAGAAGAACAAGTAAATATTGAACAGAAAGAAATATATGTACAAGTGAGAAAACAGATAAAACATGGTTTGTTGCATGAAAAAAAAAGAATGTGTATGTTCATCATTTAAACCTATTCTGATGTACATCAGTGGTCAAGCTGGAACGGGTAAAAGTTTATTAATTAAAGTTTTGACCAGTTATCTTAAAAAAACTACTGGTTCACATTTATCTTGTGTAGTAACAGCTCCAACTGGATTAGCTGCGCACAATGTTAAAGGAATTACTTTGCATAGATTACTAATGTTACCAGTTGAGCATGATAATAAATTCGAATATCAGAAGTTGTCTGGAGAAGCTTCTTATGAAGTGTCAAGAGTGCTGAAGAAGATGAAACTTTTAATTATTGATGCGCTAGCATGGTCTCAAACTTAATGCTTGCTTTCGTGCATTTAAGAATGCAACAGGTATTAAAAACAGATTACGACGTTCTCTTTGGAGGAAAACATTTAATTGTATTTGGAGATCTGCTACAACTAACTCCTGTAAAAGGAGAACCAGTCGTTAAAACTCTTCTACATGAAGACACTAGGAAATCTTTGGGAAGTATTGGAAATGTGAATCTCTGGTTAAATTTTGAATATAAAGAACACACTCAGAATATGCGACAAGCAAGTGATGAAGATTATGGAAATATTCTGAAAGATGTAAGAATTGGTGTTCTAAGCAAACATGTTAAACAAGCTTTACAAAGTCGTCTACTAAAGAACTTGTTTACAACTGAAAACACACCAGCAGCAGTACTGTACAAGAACATTGCAGAAAAAAAGTCTATACTTTGCTTAATGCCTACACTGGAAGAGTGTTATACATTTAATCAAGAGCTTCTGAAATTGGAAAATCAAGAAATAGTTCACATTGAAGCTATTGATAAAATCGAGCATCAAGGAATAACAATTCTTCTTTCAAATAAACTACAGACTAAATTGGATTCTTTGGCAAAAGTCTGTATCAAAGTCTGCTGGCTTAGAAAATAATTTAGATGTATGTATAAACTGTCGGGTAATTTTGAGGCGTAATTTGATTATAGAACAAGGTTTAGTGAATGGAGCAATAGGGAAAGTTGTTGAATTTGTAAAAATATCAAAACAGAAATGCAATTGAATTCTTGAAAATTAAATTTGATCAGATTGCAGAGGTGAAACAAATTGGGCGTTGTGCTGTACGTTTTTTGCTGGTAAAAGACTTGTATGTTCGTAGAAAACAGTTTCCTTTCTGTTTAGCATATGCAATAACCATTCATAAATCTCAAGGTTTAAGTGTAGATAATGCTTTAGTAAATGTTGGAAGAACTGTGTTTAAAGAGGGAATGGCATACGTTGCATTATCTCGAGTTAGAACATTGTCTGGTTTGTATTTAATTGATTTCGATGAAAACATGGTTAGTGCTGATGTAAATTGTGTAAGAGAATATAATCGTTTAAGAAGACTTTATGCACCAACTTTAGGTGAATATCCTATTTATGAAAAACGTGCTGTGTGTTCAAAACGCAAACATGTTGATGAATCAAGTGTGGTTGAAAAGCAGAAAAAAATTCAAGAGAAACGAAAAGATGCAAAGAAACAGAAAATACAAACAAGTGATGATGTTGTGGGATACCAATTAGAAAATGCTTCTGGTGTCAAATGCTATGGTAATGTTGTTCTAAACGTTATATTTTATCTAGAAGATCTTTATGGTGAAATTATGGAAGGTCAGGAAAAAAGATTATGTTCTGCACTTTATACTTTATTTGAACAATTGAGAACTGACAGAAGTAAGATCCATACTTTATTTGAACAATTGAGAACTGACAGAAGTAAGATCCATACTGCTTCTGGTATTCGATAACTCTTGGATACATGTACAGGATCTTTAACGTTCAGTCCTAATATACAACAAGATGCACAAGAGTTTCTGATGGTTATGCTTGGAGTATTAGAAGATGAAGGAATCCAGATTGAGAGTTTATTTGGACTCAGTTACAAATGGGATCACAAATGTGATCAGTGTTCATTAACTTCTAGTACTACAGTTGACAGAGAACGATTTCTATATTTAACAATACCTGACTGCAAATCTGTACCTTTTCCGAAATTAGTAAAAGAAGCAAATCATGATATGAAATGTTCTCGTTGTCAATCAGAAATGTTATCTACATTATGCCTAGAAAGATATGGAAAATATGTAATTTTAATGCTACAACACGCTGTAGACCAAATGGAAGAAAAGTGGAAACGAAAATATTTATTTTGTTGCTAGTCAAGTATCTATTTCTGGAAGAACTTTCACAACACTGGCTATTGTTTTCCATGCTGGAGCTACTACCACATGTGGACATTATACTGTATATTTGAAATGCAAAAATGGTTGGAGTCACTGCAACGATACACACTTGGAAATTAAACCGAGATTGCCTTATGAATTATCCAACTCATACTTGATATTTCTGAAACAAAAATTTTAGATACATTATTCGGCCTAGAGGGAAAATGGGAAGATGCTTTAAGGAATTGATACTGGATGATTTAAAAAAAAATTCCACACATTATTTGGCCTTGAGGAAAAATGTCAACAGAAACTACACAGTAAAGGTAAGATTTAAAAATTGGAAATAGAATTGGATGTGTTATTTGTGTTGATTTGTTATTGTGGTTGTAAGAGTTAGTCATTTGTTTTTTTTAACAATCTAGTTGATTGTTTTTTTCCCCAGCTGTTTATGATGATACTACACTGACATCACTGTGAATAGTGAAGTTAAGTAGAATCTGATAACAGCAGAAAAAGGGAGAAAAATATGTTTTGAAAATGTTATATTATGCTGTATTATTTGATAAGTAACAGTGTAATTTGTGAAATATATTACATTACACAACAGTTTTACAGTTTATTTTCTTCTCTGCAGTGGAAAAGTCAGAAAAAACAGTACTAATGACAAATAGCAGAATAGTAGTTTAATATTTAAAAAAAAAATCAAATTCACTGAAAAAACCATAGGTTTTACAGACGTTATAGTTAGAAATTAGCATTTAAAAAACCTTTGAAATTCACTGAAAAAACCATAGGTTTTACAGACGTTATAGTTAGAAATTAGCATTTAAAAAACCTTAGAAATTCACTGAAAAAACCATAGGTTTCAGGGACGTTATAGTTAGCTGGACATTTCACTCGTACAAAACGATAGAAATTCCACCATTATAGATAGTTCAGTTAACTATAACTCACGCCCCCGCAATGCACTGCTTATGACATCACATATTACATCATTCATGGCATGGTCAGTGACATCACTGATGACATCACTGATGACATCGCAAATGACATCACTGATGACATCACTGATGACATCATCCACGTGATAATCTGATGCACCTCATCACACCCTAATATAACCTTTAATACACCCACTGTAAAATACACACTACCATTTTCGAAAGCATCCACACACCAATACCAGTTACTACATACTCACTCACTGATTCCTATGTCTGTACACACATCCACTCATTCACCTATACAATCACTTATACATGCAGTCACTTATCAATACAATACTATCATATGCACTCATACACCTATTCAGACACTCACACACCACCACTCATCCATGGAGTTACTCACACACCTAGTCAGTCATGCAAAGAATCAATCACACTCCCATTTACTCACCTAAATAGTTATACACACACAACCTCACTAATTCATACAGACAGTAATACATAGTTACTCTCTTATGTAATCACTGAAACAAGTACAGACTCATCCATACATGCCACTCTCACAATCACTCAGTCTCACATATAGTTATTTATATACACCATCACTCACATATACTGCCTTTTACATATGTAGTTACTCACATATGTACCACTGAGACATCCATTCACTCACCAACACACCCATACACACACTCACCCACCCATACAGCTGTTTCCACATGCACTCTTGAACCCATACACCCAGTGAATCAACCACTCACACATCTATGCAGAGAGTCACACACCTCCAACTCACCCACACACACACTCAGTCCCCCATACAAATACTCAAGCAAACAATCAATAACCCATATAGACACTCATGTAGCTACTGACCAACCCATGTAGCAGCTTACACAACAACAGACAGACTGATACAGACATTCACACAGTTTAGTCACTAAATCCATGCATTCAGTAAGACATGTTTAATGAGTCACTCATACAATCAGTTACATACCTCCTAAATCCTACATCCAGACACTTATACACCCACTCATTCTTCAATACACCTTGCCATATATATAAAACATATTTAAACTTTACAGAAACACACAGTCACTGGTGTAGTGTAGTTCCTATTTCCCTAATAGGCTCTGTGCATTGGAATAATATACCCTATAGGTTTGACATAGGGCTGAGGTCGGTATGTCCCTATCGAGTATATTAAACTTAATTACTTTGTGCCAGCTAGCTCAGAGGCCACTAGAAACTCCTTGTAAACAAGAAGGGAGCAGTTTCTGGCAACCGCATAAACATGACAACGTTGTTTCCCTTTAGAATCGGAACACTCTCAGAATCGTGGAAACAATAGATAACAGTTTCACTCAGCTAATCGTGCATGCTTAGTTTCTTCAGAGTTACACAGAAAGAATAGACGTGCGTTTCAATAAAAGGATTTATTGAACAGTCTTGTTTCTCGTGTAAGAGATATGAGCTGTTATGATCACGAGACAATATGCAAGATATATAATGTACAGCGTAAGCAGTATAAAGAAATAATACTGCACTAGCATTATCTTTTAGCTATCACACATATATTCATATTCATAAATAACATAAGCTAAAAATGCGAATACTCATACGATGCGTCTCTAAGCTAGTTCTACCCCAGTGTACCTAACCTAACCTAGGTGTAGTGCAAGGTAAGAAGTAGGTGAAGTATTCTATAGTATGATATACTAAGAGTCTGGTATGCCAAGAGTCCCTCTAGGTTCTAGTCAGCTCCATACCTTGAGAATGAGAGAGGTGGGAATCTCCTTCCGGATCCTCGAACTCTAACACCCCACGAAGGGAGTCAGAACACTGGAAGCTGGATTCTCTGCGAGCAGGGATGACAGCGTTTCTTCTCAGTGCGTCAGGCCGGGACACGGGCTCCTCTAAAGTCGAGGTCTCCTCCTAACTTGCTTGGGCAAGGGAAGGTATATTTATACCTGGTAGGTGCCTTGGAATGTTAGCATTGACGTGAAGTCGGACAGAGGAAGACGTCAGGAATGAACCCTTAAGGAATAGCGGTTCATGCATAATAGATGAGTTCTTGGAGAAATCAATAATCCTGTGTTAGGGGAACTCCCAAGAGCTTAAGGGTCTGGTTTCTAAGAACTCGTTGTGACGTTAGGGTGGACGGATGTCGGTGACCATGCC
Organism: Calotriton arnoldi; assembly: GCA_963921515.1. Taxonomy (NCBI): domain Eukaryota; kingdom Metazoa; phylum Chordata; class Amphibia; order Caudata; family Salamandridae; genus Calotriton; species Calotriton arnoldi. Next base: position 21,937 of record CAWUFW010015089.1, on the reverse strand, counting down.
TGTATTTGGAGTGCATGGCTAATGCCTAAATAAGGACTGGGATTTTATGCCTATATAAGGGCAATGCGAATTGTGCCTGTATAAGGACATGTTTCAGGAAAACCTATATACGGACACCTAAAGCAGAATACAACACCCACTCCACTTTCGAATGAACGATAATACTAAATGCTAAACATTAAATGCTAAACATTAAATTGAGTACCACATGTTGCTAAAAACATTTCTAAAAGCATATTAAAAAGAAGTCTTTAAAAGAAACTGTTGCTAAAACATGTAATGCAATAGGTACTGTACATTTTAAAGCATTTTTTCATTCTAAGCATATATTATAAATAAAATGCAACATGAAAGAATAAACAGAAATATACGAAATGGTTGTCAAGTTTTAAAAAATCAAAGCCATTTCATAACATGGTACTTAAATGAAATTATAGTAAAATAAGGTGACAATATGTCCCTGGAAGTATTCAAAGAAGTCCGTTTTATATGAATAGTTCTACTGTAAGCAGATTGAGTTGCCATGTATTTTCAAAAATAGAGAAAAAGAAAAAGTTCAATTTTAGGAAGAGTTCCAAGTTTTGTTCTGTTTTGAAAATATGGAGGCCAAATTTCATTGCGTCCCTGGTACACTGTGAGCCGAATCAAAGTCAGTGTATGGGTCTGGTGTAAACATGAAATCATCTATTTCTATAGACAAAATATCGTCTACCGATGTCGGTGACAGTTGGAATACCTCATTTAGAAGGTTAACTGCACAGAGATGTGAAGCATCGTGTAGGATTCTCATGCAGCTAAGGGATGACACAGGACGCAGGAATGCGAAAGGTTTCAAGGTTTATTCCAAAGGAGGGAAAGACCCATCCAAGCCACAGCCAGTCTGGGTAACAGCTCCAGGTAACTGCCCTAAGCATTTGAACAAACACATTCTAACACCTAGGAAACTAAGTACAGAACAGAACAACAATATCATGGAACCATGGGTATCCATGGCACCATGACATCAGAGACTAGCAAGTCTCAGATGCCACACACCTTCCCCCGTTAACACAGAGGAGGAAGATGTATAGAGTAACAAATCCAATAAATACTAATAATAATATAATATGATGATTAAGAAACATAATCTTTCAAATAGTATGGCTTCTTAACAACCCTAGAAGACACACGTGGAGAAGCATAAGAGTCAGTAGTGGAATCTTCTCTCGAGATAGACTTTTCACACAAAATGGGACCAGAACACACAGAAATTCTATTTAAATTCCAAATTCTGTGGTCTTGAGTCCTTACAGCATTTTTGAACACTTTCACCACACGAATAGGCTTAGAGAACTTAACCTTAGAACCCGGGAGTTTGATAACTACCCAATCACCTACTTTAACCACCGTATCTCTCGTGGACTTCCTGGCGTCAAAATTCAATTTCCTAGCTATACATTTGGCCTCTTCCTTTTTCCGCCAGATGATACTATTCTTTTGAGGAGCGGATCCAGAGACAGACTCCTCAAGGCGTCTTACCCATGAGGGTTCAACTTGAGTACATGGAGCTCTTCCTTTAAGTAGAACAAAGGGAGACTGACCGGTAGAACTGTGAGGAGTTACTCTATAATTCTCAACCATTCTTAGAACCTGTTCCTTCCAGTTGAGCCCAGAGTTTTTGGCCCAGGAGATGGTTTCCTTCAACACCCTATTGAACCTTTCTACCATCCCATTGGTTTCTGGGTGGTAAAGGGAACATTTCTTGTGTTTTATGCCACGGTTTTTCAAAAAGGTCTCCATTTCTTTCGAGACTAACTGCACCCCATTATCCGTAAGAATGGATTCAGGGTACCCTTCTCTGCCTATGAGAGTCTCTAAAAATTTAATTATTTGAACAGTCTCTATACTAGAGGTAAAGTGGATCTCGGGCCATCTGGAAAATAAATCTAGGAGAACCAAAATGAAGATTTGTTGACCATTTGAATGGACAGGACCAACAATGTCTAGAGCTAATTCTCTCCAAGGCCCACGAGGAAGCTCCCTGATAACCATAGGTTGGACTCTCACAAGATTGGATTTCTCACTCGTAGCACACACCATGCAATCCCTTATAATCCTTTCAACCTGTATATCCATTCCTGGCCACCAGTAAGAGGACCGGAGCCTCTCCTTGGTCCTAGACATGCCAGAGTGAGACTCATGAGCCAAATCCACCAACCCTTTGCGAAGCTCAAGTGGGGGTATTAACCGTGTGCCTCGCATAAGCATCTCACTGCATACTGCCAATTCATCTTTAACCCCCAGAACTTGGAAGTCTCTTCAGATCCCTGTTTCTTAGTGTGCCAACCATTGCGAATAAGACCTATTACTTCAGACAACACAGGATCCAAGGATAACTTAAGGCGCCACTGACATTCATCAATGATGCCTTCACCCACCATACACACATGATAATCATTTTCGCTCCAATCATCATCAATGCTATCATTAAGAGGTCCATCAACAACCAATCTCGAAAGAGTATCAGCAACAGTGTTCTCAACACCAGGAATGTATCGGATCTCAAAGTCATATTCTTGAAGAGCTATGACCCATTTGGTTATTCTGCCCGATACTTGGTCTATCCCTTTTTAGAGAAAATCTCACACAAGGGCTTGTGATCGGTTTTAACTAAAAATTTAGTTCCCAAAGAAATTTCTTGAGTTTTTGATAGCCCAGAATACCGCGAGAGCTTCGCGCTCAATCACAGAGTAACGTGACTCAGGATCCTTAAACCCACGAGAGATGAACGTGATGGTTTCCATCACATTCTCACCTTCTTGCTGGAGTACAGCACCCACCCCTTTGAGGCTGGCATCAGTGGTAACAATGGAGATTTTGGAGGGATTAAAACTCTTGAGATTAGGGGCATCACTGAGTTTCCTTTTAAGAGAAATAAATTCACGATTGCAATCCTCACTCCACTTAAACTCTATACCTTTCTTTAGGAGTCCCCTCATACAGGTGCAATGCTCTGCAAAACCCTCAACAAACTTATTGTAGTATTCGACCATACCAAAGAACTTCATAAGTTCTTCTCTACAAGATGGGGCTGGCATGAGAGATATAGTGTCAACTAGATCAGATTTGGGAGCAATACCCTCTCCTGAGACAGTGTGCCCTAAGTAGTGAATCGAAGAAGTCGCAAACCTACACTTCTCCAGCTTTATGGTGAGATTAGCTGCTTCAAGCCTACCCAGGACAACATCGAGGCGATTCTCATGCTCTTCACAATCTTTACCGAACACAAGAATGTCGTCTTGGTAGACGCAGACACCATTACAATCTTTGAGAACCCTCTCCATTGCACGTTGAAAAACGGATGCAGCCGACACCAGACCAAACGGCATCCGAACAAACCTAAAAGTCCCAAACGGGGTAATGAAAGAGGTAAGATCCCTTGAAGATTCTGCTAGTTCAATCTGGTGGTAAGCTGAAGTTAAGTCGATGGTGCTGAAGACTTTGGCACCTGCCAACAACATTAGCAATTCAGAAATGTTAGGAAGTGGATATCTATCCACGACCACGCATTTGTTGAGTTGCCTCAAGTCCACACATAAGCGGAGTGACCCATTGGCCTTGCGTGCAGCCACCACCGGAGCAAGCCAATCTGTACTAGTAACTTCCTCAATTATTCCCCCTTTCATGAGTTTCTCCAATTCCATCTTCATCTCTTCTCTCACAGCTAAAGGTACACTTCTAACTTTGCAGCAAGACGGATTTGAACTGGGTCGTAAAGGAATGTCTAATTTGAAATCTTTGAGACAACCAATTCCTTCTCTAAAAACTTTGGGAAATTTCTCTCTAATGCGTGTTTCAACACTGACATCAGAACTCACATGAATGGCTTGAACAACTTGTTTAAGAATGATGGGAGAGGAACTACTTGGGTCTAGCATGACACCTAAGTCTCCCTGGTGAAACCAGCTAATGATGCTGTCACCTTTTTGAGAAACATAAACTTTACCAGAAACATATCGCCCCTCATACTCAATGAGACCCAGGAAATAACCACAAAGTGGTATGGGCTCGCCACCATAGGCCAAAGGGCGAATGTCAGGTTTTAGAAGAGAAATCTTGCAGGCAAGCTTAGTTTGATAGAAGGTTTTAGAGATTATGGTGATTTTAGCCCCTGAGTCAAAAAGGACTTTGGTAGATTCACCTTCGACCTGAATTGTATCAACAGGACAAGATTTTTGTTCAGGAAGGGATTTTTGTTCCAATGCAGAATCAATTTGAACAACAATTTGTCCACATACGAAGTCTTCCTCTTCTATACACTTAACATTAGATGTAGACAACTTGTTCTTACACACAACAGAAAGATGACCCTTCTTCTTGCATTTGGAACAGATCACATTCAAAGCAGGACATTTTATATCATTAGCGAAATGTCCAAGTTTGTCGCATCTAAAACACTTAGGAACAAACGGTTTCTTCTTAGACTTGACAGCGTTGTCACCTTTTAGTACAGTCTTGGCTTCTTCCCTGACAACTTGAACAGAAACTTGTTTGTCCTTCTTCAAAGTATCAACACACTTTAAAGAATGTTCAACTCTTTTCGCTACTTGTAAGACCTCATCTAGAGAAGGTTCGTCCCTCAACCAGAGTTCGTCTCGAACTTTTTCAATGTTGCATCCCAACATGAATTGGTCCCTGATTCTCTCGTCAAACAACTCGCCAAATTTACAGGAAGAGGCAAGTTTCCTAAGTTGTGTAACATACACCTCAACAGATTCACCATCATTTTGTAGTCTCTTGACAAAAAGGTACCTTTCTAGTATGGTGCTTACTTTAGGCAAATAATGTTTGTCTAGCTTTTTCATGCAGATCTCAAATTCATTAAGATCTCTTCTTTCTGCATCACTAAGCTCTGGAAGATGATCGAAAACATCTTGCCCTTCAGAACCGAGGCAATGCAAAGAAGAGAAGCTCTCCGCTCAGCACTGAGGCTTACGCCACAAACCCTGGCATAGCGCTCAAAAACTTTTTTCCACTTTTGCCATTTAATTCCAGGTTCACCCGGTGACATCAAAAAGAAGGGGGGCTGTTACATTTTGCATGACTGCTAGCAAATGTGGAAACACTATACAGACCTAAGATAAAAGAGCAATGAACAGAAAGTTGAATGACCAATACATTATAAATGACCCAGATGAACCACACTATCGGTCAATGTGTGCGTGTCACAGAAACGCCACGCAACAGAGTAATCTGGGATGTGTGCGTGTCACAGATGAATCAAGGTTTGCAGGAGTGCCACAAGAGTGCAACCTGAAGAGCTGGGTGTAAAAGGGGATAAAAGATTAAAACCACGTTGTTGGCAAAATTATGTTCAGCACAGCTGGAGAATGCTAGGAAACTGAGGCAGTCAAAAGTGTAAACACTCCGAAATGTGTGCACATCACAGTGAAGTGCAAGACTCGTGGTTGGCTTCAAAAGGAAATCTTCATGAAGGACGCGTTGCTAGGAAACGACCTAGAAAACCCACGGAAGGCCAACCACAAGATGGCGGCTGAGGGAGGAGATCAGCGTAATGACGAAGCTCTACGTAATGTCAAAGCCTCAGTTCCAGACAGAGATGTGACGAATCCACCAGGCAACAGGAGAATGGCAAACAAACCCAATGAAGAAAATGCCAGGAGGATAGAGGGCAAGAGGGGTAAGTGTGCGCGCGTGGGTGAGCGCGTATTCGAAAACGTTGCGTTGAGGCAAAAATGCGAGAAACACGGAATAGGTGTTCTCGCAGCAGTGTACAATCCAGGCCACTTCTAGCACTAGAGGTGTCAATAGGGACGAGCGGCGAAGGCTCCCAATCCCACCAAGACGTAAATAGCGCTAGCGCACCAGGGACGAGCCCGCGTCGGCTTTGAATCACGGAGAGACAAGGGTGAGACAAACGCGGCGAACAGCTCCCAGTCCCACATACACATAGATAGAAACAGTACCTTAGGGTGGTAAGAATAGGATGTGATCAATAGTTGAAAGTTGAGGCTGTTGGGTCTTCCTTCGCTCCAGCTGCCGACTACGCCAGTGTAGGATTCTCATGCAGCTAAGGGATGACACAGGACGCAGGAATGCGAAAGGTTTCAAGGTTTATTCCAAAGGAGGGAAAGACCCATCCAAGCCACAGCCAGTCTGGGTAACAGCTCCAGGTAACTGCCCTAAGCATTTGAACAAACACATTCTAACACCTAGGAAACTAAGTACAGAACAGAACAACAATATCATGGAACCATGGGTATCCATGGCACCATGACATCAGAGACTAGCAAGTCTCAGATGCCACACATCGCCTTCAGCATAGGATGCCGTAGCAATGTCTGCGTCCGTTGTTACCTGTGTGCCTGTTGATCCATCTCTTACCTCAGGAGCAGCAGGAAGCGTCTGTGAGATCTCAATGAATGCCGTCATCAGGATTGGTAGCCTTTGGGGACAACACAGAGCATGGGCCGTTATCGGGTCCAGCAGAGTATCGATATCCATTGGCATGACTGATGGGAGTGTTAGACAGGTGTCTAGCACGCATTCTTCACCGCAAAGCAGGCAGCGTAAACAGGTAAGATGCAATCTTGCCAGATTGGTCTGAACGACAGAAACCATGTTGTATTAAGTTCCCATAGACGAGGTATGCCCAAAAGTTGCACCATGCGCTCCCGGCACTTCCGTTCTAGGAGAGCTTTCTCCACATCGCTTGGAGTGATGCCGGTGAATAGGCTTGCCATAGCGTAGTAGTAGGAATAGAAACAGGATTCCTGCAACAAGTGCTAAAATTAATGGCACACCACCAAACACCGAATGTGCGAAGTTTGGGATGATTTCGAGGACTGCCTGGAAGGGTGCTAACAGTCCTGAACAGATGGTCTTAAATACATGTACAATCCCGCTCGTATCAGACATGTTTAAGATACGTCCCATCATTTCTACGAAATATATAGGGCAGTTTGTACGAATTAAAGCCTGTATCTCAGCCGAAGTCCTTGCAATTTGTAAATCATAAGTTTTTTTGGCCGAGGTCAAAGGCATGGTCTGTTGCAAAAGCATAGCTTTCATTCTGCTTAAAGTATCAAAATGTATAAAAGAAACATTCAATGAAGGCCATAGAGGCGAATCCCTGACTGTCTCTGTTTGGGGGAACAATACTTGCATACAGCAAGTAACCCTGGAGTCGACCGTTACCAGATATGGGATCCCTGGCAACATGCCACAGCAACCCTGATCATTCAACATGAGGTAACTCCCATTAGAAAGTTGGCCAAACGTTGGATTAATCACAGCAGCTGGTGTACCTTGCAGGTGACAGGATAAATTTGCCACAGAACCATTACAAGCCCCGTGCAAAGAAATGTCCTGACATATGAGAGAACCGCTTAATGCCTTTTCACAGTTTGTACCGCTTAGAAACACTTCACAATCCCCACTCCAACATCTGTAGTCGTAAGGTAAATCCCAGGATGTCTTAATGTATTCTTTACCCAACCTTTCATATTTGCCTGCTTGCATTTGTTTGAGGCAATACTGAAAATGAAAACTAGTGACAGGCAGAGTTATTTTGCCATGAATAAGCCATTCTGTAGCTGGTTTTTCTGCCACTGTGAATGGTAATTTTTCCAGTTTTTCAATGCTCAGCACTGTATACTTTGCTCCCCTTTGTGCCAGTTTGATCTGTTTATCTGTTAGATTGTATTCTGAAAACAGAGATGACGTGTTGATAAACGCCAAGGCACATAGCCCGCATGCAAAGATTGCAGCGTCCAGCTTAATAACATAATAGAACGTAACTGAGATTGGCCTTGTTGTAACATGGCTAAATCTTGTTCCAGTATGTCAATAGCAGAGGATACAATGTTGTCCAATGAATAAATTCTGGATGACAAAGTTGTTAACCCATTGTCGACCACAGTGAGAGATTTCTCTAAGTTAATACGATCAAGTTCACGTATTCTTTCTGCGGCCTCTGCCTGTGAAACCTTCCATATCTCATTATAAGCAGCATAAATGCCGGCATATATGAAACGTTTTTGACGCGGTTTTCTTGGTCCTAGCAAGAATTCCCTAAGGTCTGCTTCTTCTTTAAGTAAAGATAAGTGTTGTTTCACATCCTCAAGTGTAGACTTTTGTAACCAGTCAAGGCACAATTTTCCTACACTGTATGTTGTTACTACCCCTGGATGTTGTCGTTGAACATATCGTGGGTCTGGCCTATGGATTGTAAAACCCTGTGTTTTATTCAGGAATCTTTCTTGACAGATGTTTGTGTCTGTGGGCCAGAATAACCATTTTTTCCAATCAGGATCTGATCTGTTGTTTTGTAGTATAGTGTCTACTGTGACCGCTCCCTGTGTAGTGCTATTACTTGCAGGTGTTGGTATAGAAGGTGTGTTCATGTCTTTTATCTTGGCTAAACCAAGGCAAGACGTTTGTTGCACAGTGTCATTCAAAAACATTATTTGACGTGGGATGATACATGCTCTAAACAAAGCTTCAACTCCCTGCACTTGCCAATCTTTAGAACCCCAGACAGTTTGTGTGTCTATTGTGTCTTTCCAAAAGTTAAATCCTTGTCTAGACAGTTGGGTAATAAAGGCTGCAGAATAAATCTGTTTTGTATTAGTTAACATAATTTTCTGACCTGTTTTGTTTACATTTTTATAGAAAAATGTTTCTGGATCAGATGTATTGTACCCTGAAAAGTATGTAATCTTATTTGTAAACGTTTTTGAACTACCCCTTGGTGCTGTAGGACAATGTTCCCATTGGTTAAACATAAAAACATTTCTAGGTGTTGCAGATTTATGCAAAAAAATGATGACCATAGTGATTGTAACAATAAAGCTGTTCGTAGTCTGATGAGCCCTCTAAGTATTCATTGTTAGAGAACGCAGCAGACCTTTCTAGGTCAGACATCATATCATTTACAGTCTCAAAGTCCCAATCATCAGAATAGGTACTGGTGGTAATAAAATCACTTAATGAAATTTTAAATAAATGTGGAATGTTCAAAAGTTCCGTGGGGCCGAATACATCGAAATCGGTTTTGTCCCAAACTATACCATCCTGTATAGGAACGGCTGTGATGTTCACTGCTGACAAGTCTCGTGTTTCTCGATGGGAAGATTTGTGTGGTTTTAAAAGTAAGTTCACATTTTTACTTTCAGTGTCCAAAACAATGTATCTGCCATTTATAAGCATGCTAAGAGTCATAACCAAAGCTAGCCAAAGCAGAAAGAAAAATATTCCAGAAATAATCCATAGTTCAATCCATGGTGAAACCAGATAAATCTCTTTCAGGAAATGAAAAAGGTCTTGTACTTGTTGCTTGAAAGTTTTTGATGCTGGTGTCGTTTCAGGTTCACTCGGATCCTCAGAAAACGTATCAAAGTTAATGAAATAGCCAGAAGCAGTTCGGTCAATTGTTGGAATTGCATCAGGATTTGTTGAAATCGCTGGAACCAGTTGATCACTTGTTACGTTGGTGTAGACAGGTGTATTTGGACGAACTGTTACTTGAGTTTCAAGAGGGATGAGTTCCATAGCGTTGTTGCTTAGTCCTTCATCTGTTACTGCTGAATTCTCGATGGTTATGAGTCTTTCAGTCTGAACCTCTTGGATAGTAGCGAGGGGAGTGCGTCTGCTACTAGGTCGGAGTCCACGAGGCCTACTATTTAGTATTGGCCACATACTGTGGTTTGATGAGGTCGATTGACACAAATCTTTTCTCCTTTTTTCCAGCAAGGGGCGGCAGAAGTACTGTTCTTGTTCCTTGGACGGCTAGGACAGGTACTGGTTGTCTGTAAGAAGGTCCAAATTCCTTCTTGTCCGCAATCTTCTCTCTGACTAGATCCCCAACTTTTGGGATCCAGAGAGGCCTTGCTGGGACTGCCGGTGTTTCCCCAGTGGTGGTTGGCTTCAGGAACACGTTGCTTTGTTTCGATCTTAGTTCATTTAGATCCTGTAAAACAGCCAAACGATCTTTGATATCAAAGGGTTTATTTTCCACCACTGTGCCTTTACATTCGAGATCAGGAACCCACATTCTTGTCCCAAATAGGACCTCATATGGAGTGACCCCCCTAGAGAACTTCTTGGCAAATTATTTAATGAGCGTTGGACCCCATAAAGATGTTTGACCCACCCATCACCTGAACCTAATACTCTAGCTGTTATAGACTGCTTTATGTCCCAGTTTTTCCTTTCCACCACAGAATTTCCCTCAGGATGAAACGGAGAGGAGTACCGCAATGCAACGCCCAAACTGGCCATGGCTTCTTTGTAAGCCCGAGAGCTAAACGCAGGGCCCTGGTCAGAATGTAGTGTGCCTATTGCGTATGTGCCGATAAAGACTCGCAAATCTTTTATAACAGTTCGAGCGTCAGCCGAGCGCTGAGGCCATATCCATAGGAACCTAGAGCATGAATCCACTGTGACCATTATATATTTATAGTTACCGTCCCTTTGCAAGGGACCGCAGTGGTCCAGGTAAACACAAGCTAATGGTTTGTCTGAAATTAACAGGGGTGTCTGCGCAGGACGTTTCACTGTGGAGACTTTTATCTGTTGGCATATTTCACATTCCAAAACATAGTTCTTGGTCTGTTTCCTAATGCCAGGCCACCAATATCTTTGTTTAAGTAAAGATACTGTTGCAGAAACACCTGCATGGGCAGAGGCTATCCCTTCATGTGCTGCTAGGATCAGTCCTAATCTACGTTCCTTGTTTGAAATTACCCTATCCCCCACTCCAGGGATTCGAGCAAAAGGAACGTTGTTCGCATCAATTACATAAGAGTACTTGAGTGGAAATTTCTTTGGTAACGCTGCACCACTGCCTTTGCTTGAAGCATTGACGGTCAACAATATCTCACTGTCTATTCTCGTTTTTGAACGAGTGATCGCAGCTACTGAAGCCGTCTGAACAGCCCCCTTTGCGGCTTCGTCAGCCAATGAATTCCCTGCAATGTGAACGCCATCACGTTGATGACTCAGCGTGTGTATCACGTGAGCTTTTGGTAGTTCGTTTTTCAACTGAACTACTTGTTCCCAAAGCGTTTTATGCTTTATTGTGCCACCTTTTGCATCTTTGAACCCATTTTCAAGCCAATTTTGTATATATTCATTATACGACTGAACACAGTAAAAAGAATCGCACACTATGAGTGTGGGGAATTCGCGATCTGTATTTTTAAGTGCCAGTTTGAATGCTTGTAGTTCAACTCGCTGAGCTGTACAATCTCCTAGAGATTGAGTCTTAGTGACCATTGGTCTGAAGTTACCATCTTGCATGCGAGCTTTAACGATTGCGCACGCTGCACTGTAAGCTTGCTTACTCCCTGTAGCGGGTTGTGCTGATCCGTCAGTGTAAATTATAAATTCGTACTGATCGAGAGGCAAAATTTCAGTGGGCAGAGGACATTCATGTTCATATTGCAGGAACGCTTGTGTTTTTAGATCCGGATCAAAAACATATTCAACATCTGTTGCAGCAAGAGAATTAACCCATTGTATCCATCTAGGATGTAAAGCTTTTGCATTCGGAATGCTCGCTTTTGGACCGCCTCTAAGGCTGGTACTGGGGTCACGACAATAATGCGTTTTCCTTGAGCTAGAGCTCTTTCTTCTGCTACTGCAGTTTGAACTGCTGTCAGTATTTTTTCTGTTGAAGTGAAGCGCATTTCTGCTTGTGTATACAAATGTGATTTGTATGCTATTGGTACTTTTTCACCCTCATTAAATGTTAAATAGGTGAATCCGCATTGACCCAAAATTATTCGGATCACTAAATTGCGTGTATTTACGCGTGTTTGTAAGTGATTTGTTGCTAACATGTTAGCTTGGAGTGAACGCAGCATTTCTGTGTATTCTTGTGTCCAATGTTTGATTGAAAAATCAGGTTTGATTAATTCGTAGAGAGGTTTAACCCTTTCTGTGTAATTTAGAATATAAGTTCTTCCAAAATTTAGGAAACCCAAGATGGATTGTAAAATTTTCAGCGTTTTTGGAGGTTGGAGCAGCGCACACTTTTCTAAAAAGTTAGCTGCCAGGCTCTTGCCTTCACTTGAAAGCTCATATCCTAGGAAAAGGACATTGAGATGGGCAAATCTGGATTTTTTTTAAGTTGAATTCATAGCCCTCTGAGGCGAAGCCCAATATAATGATACTCACCCTGTTCAAGTGCCTATCTAGGTCATCGTCTCTCAGATAGATGTCATCGACATATGACAATGCCTCATTATCATAAATTTGTAGTAACTCTGTTACCCTCGCTGAGAATAACCCCAGGCTGTTTTTGAACCCTTGTGGGAGTCTACAAAATTGACGCTGGGTCCCCATTATTGAGAAAGCTGTTAAGTACCTGCTTTCAGGTGCTATGTTTTGACAAAAGAAACCATTTGAAATGTCCAATGTGGTTTTATATTTTTTACGCACAATGTTATTCATTAATGCTGTACTATGTGCATTTTGCACTGCAAATGTTTTACAACAAGTGTTCAAGTGTCTGTAATCCAAAACTAGACGATATGTATTGTCTGGTTTGGACACAGGAAACAAAGGATTGTTCATTGAGGAGGTGCATGTTTCAATCACCCCTTGGTATTCAAGTTGATCTAAGATCTCCCTGACCTGTTTTTTAGCTTCTTGCTTTATTGGGTACTGCCTTTGTGCAGTAGGTTCATTTTTTAACTGTATTTTATGGTGAGGTGAGTCCTCATCCCATCCTACCTGATTTTTATATAATGCTGGGGCCTGGGCAACTGCCCATTTCCTGGCATAAGTATATTTTTGGTGAATTGGAATATGGTTGGAGAAGGCTGGCATAATAATGTCCTCGCCATGTGGGCACTCCCTGACAAATTGTGGTGGCCAGTCTTTTTCTGCTAGAAGTATATCATAACCCCTTGAAAGTTTCTCCCAAAAGAGTGTTTTCACCTTTCTTGGTATGTCTCCCTCCATTCGGAGTGTTATTTCATATAACTTTTGTGGAGTACTAACCCTGGTGTCTACAGTTTCTACTGTGATGTACTCATTCAAGTCCACTATCTCCAGAAGATCCTTCAGGTTCTGGTGAGCTATTGTGACTTCTGCTGCACTGTCCAGCATTGTCTGAGCCCATTCTCCGTTCTTGAGTTGTGTTCTCAGTATTCTCGGCATGTCTGATTTTCAGACCTGCTACCTTCTTTTTTGAGAATTGGGGTTTTGATTTATTTTTCTGAACGTGTTTATCGTCTTTGGATTTCACGCATTCTTCTCTATGTTCTGACCGTCCTCTTCTTTCCGATGTCTGTGACGAGATCTGAAAGGTACGAGAGGAACGTGTATCAGTATCTTGATACCTGTCAGGTTTTCTTAAATGATCTCTATTCCTGAGGTTATACCTCCTTTCAGAGGGCTCCTTTTGAGGAGACCTACCTCGGGATTGAGAACGTGTCTCGTTTGAATTTTGTTTATTAGTTTCCCACTTCTTTTAGAAGATGTAGGAGTTTGTTTAATAGAGTCCTTCTCAGGACTTTCAGATAGTTTTGGCTTCAATGGTTTTCCACCCAAACTATCTCTGCCTAATTCTGCATAAGTTTGTTCTATTATTCTGGGTAGTTCAGTTTGATGTTCTGTTACATCAAATTCCCTTAAACGTTGGCGGATCGCCACTGATGCTGCCTCCCCTTTAATATTAGATAATATTATTATTGAGACCTGGTCGAAGTTTTTCAGTAATTTCATACCTAAATTCAGAGCAGGCTCTGCCACGTATTCGTTTTGAATTTGTTTCAGGACATCTGGTATTACTGCAATTGACGGAACACCATGTGTTTTAGTATAGATGGCAGCAAAGACTGCGCCCCAAGTGGTGCAATCTTCCAGTTGTGGTGTGATCCCCATTGGTAAACAGATTGTTAGGATTCTGTGTTTCTCATAAGGGCTAGTATTAGGAAATACTGCTTCGATTTGAGTAATTTTTTGAGCTATCCAGAATGGAATTTGCTCACGTTTTGTGGGCATTTTACCCATGACTGCGTGTAAAGTCTGTGGAGTAATTTTTAGTGTATTCCCCTGTTGAGGGGTTTGATTTGGAATGGTCAATGGTGGTTGGACTGTGAAAGTCTGCATGACATATTGGACTAATTGTCTGTAAATTTTTATTAACTCTGTAAGTTGACTAAGTAATTCCTCGTCTGACATTATATCGAGGTCAGGGTGAGGATTGTAGCCGGCTAGAATCAGCCATGTTGCTCCTGGTCTACCTAGTGGACCGAGCCTGGTAATGTTTTTGTGATGTTTTAGGGCGCCTATAAACCAGAGCTGATGCTCCTGGTATGTTAGTGTAATTTCAATATCCTCGAAAGGAATATATTCCTCTGGTGGTTCATCTTCTTTGTAGAAGTGAAACACTCTTGTGACTGGATTTGATTCTGGGAATACTATCCATGAATAGAATACCTCTGTCTGAAAGGATTTGTGTGCCTCTATCATGAAAACTGCTCTACCCCCTCTTGGTGGTAGGCCGTGTTTTATAAGTTTTAGAGTGATGGCTCGCCTTAAGTCTGGAGCGATGTCTATAACACCCTCCTCGGTTTCATTTAAACCTGTAAAGTTAAAAGCTGTTACGACTGGTTGAGCCGCAGCTACACCGTTCCTGGTGTCATTGTCCCCGTGTTCGGACATTTGTTTTTGAAAAATGTAGAACAAGTTTCAAGGAAACAAAAGATAAGGTGCACAATATTTTGGAACACTGTATCCTTCAACGTTGAACAAACCAAATAGCTAATATATAGGGTTTTTTGTCCTATTTAGCTTTGGCGGATATTTAACCCTACCCACTCCAGACGTCTTATGGAGTATGTGAGTAGGGGTCTCTGAGAAAAGCACAACTGAGTTACTCAGTATCTAGCGTTTAATTACTGCCTTAGCAAACGGTTGGGCGCCATGTAGTGTAGTTCCTATTTCCCTAACAGGCTCTGCGCATTGGAATAATATACCCTATAGGTTTGACATAGGACTGAGGTCAGTATGTCCCTATCGAGTATATTAAACTTAATTGCTTTGTGCCAGCTAGCTCAGAGGCCACTAGAAACTCCTTGTAAACAAGAAGGGAGTAGTTTCTGGCAACCGCATAAACATGACAACTTTGTTTCCCTTTAGAATCGGAACACTCTCAGAATCGTGGAAACAATAGATAACAGTTTCACTCAGCTAATCGTGCATGCTTAGTTTCTTCAGAGTTACACAGAAAGAATAGGCGGGCGTTTCAATAAAAAGGATTTATTGAACAGTCTTGTTTCTCGTGTAAGAGATATGAGCTGTTATGATCACAAGACAATATGCAAGATATATAATGTACAGCGTAAGCAGTATAAAGAAATAATACTGCGCTAGCATTATCTTTTAGCTATCACACATATATTCATAAACATAAATAACATAAGCTAAAAATGCGAGTACTCATACGATGCGTCTCTAAGCTAGTTCTACCCCAGTGTACCTAACCTAACCTAGGTGTAGTGCAAGGTAAGAAGTAGGTGAAGTATTCTATAGTATGATATACTAAGAGTCTGGTATGCCAAGAGTCCCTCTAGGTTCTAGTCAGCTCCATACCTTGAGAATGAGAGAGGTGGGAATCTCCTTCCGGATCCTCGAACTCTAACACCCCGCGAAGGGAGTCAGAACACTGGAAGCTGGATTCTCTGCGAGCAGGGATGACAGCGTTTCTTCTCAGTGCATCAGGCCGGGACACGGGCTCCTCTAAAGTCGAGGTCTCCTCCTAACTTGCTTGGGCAAGGGAAGGTATATTTATACCTGGTAGGTGCCTTGGAATGTTAGCATTGACGTGAAGTCGGACAGAGGAAGACGTCAGGAATGAACCCTTAAGGAATAGCGGTTCATGCATAATAGATGAGTTCTTGGAGAAATCAATAATCCTGTGCTAGGGGAACTCCCAAGAGCTTAAGGGTCTGGTTTCTAAGAACTCGTTGTGACGTTAGGGTGGACGGATGTCGGTGACCATGCCTGTATTTGGAGTGCATGGCTAATGCCTAAATAAGGACTGGGATTTTATGCCTATATAAGGGCAATGCGAATTGTGCCTATATAGGGACATGTTTCAGGAAAACCTATATACGGACACCTAAAGCAGAATACAACACTGGATGATGTCATCAGTGATGTCATCAGTGATGTCATTTGAGATGTCATCAGTGATGTCATCAGTGATGTCACTGACCATGCCATGAATGATGTAATATGTGACGTCATGAGCAGTGCATTGCGGGGGCGCGAGTTATAGTTAACTGAACTAACTATAACGGTGGAATTTCTATGGTTTTGTACGAGTGAAATGTCCAGCTAACTATAACGTCCCTGAAACCTATGGTTTTTTCAGTGATATATATATATATATTAACTGAAAAAAACATAGGTTTCAGGAACATTATAGTTAGTTGGACATTTCACTTGTACAAAACCATAGAAATTCCGGCGTTATAGTTAGTTCAGCTAACTATAACTCGCGCCCCGCAATGCACTGCTGATGACGTCACATATTACATCATTCATGACATGGTCAGTGACATCACTGATGACATCTCAAATGACATCACTGATGACATCACTGATGACATCATCCACGTGAAAATCTGATGCACCTCCTCACACCTGAATATAACCTTTGATACACCCACTCTAAAATACAGACTACCATTTTCGAAAAAATAGACACATCAATACCAGTTACTAAATACGCACTGACTGATTCCTAGGTCTACACACACATCCACTCATTCGCCCATACAGTCACTCATACATGCAGTCACTCATCAATACAACACTATCATATGCACTATTTTCAATATAATTTCAACTAAAAATTATTCGATTATTATTGGATTCGGAGGTTAGGAGGGATGGCCATTTTGCTCGATCTGTTTTGCAAGATTTTTTGGTCTAGTCAGGTGGACACTCTCCTCCGGGCGAGGTACGGCTTGAGGATTCTATTCAAAAGGTGAGGAATCAACAGGCAGAAGTATCCATCAGAAGAGCAAGTTACTTACCTTCGGTAACGCTTTTTCTGGTGGATATAGTATCTGCCTGTGGATTCCTCACTGTCCCACCCGCCTCCCCGTTGTCCACCTGTTTCTACCAAAAAGATGCTTTTACTGTTTGGCATGAATGTTTTTAATATGTCTTAATCATGCTTATGTTTTAATAGTGAGAAATGCTTGATCTGTTGCTATTTCTTTATGCCTTTATTGGTTATGCATTTGTATATATACATATATATATTTAGTATACTATGTATACATGTGAAAATGTGTCGGTCCACCTGTTTACCTCCGTGGCACGGAAAAAATGGATGGAACTGACGTCAGCACGCCGACGAGGTCCTCTTATGGCTCCTATGACGTCAGGGACACCTAAATTCGTTTCTGTTAAAAAAGAATTAATTCAACTACACTGGTTTCCTGTGAAACAAAGGGTACGTTTTAAGGCCCTTTGCATCGCCTTCAAAGTCCTTAATGGAACAGGCCCTGACCATTTGAGGCAAAGGTTTAAATGGTATATTCCTGGTAGGACTCTTCGGTCCACAGGAGCAAAAAATGTCCAAATCCCTACATTTAAAAAGGCTAGTTGGGGAGGTAGGAGCTTTATCACATGCACATCCAAGGCCTGGAACGATTTGCCGTTCCATCTGAGGAATGTAGCCGATCTCCTTTCTTTTAGAAAGGGACTGAAGACTTGGCTGTTCACTCATTGACCATATTTCTCCGCCAACCTGTAGGCAGTGCATAGCGCCAGGACACCTCAGGGTAATCGCTGCGCTCTAGAAATCTAACTAACATAACATAACATACGGTGTCGCGATCAGAGCCGTGCTATTATGACATCGTCGTCGACGTGGGAGAGCTAGGAAAGAATTTCCGCGGAATGCTGGCGCAGCGGATATTCACCTAAGTGTTCAGGCTAGTCCTTTGGGAGCAACTGTTTATGTTGCCACTCCAGAAACCGAAACCAGTGATCCGAGGGCAGAGGCCCTGCAGATGGCACACGAGGTGGGGAGCCCAGTCGTGTGCACCGGCGGGGCAATGAAGTGACAAGCACCACTACCCACAGAAAAGGTAATGAGGGCACTGAATAACACAGGATCTTCTCTTTGTATCTGGCAGGAACAACAAGGTTAAAATGCCCTAGTTCCAAAATGTAGAATTAGTGCTACAACGGTCTTCAAGAGGACCTGCGATGGATGCCGCTTCTGCCTTCCGTACACTGGAGGCGGCACATTGGTCACGCGGTACGGTCATACTGCGGTGGGACGCACACTCGTTGACCTCTCATGGCACTGCTCCACACTTCGGGGACAACGCTTTCCATTAGCTGTGTTTTCTGATGACGTGTCGCGCAGGCCCCGTCCAACAGCAGAACCCCTTTAGATCCAAACACTCTCTCACCGGAAGTGAAACCAGGCCATGCGGACACTTTCACAATACAACAGCCGGGAATGCACTTTTCGGTAAAAAAACCCACATTCCTTCCTCCTAATTTATCAAATAAACGACGCACTGAAGAACAGGGGCCAGCTTCGATCGGTAAACAGCCGTTACAACGACTTTTTTACTTTGCGATACCATTACAACGCATGCATTACCATGCATGCGTTGTACATTGCGAAGTCATTACTACGCATTTTTTTAGAGCGCATGGTCATTTACCACGCATGCCTTTACAACAAATTTTGTTGTAAAGGTATGTATGGTAAATGACCATGAGTTCTAAAAAAATGTACACGATCCACGTCGTTGTAAGGAAACAGAGGCTGTTCCGTTTCCTCACAACGACGTGCACCGCCCCTCAGAGATGACATGAAGCAGGAAAAACGAGGAGAGAGGAACCACGAGGAGTGAGAGGTAAAGGGAATTGGGCATGGGGTGGTGGTTACTTTTCTAGGGTTTAGGGTAGTGCAGTGGTGTTTGGGTAGTGTAGGGGGTCGTGCTGAGGGTAGTGTTTTAGGGTTTAGGGTAGTGCAGTAGTGTTTGTGTAGTGTAGGGGGTCGTGCTGGTGGTAGTGTTTTAGGGTTTAGGGTAGTGCAGTGATGTTTGTGTAGTGTAGGGGGTCATGCTTGGGGTAGATTTAGGGTTTAGGGTAGTGCAGTGGTGTTTGTGTAGTGTAGGGTGTCATGCTGGGGGTAGTGTTTTAGGGTTTAGGGCAGTGCAGTGGTGTTTGTGAAGTGTAGGGGGTCGTGCTGGGGGTAGTGTTTTAGGGTTTAGGGTAGTGCAGTGGTGTTTGGGTAGTGTAGGGGGTCGTGCTGGGGGTAGTGTTTTAGGGTTTAGGGTAGTGCAGTGGTGTTTGGGTAGTGTAGGGGGTCATGCTGGGGTAGTGTTTTAGGGTTTAGGGTAGTGCAGTGGTGTTGGTGTAGTGTAGGGGGTCGTGCTGGGGGTAGTGTTTTAGCGTTTAGGGTAGTGCAGTGGTGTTTGGGTAGTGTAGGGGGTTGTGCTGAGGGTAGATTTAGGGTTTAAGGTAGTGCAGTGGTGTTTGGGTAGTGTAGGGGGTCGTGCTGGGGGTAGATTTAGGGTTTAGGGTAGTGCAGTGGTGTTTGGGTAGTGTAGGGGGTCATGCTGGGGGTAGATTTAGGGTTTAGGGTAGTGCAGTGGTGTTTGGGTAGTGTAGGGAGTCGTGCTGGGGGGAGTGTTTTAGGGTTTAGGGTAGTAAAGTGGTGGTTGGGTAGTGTAGGGGGTCGTGCTGGGGTAATGGTTTAGGGTTTAGGGTATGTGAGAAGTTGGCCTGGCATATGCTGTCCACTAATTATAGTGGGCACCTTGCACCAGTCCAAACAACCCCTTATTGGAGATAGGTTAAAGACAACCTTTATTGAAAGCTATCCTAGTAGTAGCTATGGAGAGCAGCCTTCAGGCTAAGTCTTGAAGGAATGTAAAGCAGCTTGTTTTACCAGTCTATAATCTCTTGAGTGATCAAATGAAAGAGCACCACACCAGGTATATATTCAAAATATATGTATTTATTGCTAAACACACCCCTCTAGTCTCTTTATGAGGCTAGAGTTCGAAGTACATAATGTAGGAAGAAGGAATCTGACTATATGGTTGCCCCAACTTTTTTTATGGTGTTTTGCTGGTTTATGACTTAGTTGGACTGGGATCCTGCTATTCAGGGCCCCAGTCTATCTGCTTTCTCTGTAAAATGGTTTCCATGTGCCTTAGGCACATCTCTGATTGGAATCTGGAGTGCCCTTATAAGTCCCTAGTATATGGTATACTATGTACCAAGGGCATAGGTACCTCAGAGGCCTACCAGGGGCTGCAGCATGTATTATGCCACCCCTGGAAGGCCATCCAAACTGACACCACAGGTCTGCTACTGCAGCCTGGGTAAGGTGGTTCATGCACCCCTTACTGTGATATAGGTTACCTATATCACTATATACATACACACATATAAACCTATAAGTCACTCCTATGGCAGGCCTTATCAATCCTGAAGGCAGAGTGCGTGGTTCCTATGTGAGAGGGTGCCCCTGCATGAGCAGGGCCCCTCTGCAGCGTTCGGAGACCCTTCTCTGATGCTGTTTGTAGTGCAGCCTGACCATATACTCTTAAGCGCATTATAACCTCGCGTTAAATGCTAACTTTGGAATGGCTGCACCGAAACATGTCGTGTTTGGTGTCAAACATCTTGGAATACTACCCCCCCGCCAATTCTGGCGACGGGGGTAGCATTCCACCCTTCTAGAGGGAGAGACATGTTAACCCTGGCCTGGCCGGTAACTTCTTTCTAAAGCCCTGGCATCACAAAATGGATGCTGCTGCCACAGACACAAGTCTGGCCTCCTGCTGCTGGACGAAACTCCGGCAGGGGAGGCCTGGACAATAGGTTTCCTGTCCCAGGGAGGTGTGACCACCTCCCCAGACAGGATAGTGTGAATTGGGGCTGGGCGGGAGCACTTTCGGGTGCTTTGAAGTCCTGCACTGGGGGCACATTTGGTGTCCCTGTGCATACCCCAGTTCAAACCGGATCAGGGGCTTGCAGCCCCTGCTTTGGCGCGAACTGGACAAAGGGAAAGGGGTGTAGCCACCCCTCTGCCCTGACCCACCCATAGGTGGGGCCACAGAGTAGTCCAACCCCTAAACTTAGTATAAGTATAGGAACCCAGGGGCATATTAGCAAGACCCACGTTAAAATTATCGCCGTTTTAGCGGCAGGAAACTGCCGCTAAAACGGCGATAATGGGCTTGGTAATATGCGTTATAGAATTCCAATAGAAGCCCAGGTTAGATGTCCTGCACATCTAACCTTGGCTTCTATTGGAATTCCATAACGCATATTATCAAGCCCATTATCGCCGTTTTAGCGGCAGTTTCCTGCCGCTAAAACGGCGATAATTTTAACGTGGGTCTTGCTAATATGCCCCCCAGTCCTTAGGACTTTAGATTATCCCTGGACGAAACTCTGACACTGAATCCTGGACCTTCGACGCTCTACTCAAGACTAGAGGACAGAAGAATCTCCCTTGGGGTCAAGGAGTGACTCCCCTGCTTGGCAGGCACCAAAGACGCATCTGTCCAGTCTGCATTTCTGAAGCTCCCGTTGGACGCCGAAGTCTTCGCATCACCAGAGGTGGATTCGCAGACTTCCCCGAGGCTACCCTGAGTCCCCAGCAAAGCTGAGGCCCGTAGCTATCGTGGGTAACGTGAGACCGTGACCCCTGGACACCGAGCACATTTGCAAGTGCATCCTCTTCTGGGTCTTCCACGAAGTCGTGCTTTGGGCTCCGAGTAGCCCTAGCCTCCAGCACCAACTGCACCGAAGATCACTGGCCTCCACTCCACGAGTGTCCTGTGAGCCAGATCCACGTGCGACGTCTTGAGGCTCCTTCGCGGTCGCTAGCCCGTTGGCTAGTAGCCCTTCACGAAGGCCAATC